>OZ023317.1:23885761-24485761 GCA_964007375.1 Ophion obscuratus
AAAGTTTCAGGGAATATAGCTAAAGGGTGATACTATCAAATAAAAATGTTTTTGGAACATGCAATTTTTTCACCCACCTAGGTAGAAGTAGCCCGTTGATGAGAACTGTTACAGCTACATACTATCAAAATGGACAGCCTTTCATTCGTTTAAGAAGCGCCTGGCTTACTGACTGAATCAGCTTAGATTTATGATTTCTTACTGAAATCAGATTCAAAAGATCACTTGATTCGTTTAGTTTTGCGAAAGAGTCAACTTTGTCCGTTTGCTCATGATTCATCGTCACATTAGTGTCAGTCGAAAATGACTGTTCCATTGGTGGTTGATTTTGTATTTATTAAATTATATTCGGAAGACCCGATGCAATAATTATTCAAAGATGTGCCTGGTCAGATGTCTATCATTTTCTCAAACTCGCTCAACAACTTCAAGCATACGTCATTGGACGTCATTGACCGAACGCCCGTTTCACCCAATTGTTGGGCCGAATAATCGAGTAGTCCGACATTATTACGATAGAACAACCATGAACATGAATAATACATTATCGGAATAAGAATCGATTCAGCGTATAGTGAATTATTTCACTCGATACTGTGCCTATTGTGTTTCCATTCTGCCTCGATTTATACTGGCGTGTACAAAATTATTGACGTGGCGAGTTTAGCTTCATGTAGAACTACTTTTAGTTGCGAGGAAGGTGCTTGGTAATAAAATTGGAAACCTTCTTTTCCTTCGCATCACATGGTTGACTGTTCTCAACGATTTTGCAGTCAGTCTGCTGCCTACTCGTACACAAAATACGTGCAGGCAAGTAATTTTCGTGATGATAAGTTGCTACAAATTGGCAAAAAATTATCAGAGGCCCAACATCTCTATCAGCAAAAAATCCTATCCCCACACCGTGTTAATCGAAAACTGATCACCTGGCTGATGGCAACAAGATAGGAGACGTTGCAGTATCTAATTTAAATCATAATACACGCTCGTCCGTCGTCACGGCTGCGCCTTACACGTGCGGTATCGAAAATCGAGTGTCGGAAAAAATTGATCCCTTCCAGCAGGCTTTATTTGCATAAAAAATATATGCATTAAACAAAAATGTACTTCGGTGGACGCCATAATCCCGCCATATGGAGCTCGATACATTTCGTTCAACCGGAATGATGACATTATTGTTTACATTGTTTTTTTGCCCATTGCAGTTCGTTACAATCGAGCACGAGCAACTTTGATCAGTGTTTGATCGAAACAGAAGTTTTGCACTCGCTACAATCTCGCTCCACATGCTTCCTTCGTGCTTTTCGCGAACTTTCATAACTAATGATACGTATACCCCACGAAAAGCAAATCACCGGAATACATTGGCATAGTCGGGGGGAGGGGGGCACGTCTCCCTCCCCAGGACCCGCCCCCTAAGAAAAAGAATGTTCCAAAATGATTAAGTTCCAATGAACGATTAATTTTATTGAAGTTTCACCCAAGTGTGAGTGAGTGAGTGAGAGAGTTAGTGAGTGAGTGAGTGAGTGAGTGAGTGAGTGAGTGAGTGAGTGAGTGAGTGAGTGAGTGAGTGAGTGAGTGAATGAGTGAGTGAGAGCGTTTGTGAGTTAGTGAGTGAGTGAGTGACTTATTGAGTGAGTCAGCGAGTGAGTGAGAGATAGAGAGAGAGAGGGGATTTTCTGATGGTACTAAAAAAAATTGGCTTGCGGAGAGAAAAACACCCTCGCCTCCTTTCTATTTTTCAAGATCGATGAGGGATAAATTTGATGCTGGTAATTTGTTCACGGTTAGTCGCAATATGGAAAAAAGGCCTTGTCAATAAAGCATGTCGGTGGAAACTGTCATGGGCAATGTTCATCACGTTCAGCTAGGACATTCCTTCATTTTTTTTCTTTACAAAAAGCAACCTTCTTAGCAGTGATCATTAAAATAAAAAAAGTCTCTAGATCACGAGGTGGTCGTTGCGGGATTTTTTAACTGGCATTCAAAGAGTCGTATATATGTGCATACCAAGGATGTAGAGAGACGCCCTCTGACATTACTTGTCCTACATAAGCGTACTTGAATCTGGATCACCATGGCGTCGTTGCTGATATAGCTATCGGCCACGAACCCTCGCGCTATCCCATAGCCTTGTGCCATTTCCAGACCGCGACTGCTTCACATCATTCCAGTTACGCAAAATTCACTCCGGCCTATGTATGTATAAGATGTAATCCGCCTCAGCGGAAATTCATTTATATAATATCAACTTTATTTCTATAAAATGGGAATCTGACTAACTTTATCGTGAAATTGCAAAACTTTTTCGGGTCAATAAAAGATGATGAGTCAAGTTGCCAATAGACCTAAAGATACAGCGTGGCTCAGTGCTCCAAAAAAAAACTCTGTGGCAGGACTTGCAACATCTGTGTCAAAACCTAAAAAAGGTTTTTTGGGTCTTTCACCACTGATGTTTCATCCAGCTTATCGGAAGATCAGCTATCAATGTGCAGCCTGCACGTTTCTGACGACGGCTATAGTTCAATTTGATTTGATTTCTATTCGATGAGTTCTGATTCCGGAAGAAAGCTTTGGCTGCTCTTTGGCGATACTTAGACCTGGAAAATAAAATCCACCGATCTATCAGTTCGCGCTCCACCGCGCCTCTCGTCACATAACAGTTTTACGGATTGTGGTGGAATTCCTGCACTTAGCTAAGATCGGCAGAATTTTAGCAAAGTCATATCCTTCGAACAATTGAGCATTGCTCGATAAAACCTCAGAGTACATGTTACTCAGTAAAATGGACTGATAGCAGCTATGCGAGTAAGCGGTAGCCGAGGGTTTTAGTTGCAGGAAGTTCCCGGTGTTGTTTCTCACTGTGGCTGAAAATTTCATTAACGCTCGCAGCCAGCAACGGCGCGGAAAAGCTCTGATGCGCCACGAACAGGAGTACGCAGCACGCAAACGTCATCCCACGGGGGTGTATTAGTACACGAGCAAACGAGCACGAAAGGCTGTACTCTTGAGGGCACATGATGTTGTATTGGAGAATGTATTAGGTAATGCTGCCCACCGCTGTTGTATATCGTAGCAAGAATGGATTAGGTTGAGCATAAGGGAGTAGGTGAGCCACCTAAAGCGTGCGGGAATGGTCTTTCCAATTCAGCCGAACAGACACGAGCCTTCCCTACGTCATTTAGCCTTCCTTCATCACCCCCCTCCCCCTCTCACTCTGCTCCTCATGCAGAGTTCTAATATTCCCTCAGCAACGAACGGTGATGGCATTTGCAATTCAATACAAAAATGCAAGAAACGCGCGGGAGAGAAGAGCCATTCCGTGACCACTAAAGTACCCTCCAAGTCTCCACCGATCACGTTGACAAGCAGCATCATGCATAACAGAATAAATATCCAATGCCGAGGTTTTTTCATTCCTCTCTTCTTTGTCTTGGAAACGAAGAACTCCGGCTCCGTTAGCTTTCTGCGGTCAAGGACGCGACAAGCACATGCTTTCAGCGACCTGCTGCACCGCGGTGCATTAGCAAGAAATGCAAGACATACGATGCATGAACTCTCATATCTCTCTCTTTATCTCCGCGTATATATGACGAAGCAACTCTTCCACCATGGTAGACGTTTATTTTTCCATTTCTATCGGCCTTGATAGTTCACACACGATTAGACATCCTCCACCTTCTTATTATTACACTCATCTTCATAAAAATACTTTGATTATACTGACCTATGGCCGATACACCGATGTGGAAAAAAATTATATACTTTTTTTGCCGAACGGATATATATACAAGGTGTCCTGTGATGAATGCATAATCCTGCAACTGTCGATAGGTCAGATAGAGGTAGATCATGTCCTACTATATGCTGAAATTTCAGTTCAGGAAAAGTCCTACGGCTTTCGAGATTTAGGTTATTTTTTGAAAAAAAATCATACGATTTTAGTTTTCGCATGCCATTTCTACAAAAATATGAATCGACAATGACTAAGCAACTTTAAGGGGTCTTCTGACTTTATACGCTAAAAAAGGCTATTTTCATGATTTTTTTTATAGGTTTATATTATAGATATTGATATAAAAGTTGTTCCACTTAATAAATACACTTTCGGAAATAGATTAAAATTTTTTTGTTTATTTAAGTCACTATTTATAGACGAAAATGGTAATTGACCAATGTCCTAAAAATTGTAGGTCTGCGCTGTTGATGAAATCTCGGAGACATATCTTCCGAAACAAAAAAATCAAACGGTTTTAGATTCATTTTTCAGTTTTAGGTTCATCGCTATAGAGCATATCATAAGATTTTTTATATATGCAAAAATAACAAAATGGCGGACATTTTTCGAAAAAACAAAAAAAAAGCGGTTTTTTCACCGTTTTTGGCAAAAAATGTGTAAATAACAAAATTTAAAAAATCCTTGATATGCGCTATAGCTATAGTTGTAAAGAATATGTGATTAAAATTTCATAAGGATCGGTTCAGTAATTTCGAAGATTTTATCAACAAGTCGTCGAAAAACGTTGTTTCGAGAACAGCGCGTTTAATGTTTGTTTGGATTACATATATACCTTGAAAAACCATTTTTTATGTTTTTCGAAAGTGTATTTATTAAGTGTAATAACTTTTATATCAATATCTATAATATAAACCTATCAAAAAAATTCATGAAAATAGCCTTTTTTAGCATCTAAAGTGAATTGGTACGATATGTGTAGTTCCCGTTTTTTTACAGCGTAGGCTATCAAAGTCAGATGTTCGTATTAGCTTGTATGAAAATTCTGCATGAGATCTTTTTTCGTAAGGTTTCCTTTACATTTAACGCGAGAAATCCCTTCAGGAGCGTGAAAAATAGGTATTTTCCGGGAATTTTTTTACAGGGGAGTAAATAATCTGATCATTTTTGAATTTGGACATGAGTTTATTATAACGGTCAAGTATAAATAAAAAAATTTGGGATGATCAACAAAATGGCGGCGTTATTAAGGGTCTTCGGAGGCCTGTTTTCTGAGACATCGAAAAGTGCTGCAGTTGTCACTCTTTTTCTATTGATCTGAAAAAGATTTAATAAGTGTCATTCGTTTACTGACATATTAAGGGGAAGGATATACCTAAAAAATTATGAAAAAGTGCAAAATTGAAAATTTGGGAGCCTTTTTAATCCAAAGTTCGAATTTTCGTCCATTTTTGCAACATATTTGACCCCAAAAAAATTATTTATTTACACGCTACCTTTCAAACTTTAGGTATATCCTTCCGATAATATTACTGAGAGTAACCTCCCAAAATTTCATCCAAATCAGTCGATAACTTTTTGAGCTACAACACGAGCAGTTGTTTAAAAAGTAGTGTCGAGATAATCGCGATTAAAGTTTAATCGCTACCTGACCGCATGCTGTCTCCGCGCTCTAGACTATATGCGATCACTCATATTTCAAGTTTTCCTTTCGTCAGTATATTCTTTGGGTATCATACTTTCGAACCAAGTAAAAAAATCGATTTTTTGAAAATTCTAAGGGGGTTTCTCGCCTTAAGGTAGAACAAGCGTTGATTTGCATTGCAGCGTTGCATTGAAATTTAAACAGAATAATTTTCCGTCAAAAAATATTTGTCCTCTATAATAAGAAGACATATGGCACCACCGCATCGTTCCAGGTATCCAATGACCTGTTTGCGCGGCATATTTAAAATTATAATGCAACACGAATTTTTAATTGGAAGCAATTTTTAATGGAACGAATTTTTTGATTAGTTATTAATTAACCAACACTTTTATTTGTTAATGAATACAACATAAACAACTCACAATATTTACACTTATAACGCAAATATTTTTTTATGATAAAAGTTTTTAACTTTAGGAACACGATATTTTTTTCCCGAAATGTTGAACAATACTGTTCTGCGGTGTTGCCATATGTCTTCTCATTATAGGGGACAAATATTTTTTACGGAGAATTATTCTGTCTTTACTGAACGTTTTTAGCAAAACTGAAAAGCAAAGGCAATCCAAACACTTTTCACTCTTTCCCTAACTAGTTTGCTATCTAAACATAATTTTTTTTTTCAAAATTTATAAACACAGTAGATTGGTACGACGAATTGTATGACCTGAGTTTCGGTTACTGCAGACCCTGCAGTGTTGAAAGTTGCAATTCAAAAACCCATTATCTCTCAATTTAAATAGTCGACTGTTCTGAAATTTCACTCAAACATGCATAATGATATGAAGAATGTCCGGTTAAAATCAATAGAAATCAAGAGCGCGCGCTCGTTCTACCTTAAGGTTACAGAGAAGACTTTTCTAGATAAAAGTCTTCTCTTTTACCAAAAACCAAGAGTATTAAAAAAAAAGTTATCATTTGTAGAAATGACATGCGAAAAACCAAAAGCAAATGATTTTTATCTCGAAGACCGTGGGACTAACTAAACTGAAATTCCACTATATAGTACGCCACGATCCGACCTATCGACAGTTGCAGGATTGTCCATTCGTAACAGGACACCCTGTATATAGCGAAAGGATATTTCAAACCTGTTCAATCCATGTAACGTTACGACGTCTGGCTATTTTTGGGCTAGTCCTTACCGTCTTTTTCAACCCATTCTGGATTTTTCGGACATGATGGTCCCTAAAGTGAACTTTCTAGAGACACGTCTCCATTTATCTAAATATAATTTTGAAAATTTTATAGTTTATATACTGCTGGGTATGGGGGCGATAACTTTGAGGACAGTCTTCGAAGTCGTATGCTTTCAGAATCGCCCTTCTTCATAAATATATACGTCGAGAGTGTACGGTGCCTCTTGATATATCGTTGGACTCGCGTTGCTGGCCGTCACGTACGGTAGGAACACTGAACAGCTCGGACGCGGCACGAATGCGACTTGATTATCGTCCCCGTATATTCCCGATATATTTTTCCACTCTGTTGTGTCCGTTCATGAAGAAAATTCATTTATTCGAGAAAAAAAAATACAATCGCAATATCAAACGTAATCCTATAAATGAAATTGAATCTGCAAAAATTGATAAACAATTCCCTGATTTTATCAAGTTATCTATTAATGGATATTCCCGTATGTGATTGAGTATACGTGCGTTCGGCTTCCGGTTACAAATTATTCCGTTACCGGTTGAAAAGTGATGAAGGCAATTTTCGCTTCGGTCCATTTTACAAGTTAAAGCTACGAGTTCATTCAAATGAATCGAGTCGTTTCTATTTCTGGCATTCTGCCACGTATGTCTCGCCAGTACTGAATATTCCAGATGACGTGCCCCATCTCGACCCTCAATGATGGCGAAATACTACGCATTTAAAGGTCCTCGTGGCTCTACGATAATATCGGGTTCAAGGCTCACCGGCAATTACTCTAAGTGCGCTACATGTTGGAGCACTCAAGTCCCGCTGTACTGAAAGCCCTGAGAGGACAACGCGTTTAGGCGCGAGCCCGGTGGCTTTCGCGTATCGTGAATTTATCGGGGATGGGCCATCTCCACCCTTCCACCCTTTCTCTCGATGAAGAGAAAAATTCGTAGAATTTTGAACCTCCCATTTCGATGTACGTGAGCTGAAACACATCCGCCAGGTGTCAACCAGGGTTGCAAATAATGTATTACTTTTTGTAATGCATTAGCGTTTTCATTACTCATTACTTTACATTTACATTACATTGGAATTTGTAATATAAAAAAAATCCATTCCTCATTACGTTACATTTTGCACTGTGAAATATTTTCATTACCCATTACAATGTAATGGTTAGTGGAATTTTTTTACAATACAAAGTCCAATGTAATGAGTAATGGTAATATTTTACATTACAAAATGTAATGTAACGAGTAATGGATTTTCTTTACATTACAAAGTGTAATGTAATGAGCAATGGCATTTTTTCACATTACTAATGCAATGCAATGTAAAAAATCTCCATTACTCATTACCATGTAATGAGGATTATTATTTGTTTCCCATTAGGGGCAGCGGTTTTTGCACTGGGTCGATCTGGCCCGAAGGGATACGAGTAATAATCCATATTACCTTATAATGAGTAATGGAGATTTTTTACATTACATTAGTAATGTGATCAAATTCCATTGCCCACTATCGTATATTTTGTAACGTAAAAAAATCCCATTACTCATTATATTAAATGTTGTAATGTAAAAAAATTCCATTACTCATTACATTACACTTTGTAATGTAAAAAAAATCCATTACGCATTACATTGGACGTCGTAATGTAAACAATGTCCATTGCCCATTACAATGTAATGTGTAATGGAATTTTTTTACATTACAAAATATAAGGTAGTGGGCAATGGAATTTGTAATGATTTTTTTGTCATTACACATTACATTGCATTTTGTAAGGAAAATGTTTCACATTACAAATTCCAATGTAATGAGCAATGGAAATTTTTCACAATACAAAATACAATGTAATGGGTAATGAACATTTTTTACATTACAAAATCCAATGCAATGAATAATGGAAATTGTATACATTACAAAATATAATGTAATGAGTAATGAAATTTTTTGACATTACTGAATGTAATGTAATGGGTAATGAAATATTTGTTATTACATATTAAAAAAGTAATGAATAATGCATTACTTTTTCTCTACAAATTGCGCAACCCTGGTGTCAACAATGTAGTGGATCGTTTAAGGCGTTACCCCCACTTGTAGTGCAAAAAAGGCCTTTTTCATGAATTTTTTTAAAGAAAACTACAAAACTTTTTTAATTGATCAATATACCATCTTAAAGAACACATCTTGAAGAACTTTCAGTAATTTTTTTATTGAAAAATATTACATTGTTTAGTGGCAAATGGCCGTCAATGAAATAATGTTTTTATATACACGATTTGCGGTGACCAACATTGCGGCGAAGTGGATCATCTGAAAAAAAAATGCGGATGGATTTAGTCAAATATAAGTATTAACTAGTCTTTAATCGAAGGATTTCAAAAAATATTCATTTTTCACAAAATGGCGGACAGTCAAAGTTAATGGTTCGATTTTAACGAAAAAAAAATCGAACGATGAAAGGCTACATTTTTATGTATTAAATAAGCCTGTAAAATTTCAAGAAGATCGGTTCATTAGTGTTCGAGTAATCTTGGTCACCGACTTCAGAAATGCCATTTTGAGAAAAACGCATTTAAAGATTCAATTTCCGGTCACAACGGATTGGGAAGAATTGAGAAGATTGAGAAGATTGAGAAGGATTGAGAAGATTGAGAAGGATGAGAAGATTGAGAAGATTGAGAAGAGAAGAATCAACACAACGGATTCTTCTCTTTCAACGTTCATATCTCAGTCAATTTTGTTCGGATCGACTTGAAATTTTCAGGACATATTCTCAGATACTTATACTTCAAAAAAATGCAATAAAAAAATCGATTTTTTTCAAAATCGCAAGTGGGGGTTACCCCTGAACTTCGGAGTTGCTCTTTTTTCGTCGATTTTCTGTTTCCGATTGACATCTACTTTGAAAACTCTTCGTGGTCGCTACGATGGATTTCTGCAGGAAGATTTTTCTGTAACGTTGCGAGATCAATTGGACACATTCCACGTTGCTACATTCCATAGAGCTGTTGGAACAATCGGCAAAACGTGTGTTTGGGTTTGTTCGCTCGATTGCTCCGAGCCAACGGATCGATCGATCCAAATGGTCCCTCATTGTATCCAACCGATAACATTATGCAAACATCAGCACAGCCGTACCGCCGATATTCCTAAATAAACTTCGAATAAGCCACGTATGTACGTGGAAACGAATAAATGTTCCGAGACTGCATCATGGTTTGCATTCAACACCTCATTCAAATTCGCACAGCTCTATCTTTCAATGCTATTATCCGTGATCATTAGCGAGAATTCACTCCCACGAGAGCTTTTGGCTATTATCCCGAAGAGACATGGCTGCACCCCCATTTCCATACGGTTGATCGATTCTTGCGGTGGTATGCACCTACAATACTGCTTGCGTTATTATTTCCTCAGGCTCCACGCACCCAGTCCCGGAATCCATCACATCCGTTTCAACAACGGAAATGTCGATATCCATCTCAGAACTTTTCACGTAGGAGCTTGAGCTTCTCAGCCGACGACACTTTACGTAATCGCTATCGCTGCAATTTCCTGCACCACGTTGATCGATTTTTCTTTCTCATTTCAGGTAAGTTGTCTCCGCTCGATTAAAGATGCTCTTAGGAAGTTGGTGAGTCTTTGAATTATTTCCTATAGGTGTGCATGTGAGACGAACAGCGCCGAGGGAGAGCCAGAAATCAAGTTTTGCCAGATTACGATGATGACGTTGAAGCGTTTATCGTTGAAATGTAAAGCAAATTTTTTTAATTGCGCTTTTTTTGTGGTTGCTGATTTAGGCTGTGAAAATGACAAACTTTTTTGCGCGTTATTATTAGGGATTTGCGCTTTCAATTTGAAGAAAAGGTTTGGATAATGCTAAGAATAACCATATCTAAAGAAAATCGGTGCATTTCAACGTGCAAACTTTAAACGCATGTTTTAAATGCGTTGATTATTTTGTTTGTCGGTGGTCTATATTTCATCAATGACGGAGAAAAAAATGAACATGGAAATCTACGGTGTGGAGGAATTTTATGTCGGTGCATGTACATTTTGCATTCTCGATGAAGCAATTTTAGCAATCGTCGATAAGGTCAGTCGCATTTCTGCGGAACCATCCATACTGGCTGAGGATCCTGCAGATTTCGTATGTATCCAAGGCGATAACTTGAAGTACAGAATGATGAGACAGCTGTCACGAGGCGAATATTATTATTATTCATGTCGCTTAGTATACCAGTTAGTTTTATATTTTTGTATATTGTTAGCATAGTATTGCACGCTAGACGTTTTTTTAAAATCATTACAGATGTTACAAATTTAACAACAGTCGATAAGAAGGATTTATGGCTCACCATTTTATCCCCACTGATAAACGCGAGTGACGTTGCGTTGGTAGAGAACAATCTTCTATTGCCAACCAGCAACAAGTGTGCGCTTCCTTACCGAATATCAGCAACGTCGATAAGCTAGAAATTTGCCAGACCTCAATGCTATCGAGCGAGTTAACGCGGTCGGTAAATTATCGACTCTGGGCGCGAAATAATCTTCCGGAACCCTGTGCAACGCCACATTGCATTTTCCCATTACAACCGTATACATTCGTCGGCATTATATTGATTTTTGATACAGCTGTGATTTTAGAATTTGCCCCTTCCATCGTTTCTCGACTACTGCGTTGGCCCACTCGTCTGTTCTTTTTCGCAATCTCGTGCAGCGTTGAAATTCAACAAAAAGTCTTGCTAACTTTTTCATTTCTTTGTTTTCACGATCTACGAAAATATTTTTTTTGCAGATTTAGATTGTTGAAATTTGATAAGAATCTGAAAAGATGTTCGAATGATTTTCGTAGTCTAGATGTGCAAAAAAAAATTGTCGATAAAAAGTAATTTTTTTTAATTGCCTATATTTGTTGGCCCATTTAGGCTTCGATTTCATTCAGGTCGTGAAAACCATTCAATTCCAGCGACGTAAATATCGTAACTTCATTCAGTTATAGATTTGGAATTATCCCACATCGATTTCGTCGATTTGCAATTACTCGAAATATATTCAACATTCTAAGAAATATAGCAATCTGTGTTGGATGCTAGAAAGAATTTCCTGTTTCACACTTCCGTTTATGAAGCTGAAGAATGCAGAAATTAAAAAACTATAAGACAAGAACTTGGTATATGAAATCGTCGTTGGACGAGAGTGGAAAATACTGTTTCGACATGAGTAGCAACCGTATGGTTCCCTGGATCGGATGAAACCCACATTTGCACGTAAATACCTGATGGAGATTCGGAGAGACGGAGAGAGACGGCGAGAGAGAGAAATTTTCTCCGTATAGATGGGAATAAGATGGATGAGTAGCACGTGTTACCAGGCTAGAGCTCCAAGTCGCCTCTGCAAAGTCTCTCATCGTGGTATCAAAGGTGTTTCAGCACTTTCGAGCAAGCACCAGACTTCTTTTCGCACGTCTCTAGTTTTCCCCATCCTTTACTGTTGGAAGACTCTCTTCGCCTCGTCAAAGCAACGTTACTTTACACCGTGATGCATGATCACTCACCCTCCCGTCTGCGAAAAATCCGCTCCAAAGATATTAAAAATAGTGCAAGTAAAAGGGATGACTTCCCTTACCGATCAAACCACAGTGTTATTTTCCGTCCGAAGTCCTCAATTTGACATTTGACACGTACATCATGATTGTAGTCTCTCCTGCTAAATGCCAATCGTCATTGGTCGCCCTGCTGTAAATATCGGTCCGATTCAATTGGACTGTTGCCGATCTCGGGTTTCCCGGACCCAAGAATATGATCGATGTTATCGAGTTGGGTTTATTCTAGGATGTTTACCCGAGGAAAACAGCCGGGTGGATGAGAGCCTCTTGGCTAGCCGAGTCTGGAACCGATCAAGGGTTCTTTCTTTGCAAAACTTACACAACCCACCCCCCAATCCTTTGTCAATGCCTTCATCTTGGATAGTGACTTGATTAGTGGTCGCAGCAGCCAAGGCATCGACCGCCAGCTCTCCGAAGCTTGTACGACCCGACAGAATGCACATAATATATTTGCATGTGGTAATTGACTGATGGCTGACGCAACCCGATCTGACGATCAAGTACGACCGACCTAGGGGCGAAATCCAATATTCAGCCGGTAAATAAATAACTCTGTAACACTGCTGGAGTGGTGAGATGGGTGCATGCTCATGTGGCATTTTGTCAAGTTTTAGCAAATGGGCCCTCCATAGTGACTCGCGACACATACTAAAGATCAACTATCTGTACAGGATGCCGCTGATACTAATTACCATCCCTTGATAGCCATCAGCTTTTCTCGAAACTTAGATCGAGTTCATCCTTTTGTTTTATTAAAAAGTAAATGGTTACATGCATACTTTTCGATGTGATTTTTGCACTCATATTGACCGGCGTACGCTGGTGCCACAACGCGATGTTGGAAGTCCCGTGCGGAAAACTGATAGGGCATCCCTACTAAAAATAAGGCCCTTTCAGGGCTTCCCTAGGTGCTTTCCCTAGTAGGGATTTCCACAATGGGCCCAGATTTGGCCATTATCGGGATAAACTTGTAGGGATTTCCAGAATAAGCCCCGACTTGGCCATTATAGGGATAAACCTGCAGGGATTTCCACAATAGGACCCGACTTGGCCATTATAGTGATAAACCTGTAGGGCTTTCCACAATAGGCCCAGACTTGGCCAGTATAGGGATAAACAAGTAGGGATTTCCACAATAGGCCCAGATCTGACTATTATAGCGATAAAGCAGTATAAATAGCTTAGGCTACATGGTTAATGGCATTTCAATTATTCAAATCGATTATATACATGGATCGAATAATATTATCGAACGCAAGTTGGGAAAAAGCGTAAGGGCATTAGCAAATAAAAAATTAATGATGAACACAAATATTCAGACAAACATCAGACAGTATTTATTTATCAAATTAAAGAAATCTTTTTCACAGATACAAACAATTACTCATGATTTCACTCATACATGGAGTAATGCTAGCGCATAAATGTGAACAGACCCAACCGGTTTTCGCGACATTTTTATTGCAACTAATTTCCGCTCAATACTCATTATAGGGAAAATTCTTTCTTCTGAAGACTTCGCTGATATTTCCCATTCATAAACTCTATCTGACTGTGTAGGATAAGTAAATAAATTGGTCTTTGTTTTCCAGATCTTTCCCTCAATGGAAATAGATTCCAGTGATTCAGTAGACCCATATATTTTTTTATTTCTACTACACATCCATTCCTTAGAATGGATGTGTAGTAGAATATATTTGTTTAAATAATGCAAAAGATTGCCATAACTATATAACTATAATCAATGTGATAATCTTATAATTTCAAACTTAAGTGTTACAAGCTATCACAATTCTAAAAAATGTTATCATAGTGGATAGTTCCTCAAAAATAAATGTTTGCAGTGAAGAGAGTTCGCCTCACATTATTTTCTGTATTAATTTTGTCACGGCAGTTTGTCATAAAAGCTCACATGCAAATACGCAATCACATTTATATACGCGCACACATACATACACATGTACTCACGCCCACACCTGTGCACATGAACAATTGCATAAAAACAAATACAGATATACCCTGACGCATTTGACATACACGTATATCCACTAATACGGATATTTTATGGCGTTGAAATGGTTTCGATGAGGCGCCGTTGAGGCATTTTCAGGGCGCTAAAATGGTTTTGATGAGGCGCCATTGAGGCAACTTATAATGCCCCGATCGTTGCGCCTTTAATGGCCCTTGTTGACAAAGTCTGACCGACCGGTAACGGCCCTCATCCCGTGTAGAAATTTGAGTCGGGAAAAAGTACTACCCCTGGTCTGCCTTCCCTAAATAATATCAGGCTCTAGCCGGGTCTTCCACCCTGGAATAGGTTCGCAATGTAACGGGTCTGAGGCTAGGACCCGATCGGCCGTTCCCTTTCTGGGGAACTGATCAGGAACAGGCCGGGGAACAAGCGGTAAATGACCAGAAAACTAATAGGGAGCAGGTCGGAAACTGATCAGGAACGGGCCGGAGAACGAGCGGTAAATGAGCAGGAAAGTTTTAGGGAATAGATCGGGGAATAACCAGGAACAAAGAAGGAAATTAAAAATGCGTGCTTCAGCATTTTTGTAATTCTTAAGGGGGTAAATTCGGGATTGAATTCAATTTAATATTTCGACGACATATAGTTTGTTGGTTATGCACTTGCTAAGGTAGTATGTGAGTGTATATAGATACGCTTGTTCACATTTCCTGATACGCAAAAGGACAGAGAAAGCCTCGTATTCCATATGTAGAAGCTTTATTTTGTTTATTGTGAGTGAAAGAACATGCTTTGATTCATCTTGAAGTCAGGATGGTCCGATTGGATTTCGTCGAATGAATCAGTCTGGTTGAGAGAGAGATGTCGCAGCGCCGCAATCTTCATTTCGGACACATATTTATGGAAAGACCCGTTTAACGTGGTGTTGCTAAAGACCATTAATTTAAGGGAATTCTACAATTAGTGTTTGCGTAGAAATGAAATTAAAGAATCATTTTTATGATCTTGTTTATAATCTGTTTATTATAAACAAGAAATGTATTATCATTTAACTTTATTAAACTGCCAATAGTACAAGCATTTTCATATATCTATTAAAATAGACGTGATTGGAGGTGTATTTTTGACAAATGAACGCTTTTGTCCAGGACCAGCAGACTTTCGGTACTTTGCGTAGAGCAGGTGAATGAATTCTTATTTGATTAGTTATTCTAAACGATCTGAAAAGTACGTTCCATCTGTGAAGACGATTGAAACTATAAAATATCAACTATCAACTATCAAAACTATCAACTATATAATCTGTACTTTTGTTTGCAAAACTGTAACACTCCTTAATTGAAGAGTTACAGATTTGTAAAGTACTGGTTTCATTACGCTACTCATTGGACTTCAATAGTCTTTATAGATGTAACATATATTTTTCAACTCGATCGTTCAGAACTAACCAATCAAATAGGAATCCATTGAGCTGCTGTACAAAGTGTATCGAGAGTAATCGCCTATCACGACTAGCCCTCTGCAGCTAGCCAGTTTTGAATTGTTAGCTTTGCTCTAATGCCCTACATGGGTGTTATTATATACAGACGAACTTATATTGAAGTTTTTATAACGATGCCAACGATTCCCATCCCAATCCTTTGCATTTCCGAGTGTGGATCCCAGCGCTTTGAGAATATTATTTTGTGACCCCGGTGACTTCATGACTGTGGAACGACTTTTCACTTCGAAAGCTCCTAAAATGTAACGAAAATAAACACGATAATCATATGGATGTTATACGAGAAATATTATATATTTTTAAACTAGTATGCTAGGTACTGATTAGACTCTTGCAAAATTTGGTGCTCTTCAACACCAACTTATCACTGGAAGGCTTCACCGCAGTGCAATTCATGGCGAACTCTCGGGTAATGTGCTTACGTACAATGGTGTTTACGTTTTTTATAAGAGATTGCTGCGGGTCTATCAAAATATCCAGAGAAGCGATCTGGAATTAAAAATCACCTCACATTTACTTAACCTTTCCTTATATTTAGGTAATAATACATTTTAAATTGTTACTTACAAACGCTGCCTGACAATCGGACTGTTGTAATTTTTTTTCGAATTCCATGAATAGTTCGATGCTATTTATAGGTAGGGACATTGCATAATCCTCCGTGAACATTTTTGGCGGCTTGCTAGACTGTAAATAGTACCCTAGTGTTTGGATTGTCGATTGAATCTTTTGCACTTCCTCGATGACTTTCTGGATGTCGACTCGTAGAGCCTCTTGACCCGCTATTAAGGCTACAAATTCTACAAATTAAAAATACTTTGTAAATATACATCTTAAGCTGATATGGTAATAAAAAAATAACATTTTCTTACCGCTTGTTAGGTCAACTGGCAGCAATCGACCCGGTTGTGTGTCATTCGGATCGACGATAGAAGATATAAGTTGCCGATCATTTGTAATGTTATTGACAGGTTCTGGATAGATTTCCTGTGGATCACTTCCAGACGTCATTTCGATTGGACTCTTTTTGGCTTTAATGGAGTAGCAGTCATTCTTTGATACGGATTTTCTTTTCTTTTTCTTTTCCGAAAAACTGACATCAGAATCAGCTTCCGTATTTTCCGACACGGTGTCTGGTGAATCCGCTCTCATGTGATTTTCGATTTGTGGCCTATCCAATAGAAGTGATTGTTTCCCAGTTTTGAGATTGGTCAGTTGTTGCTTCAGGGATTTCTTCTTTTTTATCTGAGAATTATCATCTTTTATCGACAGAATTTCTCTGCGGGGCTGCTGTTTCGACTGTGATTTTTTTTTCCAGCTAGCAGTTCTTGATTCCCTTTGGCACTTCTTGCTGAAAGACACCTTAGAACCATCAGATTTTTCAGACACTATGGAGAAAAAACTCGCAGTTAACATGAAATCGAATTTGACATGAAAAAATGCAGCTGCCTATGTAGTTTCCCTATACGTAACCTTCACACAACAAATCGCCAGGTCTGACAGCAGCATCTTTAAAATTGGGGACAGCCCACGAGGTCAGGTATTTTTCGCCGATTGTGCAATTTTCTCTTATCGATTCTCTAGTATGACGAGAACGCGTTTCACCATCAACGTCGGCGTCGGTGGTATACGCGTAATTTTCGGACCTTAACTTCTTTAGTCTTTCCTGTCCGATATCATAAGTTTCTGTATACATTCAAAAACCATGTTGAACAGTGGGGAAAAAGCGTTGTATGCAGCAAAGATACAAAAATCTTGAAGTACATACAGGGTGTCAGGTAATTAATGGATAACCTTTGAATGGCTCATAGCAGAACTAATGGTGGTTTAAAAAAATACAAAGAAAAATATGTATATGAAAATACAAAAAAATATATTTAAAAGATATGATTTTTTTTTTAAAGTAGAAATGTTCACCTTCTTTCACATTCATGTACGCCACGACCGTAAAAGCATGAATTCAATCGGTTTTTGTTATTGTTATAATATTGTAACAATAACAAAAACCGATAGAGTTCATTCATTGGTGGTCATGGTGTACACGAATGTAAAATTACGTAAACATTTCGTCTTAAAAAAAATCCTATCTTGGGTACTACCTGGGGTACATTTTTTGGTATTTTTTTGGGACGGCCATTAGTTGTTCCCTTAGAATACCCTGTATAACAAGAATTAAAAATGAAAACTTCCTGTACTTACGTGCTTCTCCGTGAATTTCAACCGGGTACCATGGCCAGTCAGGAGGTGCGTCTGCTTTTGTCTTTATTAGATATTGTAAATTTTTGAACTTTAAAGTTCCGTAGGGTGGTGGCATAAACTTCGCAATAAGCCTTTCATGTTCGTAGTCAAAAGTAATCCATTTGGATGGAAGACAATCAATGGTTTTTGTTCCATCAGTCCGTTTTTCGTCGATGAATTCAACCAATTGATATGGTTTCAGATCCTCCATTACGGTTAAAGATTGTGCTCTGTAATTATTATTCAAACAATAGAATGTCATCAACAAATAATGAATGAGCGTAGTTATAGACAAATCCACTGAATCAATGCGATGGGACAGCAATTATTATGTATAAATATAATTAAAAATGTTTTACAATATGAACATTCGTAGAAAGATTAATTGCGTATATCAGACTTTGGACCTCACTGAAAAAAAATGTTGCCCATATTAAATTTTTCAGTTTCACTAAAAAGGTTTATTGAGAGTAGCTTCGAACATTTGTTATCGTCTTTTTTGCATGAACCGTTTGGATGCCTGTAACGAAGATAGGAGACAAACTGACGCGATTGCACGTATTGCGTATACTTATATATAACTGGGTACTCACCCGAATTTTTCTTCAAGACGATTCTAACCTTTAAAACTTACGAAGCCGAATGCATTTTTTCTGAAATAATGAATGCGATTAATACTACACGTGCGATAGCACCATTATTCAACTTAATCACACATGAACACAATAACCCAATTATCCTACTTATAAACGGTAGTGCGAATAAAAAATTTTGGCACAAAGAAAGTAGACGCCTTTCAGAGACAACGTGTGTACCGGAGGACGCCGCATGCACGTAACTATGCAACAAAAAACAATTACGCCTAGTATCCGCCAAAGCGGAGTTAGGAGAAAGCATACAAACAACGGCTGGATTTATAACGAACGAAGCAGCGGGACAATTCTATTGGTTGTTTTTTCATAGCTTCGTCACTATCCGCTTTGGTGAAATTGTCCATCAAGCCTTACAAACCGACTAACACTAAGTTTAATGCAGGGGAGGAATAATGTACATTTTTCGGTCTTTAGTGACTTCCATCAGATTTTTGGGCTTCACTATAAAGATTAATTGCCCGTATCTTCGAACGTTTATCGTAGTAATTTTTTTAATGAACCGTTTGCATGCGTGTAACTAAGATACGAGACAAACAGATGCGATCGCACATACTGCATGCACTTATATATAGCTGTCCACTTACCAGAATTTTTCTGGTATCGAATCGAAGGCGAAGTTAGGAGAAAGTAGCCAATCAGCGGCCGCATTTATGATGAACGAAGCAGCGGGACAATGCTATTGGTTCTTTTTCCATAGCTTCGCCACTATCTGATTTGGTAAAATTGTCCGTCAAGCCTTCAAAGCCGACCAACCCTGAGTGAATGGCTTAATGCAGGAGAGGAATGACGTACATTTTTCGGTCCTCATTAGTGATTTCCACCTCCTGATAGACCATTTTGCAGCGTACATTACGGATGGCACATATTCTTTGAATTTCCAATGGTTCAGGCGCGACTTCCCACTCGTGTAAATCAGACGAATCGGTAGGATAATGGAAAATACTATTGATCTGTTCCCACGTTCTTCCTGTGATTTCCGTCTCGTTAATACGATGTTTATGGCATCGCATTTGGTCGATTACAAGAATCGATTGGTCCCGCAAGAATACCACACAGTTGGGTAACTCGGTTGTTAATACGTATCCTTTGTAGTTTATTTTTTTGACGTTCAGAATGTCTTGCCCAATATCTTCAGCTTTCAAAATTTCCACTTGCGACGGTACCGATGGTCTTATTCGAATTTTATCGAATTCGTGCATACGTCGACAAAATTGTGCCAATGGTCGGTTCGGTGTCCGGATTGTTTTCTTAATTTTTCCGAGTAGATTTTCGAAAGGAAAAGCAGAGATTTCACTCAGCGTGCATGATGTATTCATCACATCGTCAGCAAGATGGATCATATTGTGCACGTTTATGATTTGTGATTTCTCTCCGTATAATGGCGCCATGAGTTCGAAAAAACGTGTCAAGTACTCTTTAGCTAAGTGGTTGTGCGTTAAAGCCATATCTTGGTTGCAAAGGATTCGCATAGCCACGTGAAATAACAAAAAATGATTGTACAAATCACGATCAAGTATTCCCTTCAGTACAATCGGTCCACAATATAATAAAAAGAACCGGAATTGGGTACTTTTCCACTTACCAACGTGCTCAACACGTTCCGTTTTTCTTTGAAATTCTTGTGGAATGTAAGATTTGATCGACAGTAATCGTTTTGATACTTCATTACGAGTTCGTAATCTCAGTTTCGTTGACGATTTTTTACCAAACCAGTAATCTAATAGTTTTTTCATGACTCCCAAGCAGCATGAATGCATATAATCTAGAATAAACGATGCCACAAGATCGACGTTGGACGTAATTTCGGTCAGTGGCGAGAGACCGACGTGATGTTCTGCTTGCATCTGATTGTTAAATGAAGCTTGAGTCCGTCGTCGAATATTCGTTCCTGGATATATCACGCGTCCACTAACGTACTCTCCGCGAATTTCACACCGTTCACATGCATAGTAACCACCATGACTTTTGCAACTTTTTAGGAATGCTCTTGCTGGCGTGTCGCAGATAAAACACTGAATTAGAACAGAGTACTGCTTTCCATCAATGATTATTCCATCATTTTGCAGGTGATTTATTTCTGCAATAAACTCAGTACAAAATTCCTTAATGTCTTTTGGTTTTGAACTCCCACAATATAAGGCAGCTGGATAAGGCGTGTATATATCGGGTCGAAAAAATACTTTCACCAGTATTGGCCAGAACTGGACCGTCCCAGAATTGAATAAGGGCATTCCATCGACATTAATTTGTAGTAGTATGGTGTTACTGGTGTGTATGTTAGAATCGACTCGTTTAATAAGGCCTCCGGCGATACCGAAATAGACGAACGATCCAACTGTATCATTATGGCTTGCCATATCGCGTATATTATATACGGCGTGAGACGTTTTCAGAAATGTTTTGGAACTTTTCGGAAGAGTTGGCAGCAATCTTCGTCTCAAAACTCCAAGCAATTTGTCGAGGTTAGTGTGAGGTACCTTTGACTCAGTGGCCCAATCGCGAAGTTCTTTTATCTCTGGTTCTTCATTGCCTTCTTCGTCAGATGTTCTCTCTTCTTCATACTCATCGTGTTCGTCTTCATCTTCATCGTGGCCTTCTTCGTCAGATGTTCTCTCTTCGTCATACTCAACGTGTTCGTTTTCATCTTCATCGTGTTCTTCTTCATCTTCATCGTGTTCTTCTTCATCTTCATCGTATTCTTCTTCATCTTCATTCGTTTCTCGTTGTCTTCGTAGACCTAACCATTCTTGTTCTATGTCATCCTCTTCCTCGTCAGATTCATTGGCGTCGTCGGATTCACGGTGATTATAAGTCTCAGTAGACTGTTCGGGTAGCTGCCTGTCTTTTTCACTACCAAAGATCATCGAACTTGTTGAAGGTTCGTCTACGAAATTATGAATAAAGAAAATTTAAATTTAACTTACAAGGTAAGTTGCAAACATTGGTGCATTAAGGCGAGAAAATATCGAGTCATTTTACGTACCTATATTTGTAATTATAAACACGACTATAATCGTAAAAATATAATTATCAATATGACCGTGAAAATACACGAAGGTACTGGTTTTTAAGAGAGAGCGAAACTGTGTACCGTACGATTGATTTGGAGGTTTTTTGATAACAATAAACCTACACTCGAAATTAGATATACTTTTGACCGTATAGTAATGATGGCCCAGGTGAGTATTCCAACTGCCATATATATCAGATGCCTTTAATATAAAACATGGCACAAACAAGATCACTTTCATTTTTAATATAACCTTAAAATTCCCATTTGTTTATTTTCCATCAAAATAACGATAAAATATATGTACTCGTACCTCTCAGTTCTGTCAATCTGTTTTCAAGACCGGATACTATTGCGCGATGTCTGGCAACATGCTGTCTTATCTGAGATAATTGACGATTTATTCTTTCTTCCATGATCTCACAGAAAAGAATACCTGAAAGTGTTGCGGTTGATTTTTCTTTATCACAATATTCCAAGCAGATGTCACTATGCTGAAAACGTAACCTCATTGTCTGTAAGATATAATCAGCACAATAATAAATTATGTTCAGTAATAAATAGAAACGTGATGATCGTCTACAGATCTAATGTTATGACACGAAGGAATTAACTTACAGGAATAAATTTAGTTAAACGTACCTTTTTATATTGTATATTGGCCAGATCGGATAACAGATCGACAAGAAGTCGATGTGCGTTTGAAGAGCGCGGATACGAAGTCGAATATGGCTTCGCGAAACAAAAGAAGTAGCTACGAAACCAACACAAAGATTCTTTTGGTTCTGCCCTCGCCCCCACCCCCCGCCCGCCGTGACATCCGTTACCCCTCCATCCAGACGTAGTCCTATCGGAGCCCATCGGTTACAAAGCAATGCAGAATAAAACTTTAATACAATGCATCCAGAATCCGTAACGTTAAAATGTATTGCCATACTGTTATTTATGATAACATCTTTCTTTTTTTTTGTAATGTCGATAACGCCATCCCCCAAATTACTTTTCTTGATACATAGAGAACAAGAAAAATAAAATATAATTAACGTCGGCGGCGTATTATAGATATTAATCATTTACCGTCATAATATGATTACATTTATTGTTATTATATACTCCATTGTATCCGTATACCATTTTCGCCAACCCCCATAATTTGTTCTTTATGATAGCATTGTCTGGCGTCAATTATTGTTGAATAAAATAATATGATGACGGAGCATACAATAACAATAAATGTTATCATATTATTACATTCAATTATTGTTATATTTGACGACGGAAAGAATTATTTAATAGTGGGTCGGATTGAATATTCAGGAAATGTCAATGTTCTACCCGAGAAAAGATTTTGTGATATTCCTGGTCTGTTCCATGAAAGGGCCCGGTTAGGTAAATCGGACGAGGCAAGCCAGGACTGGACCATACGTAAAGTCGGGAATGCCCGACCACATTTCTGCACGGGAATGTGGCTTCCAGATTAGGGCCCGAATAAAGATAGGGAAATATTATTGGGGCCCGATCACAGCCCCAACTCAATTTCCGCACGGGGTGGTGCTAACGTTCACTGTCGTCTCGGAGATCTTTAAGAGCTACGAAACAACAACGCAAGTGGTTGTTGCTATGGTTGTATTTTCCTAGATACCAAACAGAATAGGTTACGAAACTTATCACTCCTAAGCGATTTATAACTATGGCTGCTTTTCTTCACATTGATCGGATTCCATTGATATCAATGGAACAGTGTAGGATGATCTTCAAACATATCGTCTTGAAACAGCAACCGGGTGCTCACTCCCCCCCTAGTTCTCGGCACATAACTAGCCAGTTTCCTTCCGGAGATGATTTAGTTGTACATCAGCTACTTTTCCATCTTGATTACTTCTGATTCCAGATTGTTGGTAGGGGTCGATCTTTAGTTCGCAAATGCTCGCCAGTTTTTCGCACCTAAAGGACACTTGGTATGAACCCTAACGCGTTTGTCAATTGATGGTCATCCACCGTATTCGCCCTGGAGAGTGCACGAGGGCTCAGAGCGCTGAAAAAGCGAATGAGCGAGGGTTGCTTCAAATGGAAAACTCGGGCAAAAAGCTAAAGTGGAACAGAACAAGAAACGTGGATAGAAAACAAAGAAACGAATTTGGTAGTGGAGTGTGTACGAGTAATCAGGAAACGCTTCATTCTACAGCCGACAAAGGAAAAAATCCCTCGTACCTACAAAAGCTTGGATCATTTCATCGGAGAAGAGAAGATAGAAACTATCATTTCTAGTCCGTGCGGTCGAGTTCCAACCACCGAGCTTGTTCCATGTACATACGAACTGCCATTCAGCGTAACGTCCATGAGCGGCTTTGTACTTTTTGTCTCGCCATTCAGCGCCTCCGCACGACGACAGAGGAAATGTGGAATAACAAACCCGCAGCACAGAGACCGATCTCTGTGAGCAGCCTCCCAATGGGACTTTGTTGAAAAGCTCGAGCAAGCATTTTGTGCGTGTGAAAAAATGGACTTGCTTGAAGAACAAAATCAAATTATAATCAATGCGAGCGCGTAAAGTTCGCTTTCGACTGTTGAACGATTTCCCTTTCACGCGATTTAGCGACCACGTATTGAATGCGGTCTCTCGAGCCTAGAACCGAAGGGACAAGCGTTTCAAAGACGCTTTCATCGACGCGTGCAGTCCGATATAATGGTCCTCCGCGTACGTTCATTCGCGACTGAATCATTTGCTTTTTGTATTGATTTCTCCTGCACCGCATATTGTAAATTGGCAGGCGTCGATATTTCACTGGAGGGAAAAAAGGACGTTCGTAACTACACTTCGCACAAAAATTTAGGGAGCAAGAAAAAAATCCAAATTTTTGGGGGATTTTCAACAGGCTGTAACTCATACAAAAATGGTCGTACAGCAAAAATAAAAAAAGCAAATTGTAGCTCTAAGTGTCTAGTTTTCGGATCTGAGTTTGAAAATTTTTTTTTGAAAATATTTTTCGAATAATCATAAGAAAACCACCGAAAAATAAATGTTCGAAATTTTTTTGGTTCTTTTTTTAAATCTACGGACGTGGAAATTTTTTTTTCGACTTAACCTCTATATGGACCGGATAGCTTGTTTATTCAGCTTTAATTTGGTTTTTTAAAAATCTCGATACGAGCGTTTCTCGCTGAGATATCGGTGTTTGAATGGAAAAAGATCATTTTGTCTTTGATTACCAATATCTCAGCAACCAATGATCGCACAGAAATTTTGAGGTTGGTTTCAAAAACTTGAATAAATTCTCTACAAGGATTGGCAATTGAATTTTGAAAAAAAAAAATTTTTTCAATCATTACATGAATTTGAAAAAGCGACCAAAAAAGGGCTTTTTGTGGTTTTTTGGAAAATCAAGCGCCCAATCAAAAATATTGCGGAAACCACTAATGTTAAGTGTGCCTTTTACTGTTCAATATACCCACAAAAACCCTACGAAGTTTCAATTTAATCCAGCCAACCGTTTTTTTTTCGCACTTGATCGAATTTTTGAAAAAATTAAAGGAGCAAGAATTTCGCTCTGAAAATGTCACAATTTTTATCAAAAATGAAAAAAAAAAAAATTTCATTTTTCTCTCAATTCTGTATTAGTGACTTGGAAAATTTAAGAAAAAAAAAAAATCGAAAATTTTTGAAAAAAAAACTTGCCTTGGGGGTCAACTTTTAATTTATTCAATTAATTTGTGACTAGGAAAATTAAAGTGCGGAAGAGGAAAATCGGTGAGAAAGTGAGTCGCTACATTTCTTTAATTTAGGGCCAATTGAAAAAAAAAAAAATTAAAAAAATTTTTTTTTTTCAAAAATTTTGGAATTTTTTTTTTTTCAAAAATTTTCGATTTTTTTTTTTCTTAAATTTTCCAAGTCACTAATACAGAATTGAGAGAAAAATGAAAAAATTTTTTTTTTTTCATTTTTGATAAAAATTATGACATTTTCAGAGCGAAATTCTTGCTCCTTTAATTTTTTCAAAAATTCGATCAAGTGGGAAAAAAAAACGGTTGGCTGGATTAAATTGAAACTTCGTAGGGTTTTTGTGGGTATATTGAACAGTAAAAGGCATACTTAACATTAGTGGTTTCCGCAATATTTTTGATTGGGCGCTTGATTTTCCAAAAAACCACAAAAAGCCCTTTTTTGGTCGCTTTTTCAAATTCATGTAATGATTGAAAAAAATTTTTTTTTTCAAAATTCAATTGCCAATCCTTGTAGAGAATTTATTCAAGTTTTTGAAACCAACCTCAAAATTTCTGTGCGATCATTGGTTGCTGAGATATTGGTAATCAAAGACAAAATGATCTTTTTCCATTCAAACACCGATATCTCAGCGAGAAACGCTCGTATCGAGATTTTTAAAAAACCAAATTAAAGCTGAATAAACAAGCTATCCGGTCCATATAGAGGTTAAGTCGAAAAAAAAATTTCCACGTCCGTAGATTTAAAAAAAGAACCAAAAAAATTTCGAACATTTATTTTTCGGTGGTTTTCTTATGATTATTCGAAAAATATTTTCAAAAAAAAATTTTCAAACTCAGATCCGAAAACTAGACACTTAGAGCTACAATTTGCTTTTTTTATTTTTGCTGTACGACCATTTTTGTATGAGTTACAGCCTGTTGAAAATCCCCCAAAAATTTGGATTTTTTTCTTGCTCCCTAAATTTTTGTGCGAAGTGTATCATGCTTACCACTTAAATTGGTCGCACAATAAGAATAAAGCAAATGGAAGAAGTATTCGAGCGTGTGCTTGCGGTTGGATGAAAATGGATATCGTTGCATTCGTTGCGTGCCCCAATGTCGAACAGAACTCCTGATATATCTTTGTGAATTATTTCATTAACTTGTTCTTCACTTCAGCTACTCACTCGTGGCTGCACGAAGTTTACTGAAAAATCGACCGTCCAAATATTCCTGATCGTAATAAAATTATATTGAATACAAGTCATACCGCTACATTTCCATGCTAGGAGCATCCACTGATGTGAGAAAATAAAAAAGCAAGTCACCAGCGGAATTTGAAATGTATTCGGTGACTATGATAGTGTCGAGTTCCGGGATCTAATGCGCATCATTATCGGGCACACACGCAACGACGATTCTTGATCATGTCGAGGCTTACGATGAAGTGGGGCATGTGACACCTTCATCGACGCACGAAATGCCATAATCATTTGTAACCCAACCGAGGGATCGCTCAGTGTACATGGCATTTACTACATCCATAGATCCATGGTCGTTAAGGTGACTCTCCGGCTCTCCATAACACGTCGACGAGGAAATTGAGCGATCAATTTCTACGGACTTGGCCGTTTCTCCTTGTATCGCTCGAATTTCTCTTCGGCCACTGTAGTCCTCTGAAATTCACGATTGTTGCTGCCTCGCTCATCTAGTTACAGATCAAACAACCTGAGCAAGCATCGACCACCGAGACAAGTGCTCGAAGAAATATTTTTCCCTTATCCAAATTCAAGTTGATTCCGAGCCTATGTCAAGTTCCCGAACATTGTGACTGATTGCAAGCTACCCTGTTGAGTGTTGCTGTCAATTTTTTATGACATGCTTACTTTCACTTTGCTGGGAATTTATTGGACAAATGAAAAAACATTATCAAGGTTTAGAAGCGGATTTTTTATGCTTGCATTTTATCACGGATCATTGTTGCTTGATCGAAACGTCATTGGTGCCTGTTAAATGACCAGTGGGAAATTCATTCATTTAGGAGACAATCACTGTGTTGAATAGAGCTATAGATAGTCCAAAGTGTCGGACTGATGTGCGAACACATATTATTTGTGATCTGTGTGGCGTCGGATCAGAACATCAGGGGGTGCTCGCGCCGCGATGTCGTTGGCGATGATAACGGGTATATTCTACATGCTCAGCCTCCATACATACGTGTGTATGCAGATTCATCCAGAATCGGAGATCGGCAAACTCCATTGCTGTCCCGCAATTGGTAGGCGCGGTAACGCTTTCCATTGCAAATTGGCTTGCGTTTTTTGTCATAAGCTGGCGTATGAATACGAAACTTTTTTCCTCTCCGGGGTACTTACTACAACTTTATACAATAACAGAATTTCTGGAGATTTATTGCTAGGTCTATAATATCAGTGCATCATAATGCATCAGTGGATCATAATGCAATGAGGCAAGTTATGTCAGACCCAGGCTTGTTACGATTTCAGTCAAATGGATGGAGATTTTGATAAAAATCCTGGAGATATTTTTTCTTTCCTTCTTCTATTGATTGTAACTAAAAAACAAATGGAAATGGAAACAAAATTAGCAACATGGCGTCTAGATAATTGATTTTCAAAGTAGGGGCAGTGCCCCCAGAGGGGGACAACAGGATTCATTGGGGGTGGGGGGTTACCCTGATGCCGATAAAGCTGTGATAGGCTCATGTCCTTTTTCGCAGAAAGAGGACGTTATAAAAAAAGTTTGGGAACCCCTGGTCTAGATAACTAAAAATTTTGTAAATTCCAGTTATTCTTTATTATAAAATTGTAAAATCCTTCAGCGGTTTGCTGGAGTGCCAATATTATTAATCTAGGAATAAATCTCTAAGGATCTCCTTATTTTGTAACGTTGTAATATATGCTTATCCATAAAAAAAGGTTCTACCCATTCGCAGCCTTATTGCAGCAATTAAACGCCAGCCAGCTACAAGATTATAAGCCATCCCAGTTCGCTCGAGCATCCCTTGTTTGGCTCAATAATCGGATGGGTGACCGTCCGTAAATTGGCTTGTGCGCCGACCACCAAGCGGGAGGCAGTTTGACCGAGTTTCCGATGGTGGCGCAACTAAAGCTCTCTTAAGGAGGTTGGAGCGTTAGCCACAATCCACGATAAAAAATTAAAATACATGTTATTGTCTCCACTATAATGAGTTTTTATGAATTAAAAAAAAATCACCACAAAACAACACAGATAAAAACTAGTGTAATGTATGTAATTTTAAGGTCTTAGGCGACACTAACGGGTATAAAATCACGTGCGAATTTAACATTTTTTTTCGTGTGTGATTCACTCATAAAATTAATTACACATCTATTTAGTATGAATGTCAAGCTGTTAGAATTTTTTATCGATGTACAAAATGGCCGACTATTCGAAACTTCTCGAAACAGCTTTTTTCCAATTGGCGTGAGAAAAAACTTCAACAATTTTCACTCGATTTAGTTCAAATTTAGAAATTATGTTCCTAATTGCATTTCGCAGAGAAGTACGTACGGAATTTCTGATTAATCGAAAACTTTTCATTTTATGAGAAGTTTATGAGCAGTTATAACGAAATTTTTCACTGAAAATTCATTTCTAAAGTTCAAATACCTACAACTTTTGAATAAAACAAATTTTTTTAAATTCCGTACGTTCTTCTCTAGGTATTCTAATGTAGATTAACGAGAATTTTTGTTCTTTGTTTGAGATAAAAAATTGTGGATGCTCATCACGCCGCGGAGCGCCTAAAAAGGATAACAAAAGAAACTGTTAGTAGTCGCCCATTTTGTACATCGAAAAAAAATATATATTTTCTAACAGCTTGATATTCATACTAAATAGATGTGTAATGAATTTTATGAGTGAATCACTTCTTCATACGAAAAAAAGGTTAAAGTCGCACGTGGTTTTATATCCGTTACTGTGGCCTAAGTAATTAATATACTAAACAAATCATTTCTAACAACGGATTAACGCAAATTAAACCTTTCTAAACATTTGAGAAAAAAAACCCATCTTGCCCAACGTCTACCATATATAATCAATATTGAACCATCAAGGTTCGATAAAAGGTGACGAATCTTGGCTGGCGAATGAAAAGCATTGCTGACAACTTCAATGTCCGCGAAGTTATATTTCGGCAACACTTCATATTAATTAACGATAAAGATAAATAATCTCGTGACATAAATATAAATAGGCATAATAATAAATGACTCAGAATTTCATTCTAAGTTGTATAAAACATTCACCGACGCAGTTTTTTCATAATAATCATCGATATTCTTATACTTTTTCAAGTTGGTAGTAACACAAATATTTTTCTTATTCGCGAAATAAAAATATAAAAATGCATAATTTCGCTCTTTAATTATATAGGTTATGAAAAACTAGCATCGACAGAATAAATTCAGATTTCGTATGCAATTTTTGAGGGTCATTGAAAAAAAATCCCGAACCCAAACTCCTCAAATATCGCGACCTGTATAGGCGCAGGTTTTTCACACTTTCCCCGTGCCCTCGTGTAAATGCGATACATCAGTCCATCAGCAAAGAAAGATTGTTTGCAAAACTCCGAGGAGATTCCTCAGGAGCTTAAAACCGCCAAGTGACAAGGGTAGGTGCAATGTCATCCGATCGAACATTGGTAAAAATTCGCTGATGAAACGCCCTGTAGGCTCAGGGCAAAGTACATCGATGTGCTCGGCGAGGGATCTCGGGAAGCTCACTGCTGCGGGGGTGATTGTATTCGCGGGAGCGCGACTCCTACCCTCGTCCGAGGGATGCACAGACCTGCGCAGTAACCCAGCAAACCTATAGGGGTTTGCAACTGTGTATATAGCACAGGGGTACGGTAGCGGCGATAGGGGAGGGCGCGTGGAGTTACCGGGGGTGTCAGTCACGGCCCATCTACCCACCAACGAACACGTAAGTCCGTTTACCACAAAACGAAACAACGCTCGAGCCACCAACAATCATCGCCGTCATTATCATCATCATCAGCGGCTTTCGCAATTTTTATTAATTTTTTTTATTAATCTCGCCACAAGGAAAAATGGATTTTCATTATTTTTTCAGCGAACGGTTCGGCCCTTTTCCCGATACGTGCGAGATACCCCGTGACTGATGCAGCGTGCGAATAAATTGTCGAAACACGAAGGGAGGGCTATGAACACTACGATTTCGCGTATTTACATTTTCATTCACATGATTTCGGTGATTCGTGTATGCAAATATATATCCGTATAGGCGTGTATCAACGGAGAAAGGATCAGGTCGAGGATAGTAATCCAGGTGTACAACCCTTCTGCCGCCCTTTTGCAAGCCCTCTCTTTCTCACTTGAAACTCCCAGGATTTTTTGCACGATTCCAGGATTCTTCGACTTTGGATATCTCACGGTGACATTTTTCTCGGATGAAAAATGGCGCTAGTCCCGCCGATGTTCCCGCACACATTTTCCAACGTCTTGACCAATTGTTCGGTTGCGTTACGTCGTCCTTTTCTTATTCCCGGAGGGATTGTTGGTGATACCCATTGTTACCTCCTCGTGTCCGGATTGAAAATCCATTCGAGCGAATGCGAAATACCCGCGCGACAGAAAAAGTCCATTTCTCGCTTCTTCGGTGGTTCAGGCCACTGCGTTTCTCGCGTTTCCGGTTATCCGTGCTCGCAGAAGCGCGAAAAAGGACGAGGACGATATTAGATTTAGGACGTGCACGAGCGTTTGCGAAAATTGACATTTTTGTCCGACTTCCATAGGGCGGGCTCACAGATACACGTGTGCAGAGTTTACACACAGTGCGAGGGGGTTTTATCGTCGCATACATCAAATATGCCGTCTAAGTGACACCGTGAATTAGCGGGGTGTGCATTCGCGTAATGCTTGATCAGTAGGCGAAATCGTCTCCGCTTTCAATGACAGTGGAATTCGTGAATATTATTGATATGCACGAGCTCATAGGGGACGATCCGCTTGGAATTGGCCTACCACAATTGGACAATTCGATGCAGAGACCTTGTTCAGGTTGTTGTTGGGTCTATTCGTCGGGGGTGAAGTTCGAGGCGAGCGCCCTATGCTTGTGCATGCAGCTGATTGACTGTTACCAACTTTTAGCTATCAATCAATGGTCATATTAAACGTACGTTTACGAACTATTTTTCTACATCTATTTATAAAAATCTGCATTTTTGAACTATCGGTGATTACATCAAATGTCTGCACTCCTTTGTATAATTATTTTCTATATTTTTTTTCGCTCAATTGAGGGTCTATACCAGTGTGAACGCTGAAAATTTCGGTGACTTTCGGGATTTTTTTGGAAGGACTCCGTTAAATGTTTCGAAAAATTAAGAATATATTTGGCTATATTTACCTATATTACAGAATTTTTTCATAGAAAAATCTTGAGATCCAAGCTACTTATGCGCTGCCTTCGGAGGCGCCAAAAAAAAGTTCCTCCACTTCTGACATGATTCCGGCCGATTGAGTAGCTGCAACCGAAAAAGGAAAAAATGTCGTTAAACTGGAAGGTATTTCCTGTACAATGACGTAGGATTTTCGAAAAATATCGAAATCTAACGAAATGGCGTAGTTATGATAAAAAAGTCTGTTTTCTTGAGAAGAGTATGTGGCTTCCGGATGGAGGCCGTGTTGAGGATCAGCGTTATGCCGACGTTTCGCAAACGTTACAGTCTGCATCATCAGGGCTGAGAGCTCCGATACTGAAGCTCTCGTGTCTCAGGTATTCCTTATATAGTTGCAGTCATCGTTCCGGATGGCTGCACCAGCCAATCAGATGTTTTAATTGATCAGCTGGTCAATTAAAAAACCGGGAGGACGGTGTGCCAAATAGGATTGACGTGATATCCTCCATCTCTGTTTAGATTGTCCGGATGTTTTCGGATTTCCAAGCCTTCTCGGTGTTTCCTGGAAAAATAGCTGTTTGATGGGGCCAGACTTTGGGCTTTGTCGAACTGGATGGCATGACCAGTCTCCATCCAATGTTCGGCCAGCGCTGATTGTGTAATATGGCCATATTTGATACACCGTTGGTGTTCTTTGATCCGTGTACTGATCTTCCTCCCGGTTTCTCCTATGTACACTTTACCGCATGAGCAGGGTATCTTGTATACTCCTGGTGCACTTAATGGTGGTCTTTGGTCTTTTGCACTCGGAATCACTTGTGCTAGTTTCTTCTGAGGTTTGAATATGACTCGCACGTTATGTTTTCCAAGGACCCTCCCTATGCGATCGGTTATGCCCTGAAGGTATGGAAGGGAAGTTGTTGCGGTTATTTGTCCTTCATTCTCCCCATTAGGTGCTGTAACCGTTTTCGGATCAGCTATTTTTCTTTTTAGATTTTTGATCGTTCTTTCGATGTTGCCTGGCTTGTAGCCATTGTCTCCTAAAGCTTTTCGTAGGTGTTCTAGTTCGTCGGCATAACGCTGTTCGACGTTCTAGAACGTCGGCATAACGCTGATCCTCAACACGGCCTCCATCCGGAAGCCACATACTCTTCTCATTACATAAAGAGCCGTGAAAGCCTTAAAACTAAAGTCTGTTTTCTTGCCTATGAAATGGTCGTTTTATTCAATGCCACATCGTCAATTTTCATCCAATCAAAAATATCCTACGTCATTGTAGAGTAAATATATTCAAGAGTACTCAGTTCGAATTTCAAGTCAATCGGACAATTGCTCTTTGAGTTACAATGTCAGCAAATTTGAAAAATCTCATTTCGAGAAAAACGCGTTTGAAGATTTAACTATCGATTTTTGCAAGATAAAATGATATTGTTATAAATTATATCAATGATAATGATATTCTTGAAAGTATAAACTGTCGAAAAAGGCAAAAGAAAAAATTGACTTTTTGAAAGTGTCACACTGATATAGCCCCTTAACGCGAGACGAATTGGCAACGTCGTAAATCGTGGTCGATGATAATGCCCAGGTTGGCAGACGTGTCGCGAAGTCAGGGACATACGCGCCCCGTTCGTAACCTCAATATCGGCCCAACGAGCTGTCAACAATGAATATCGGTTCGAGTGAAAAATAAAAAATCGCCGAAAATAAAAGATGTGCACTAAAGCTGTCTATACTCTGGAAAAAATGAAAATCTTTGATAATTTTCAGATATACAAACAAAATTTACGTATGAAAAAAATACCGTTTTGTTTTGTCTGTGCCTAGAAATATCCAGAAAAATATAATTTCGGAACATAGTTATCAAATCGATATTATGTAATTATTGCCAATTAAGGGATCTTGTCACTTTAGACGCTAAAAAAGGCTTTCGTGAATTTTATAGATAGGTTTATATTATAGATATTGATATAAAACTTGTTACACTTAATAAATACACTTATGAAATATATTCAATTTAAAAAAAAATGTTTTTATGTAACCCAAACAAACTTTAAACGCCTTTCTCTCGGAACAACGTTTTTCGACGGCTTGTCGATAAAATCTTCGAAACTACTGAACCGATCCTGATGAAATTTTAACCACATATTGTTTACAACTATAGCTATAGCACATATCAAAGATTTTTTTTTAAATTTTGCTATTTACTTTTTTGCCAGAAACGGTGAACAAACAGGTTTTTTTTTTCGAAAAATGTCCTCCATTTTGTTATTTTTGCATATATAAAACATCGTATGATAAGCGTTATAGCCATTGACATACTGAATCTAAAACCGTTTGAGTTTTTTGTTTCGAATGATCCATCTCCGAGATTTCATCAACAGCGCAGACCTACAATTTTCAGTACATTTTTTTTCCTATTATTTTCATCTATAAATAGCGACTTAAATAAATAACTTTTCTTTAAATGTATTTCGAAAGTGTAACAACTTTGATATCAATATCTATAATATAAACCTGTCAGAAAAATTCATGAAAATAGCCTTTTTAGCATCTAAAGTGAAAAGAACCCCTTAAGAGAATAAGAATCAATAATATTCGTTATTAATTATCCTGACCGAGTAGTTTGAGATTCCCGAGCATAATGACCAAATACGGATAAGATAGGTCGCATTTGTACCGTCTACGGCGTTGCTATGATTGTACAACCTAATATTTTCTGTGCTTGATTTTCGCACACATTCGCTATTAAAAACATTAATAATTTTATAACGGTAGTATAAATCCTCATTTTCACGGTACCAAAGGTTAGTCCGATAATTAGTCGAACCGTACCTATTTTTTCAACTCCGTGATAGCATTTTTTTAGCAGATATTAATAATGTACTGAAAAATGATCGGGATTTTTCCACAAGCGTAATGTAATTAGCGCACGAAAAAAGTCGAATTTCCGATTTTTTTTCTAAAAAAATGGTACTGTGAATCGTATCCAATCTGCACAGGATGATCAGCAAAGGGCTTATAAACGTCCAGAAAGATGTTGAGCTCGATGGTAATATGTTGATCTAACTCCATAACAACCTTGAGGAAGAGAATCAAGGCCCTATTATCTTTGGATGGACGGAAAAGAAGGCTTTTTGGGATTAAAAAAATACTAACCAAACAATCAAAATGAGATTTGGAGGGTTCATTTTACATATCTGTAGGTACTCAAATAAATCCGTTATTAAAAAAAATACAAAACATCAGATCGCGGGCCTGTAGAAAAAGAATGCCTTTTTAGGCCCTACGAGCAGACTCATTGGAAATGCACATGAGCACCTGAACAAATTTTTTTCCGTAATAGACATGAGATTTGCTAGCGAAGTACACACGATTACAACTAACTATTGATTTTTGCAAATTTGGCACCGTTTTGAAAAAAGTCCAATCTTCCACTGAAAAAAACGGCCTCAATTTATTTGTCAAAACTGTCATTGTTAATCGATCGTAAAAATCGTGTGTACTTCGCTGGGAAATCTATTTAAGAAGCTACAGTTGAAATTTGAAGTCAATCGGATAAAAATTGTAGATGCTAGTAGTCCGCCCGATTTTGAAAACATGGTTTCAAGGAGATCTGGTTTAATGCTGTAATACTTTTTTTCTTTAGACTATGTCATTCTTTGGATGTTTATACATCATTTAAGAAAAGAAAAACAATACATTTTTTTGTCAAAGGTAAATTAGGTGAACGTGCACCCGACTATAGAGCGATGCAATGTCCCCACACTGCATATATGCATTCTTCGTTCGGTAGACGCCTAACTTATTATGTTTTTAATAACGTTTTCTATTCACCTCGTAAATAAACAACATGTTTTTTAATTGGAAATCTAATAGTCGTTTTTAGTTGTTTTAAACTACAATCGTAAATAAGTAGTTTGTGCATTTCATTAGTGAATAAATAAAACTGTATATTTAACTACTTGATTTTATTGCAATATTGAAATTTTTTATTTTGTAATTGAACAACTAAAGATTGCTTTCGTCATCGTTCTATCATAAAAAAATTTATTCAATTTCAAACTCCTGATTGTTGCATGATTTTATTTTGAAAAAAAATTCTGTGACGTTATGCAGGAAACGCCGAAATTTATTTTTAAGGGCTATCAATAGTAATTCAAACTGAAGCTCGAGCAAAATTGCAGCACGTTAAATTACGTAAACAATAAAATTACTCCGTTCTGTTATTGAGTTATTTTTTATTTATGAGAATGACACATCCTTGGTCGATTATAATATTATTATGACAACGACATATCGAGCATTTAACCTGTAGTACGCAGTTGTAGCACTCGAATGACCTTATGCTATTGGCACGCGACGGACGATATCCCAAAGGTATCTAAAGACCAGCAGCAATTATTGCATTTTGTCATGAATTATTTGCGAGCACGGTTGATGCGTGTAACATTCATCCATTACTGTTTGTCGTTTAATTAGTTGATGGTTTTCAATCAATTGCATAAAAAAACATAAGAAAATCATCGCCAATATACCAAACCCATAAAAAATGCTCGTGATTAATTTTCATTACCTTTCTTCACGATATAACTGGAATACATTTTTATTTCAATTATAATTTCATTTTTTATCGACTCTCTTTTAAGTAAGCGGTGGATGAACTGATTCACTTTTGAAGCATGATTGACTTTTGGAGCATGATTTTCGAATCATTTGTAATTGTAAATTTTTCTCCGTTATTATGATTTTTTATTCGTCCATTTCAAGGATAATTAGCAGTTTAAGTTAATTTGGAGAGTTAAAAAAATGAGGGTCCAACTTTTATATACTCGCGGATGAGTGTGCGTTATAGCTCAGTGCCAAGACAGTAGGGAATTGTAAATCTTTTTTTATTCTCGCCGGTCTTCAATCAGCACCACGGATTTAAATACGGATTCGAGTTCCAAGAGGCATTATAATCGGATATATGTGGGTACACACACACATATATATATACTCATAATATTTTATATATATATATATATATATATATATATATATATACATATATATATATATATATATATATATATATATATATATATATATATATATATATATATGTAATATACAATGCTTTTCAGAGCACTGAAAAAGTCATTGCAAGGTTTTCATTGCCTCAAATTTGGCACTTCCTTTGTCGGACTAACTTTTATTTTGAGAGCTTCTTTCTCAAGCTCTTTGACTGTAATACATCTAGGGATCTCTACAGATGTGAGACAAGCGTCTCCTCGTTATATTCTCTTGCCATTAGAAAAAAAGCGATCGAGAGCAAACCCTCAGTTTCCTACTAATGGACATCTTATTTCAAGTGGCGAATCTCCATAGGCGTAGGTTCCAAACGACATTACGAAATAGAAAGGAAATAACTAGTCCGATATAAGAAATTAAAATGAAAATGGAAAAATGATATTTTTTTGCAATCATTAAAATACTTTGAGATAATTCGGTCACGCGATTGTTTGGGCTTGTGTCTGAAATGAATTCCAATTTCCCTAGAAGATGAAATTTACACGTTTGTTTTACTGCATGAAGTGTCAAATTTCAATAAAAATAGTGCAACACAATTTTTATTTTTCTTCTACAAAACCTATTATTATTTAAAAAATGTATTATGAATCATTTCAATGAATTGTTACTTTTTTCAAGTAACAATACTTGAAAAAAGTATTGTTACTTGAACTTTTACTATAATAAATAGTAAATTGTTATTACTATAATAAATAAAGTTTATTTTTTGTCCTCGAGACTACTCCCTAGCAAGCTCAACAAACATCACTAGGGTATCAAACATCATTATTTGTAGTCTTCGAGTTTTAATTAAAAGGATTCACGCAGTTTTCGGTCCTTAAGTGCTCCGGAAAACTTGGAGCAGTATTTACCAACACAGCCCGCAAGCTCTATCGGGAAACAAAATAAAAGCTCAATTTTTCCGCTCGTACGTTGCTGCGTCGATTAACAGCGCACGAAATGTTTCCGCAGGTACGAGCGTTGTCGTGAGCTCGCGCCCGGAAACAGCCTAAACTGGCAAAATCATTGTTGCTTAATTATAATTCACTGCAACACTTTGCACGGTGCGCTAATCGCAGCTGTCGCTTGTTTCACCCCCGTCGTGGCGCAATTATTGCAATTAGTTTTGACGTTGCGTGCCACGGATAAAATCAATTTGGGGGAAAAGCCCGAGTTTAGGGCAATTTTCTTGCCACTCCGTGCTTCAACACTCGTGAGCTTGCTGAAATCTCCTATTGATTATACAGTTCATGAAAATTTAACGGCTTTGCTCGAGTTGTTGAAAGTTCGGTTTCTTTCATAGCAGTTTTACCGAAACGAAAAACGAATTGAGTTTTCGTGTCTTGCGAATTTCTTGAGACTTCATTGGGTCTTGAATATGTATTAGCTCTTCGGACATAGATACATGAATTATTTCACGTTATACGCTGCCACTTTCGGCCCTTCTATTTCCTGAGTTCCAACGTACACCCTTGCGGGTTTTTACTTACTGCCCTTCCCAATTATTAACCCCTACCCGCACTTTCGCCAACAAGAAAGATCACCCAAGTGTCCGCCTTTGATTTTGTTGAAACTCATATACACTACTGGCGAAAACTTTCCGGACAAAAATTCAAAAAAGTTCCGGAACGGATTTTTTTATCCCATTTTGCCGATAGTTACCATAAATGAATATAATAAATGGCATTTTGAAGGGGAAAAAATTTAGTGGTCGCTCAAGAGCTTCGAAATTTTCAATTTTCGCAATTTTTTTTTAACTCTTCTCACTAATAAATTTAACGCTTTGTAAAAGTTTCAAAACAATTAATTCCATTTTCATGAGAAACAGGTAAAATGCGCAGGTGAGAAGTGGACGAAATAAATCGCTTTTTTAATGAAAATTTGATTTTTTTATTTGATAATTGATGATTGGTAAAATTTGATAATTGGATGGTGAGAAAAAGGAAAAAGAATAGAGCTCAAATTTGTGCGACCTTGATGGTGCTGCTACCGCTCGCCCGGTCGATTGTTGGAAGCTGTAGCTCATTCAATTTTAGGAATATTTCAATGGAATTTTCAGGGAATATAGCTAAAAGGTGATACTATCGATATAAAATATTTTTAGAAAATTACACCCCCCCCCCCTAGGTAAACGTAGCCCGTTAATTCAAAGCAAGGCCGAAACAAAATTCATTACAAAAATTTCAACAACGCCTGATCTGTTGTTCCCTATTTTATTTGTAATTTCAGTTGATCGATACGAAGGTAAATTCAACTCACCGACCCGCGTGAGTGTCCAATCATGACCAATGACTAGCGCGCACGAAAAGGACATATGAATAGCATTGTACATCGCGTGCGATTTTCCTATTGATTAAAAGTCCGTGCAAAAACACCCACGTCTAGCAGTGCTTCCATCCATACATATATCTAGGCTGAAGAAAACACAACGTTTTGTATATCTATCGATGTAATGTTTCTACGGTATCTATTTTAGGCCACGTGCTTCGAAATCGTTACCGAGGATCCCTTAAAACACGAGACACGAATGAGTACTTTTAGACCCAAACAATTTCATTCAGGGGCGAAAGAGAGCCTTGGCGCGCCAGACTTTATCCAGTCAATTAAAATGCAGGTATCTATCGGATCCATCGGGTACATTGACGTTATCGCACGAAAATAGAAATTGCGAGAAATGAAGAGCCGAGGACGTCGACCCTTCGCAGGTAAAACGCGATGTTCCGTAATTAAGGAGGCTGGAGCGTTAGACACAATCCAAAATTATACAAAAATAAAAATATGTGTTATTGTCTAGACTATGCTGAGGGTTTCCGAATTTTATGAAATTTTTTCACCTCAAAACACCAGAGATTAAAAATTGTTCAATTTATGTAAATTTACGTGCTGTTAGATGGGCAAGACGTTCACATTACGGGTGATGTAATTATTTGTTGCTATTTAGCACCAAGAGAAACCATTTCTAATAGCGGATTAGCGCAAACTAAATCTTTGTAAACATTTGGAAAAGGAAACAACGGGTAACGTTCCAAAGACTCCCAACCTCCGATCGAGCTGAAATTTTGCACAGACCTCCCTTTTAATATTTAAAGACAACCCTTAAAGGGTTTTTTGGGGGCGCGCAACAGTTTTTTGGTTTGGGTTTGTGTGGGTTTGTTCGGGCTTGTTTGGGTTTTTTATTTGAACAAATCGAAGAGCGCGATAACATATACAGGGTGTCCCAGAACTGAATGTGTTCCATGAAATGGAGGGTTAGGGGTGAAATTCTGAGTCGATTTATATAAGCATGTGTGGGTCTCAGATTAACTCCTGAATTATTATTAAGTTTTAAAGGCGGACCAATCAGGTGAGTCGGCGCACCTTGGTAAGCGATACGCGCGTGTAGCGGTGCCTGGTGGGAACATCGCACCTACAGGCTCCACTGGCGGGAACACCGCACCTAGAGGCACCGCTACACGCGCTGTGTATCGCTGACCGACGTATCAGAGCACCTGATTGGCCCGCCTTTAAAAATTAACAATAATTCAGGAGTTGATCTGAGATCCACACATGCTTATATCAATCGACTCGGAATTCCACCCCCAACCCCCAATTTCAGGGAACGCATTCAGTTCTGAGACACCCTGTATAGGTATGAACGGAGACGTAGTAGATATAGATATAGTCGGCGCGCGTAAAAAAATCTAAAATTCAATATCTCGAAAACTATTGCGAGTCGCCAAAAACTCCTTCAGGGGTTGTCCTGAAATATTAAAAGGAACGTTGGTGCAAAGATTCAGCTCGATCCGAAGGGGGTGGGGGGTTTGGAAAACTTACTCTTAAAAAAAAAACTTCAAAATTCAATGTCCCGAAAACTATTGCGAGTAGCCAAGAATCCCTCTAGGGGATGTCTTAAAATATAAAAAAAAAGGTTTGTTCAAAATTTCATCTCGATCGGAGGTTGGGGGTTTTCGGACCTGCGTCCGAAAAAAAACCCCACCTTGCCCATCGTAAACCATATATATTCAATATTGAACCATCAAGGTGTGATAAGAAACTACGAATCTTGGCTGGCGAATGAAGAGCATTGCTACTAACCACAATGTCCGCGAAGTTCCCGAATTTTGGCAACAATTAATATCAATTAATTGTAATAATAAATAACCTCGTGACATAAATATAAATAGGCATAGTTATAAATGACTCAGAATTCTATTCTGAGTTGTATAAAACATTCACTGACGCCATTTTTTTTCATAATAATCATCGATAATGTTATATTTTTTCAAGTTGGTAGTAACACCAAAGTTTTCCTTATTCACCTGATAAAAAATATAAAAATGTACAATTTTGTTCTTCATTTATATATTTTGTAAAAAAAATAGCATGTACAGAATAAATCTATAGCTCGTATGCATTTCTTAAAAAGTTTATTGAGAAAAAAAAATCCCGAACCGTTATTTGATTCATCTGGACCGCTCTAGCCTCCTCAAAATGTTTCACACCCACCCGATAATGATGCGAGCCAGTTTTAAGGGCGTTTCGCTTGTTATTTTCAAGTTAATTTTTGTAATGCTGTTACCTCGTACACACCCGCATGCCGGACAGAGGTCTCCATTAAACTGGAGCCATGCACAATATCTCTCGCAGCCCGTGACTAATAACTTGGCCAACTTGTTTTATCGCGAAACCCTCGTGACCCTCTGGTGCACATGCATACACGAGCGTCCATTCCATTCGCGGTCGGTACGTTGACCGGAAAACCTTGGAGGATTCTAAAATTTTGGTCGTCAGGTCGAGTGAAAGAAAATGCGAATAAATTTGAAAAATCTAGTATTCAATTATCGGTACCATAAATCTTGACTTTTTTTTAGATCGGTTACTTTGCTTGCTTAGCCGAAAAGCTATCTTTGTAGCTTTGGCATCGAGACGGAAGATGAGAAAAATGTCGCGTTCGGGGTACGAAACTTCGTCAATCTAAATAGTTAGGGAGTACCATGAATGGTACCGAAGGACGTTCGTTTCGTTTGGGCAAAGTTGCTATTCTGAATAAACACGTTTTTATTACGAGTCCGCCGTGTTATAACCGAACAAAAGTTCCAACAACTCCTAATGATAAGCGTCTTGATTTGAAATGGAAGCTATAGGCAAATAGAAACGAAAGTCCTTACGGGTTACGATTTAAAGCCTTAAAAGAGTTTATGATTTAAAGGCTTAAAATGCTTAAAAGATAGATTTGAATATTTTTAAAAAACTTAGATTGAATGATAGTAGAAATTTTTAAAAAATTAGATTTTGGGTTTTTAAATTTTTAAAAAAAATTTCAAAACTATTCTCTGAACATTTCAAACCCATCCGATTCAAAATTGAGGGAATTATGGGCGTCTTTAAGTTCCGCGAACCGGCGAACTTTAACAGCGTTTTTCTCAAAATTACTTTTTCAAAATCGATACACACGATAACTCAAAACCCATCGCACCGATCAACTCCAAATTTTACAAGCTTCTTTACATATCAACGTGCCCGCACGAAGGCTTTTTTTTCTTTCGATGCATAGTTTGTTTTTTACGAAAATACAGCGTTTTTTTAAATCAAAAATCGATTGCGGCTATTCTTTCAAAAATCATCATTTTATTAAATCCTTCGTTCAAGCACTAGACAATTTCATGCAAAAACTAAATTCGTTTAATTTTTAAAAATTTCGAATCATCTGTTTCCGAGCAGCAGTGATCACCGCGAAGGATCTTTTCAAAACAGTTACAACTTTCCAATACAAAAATTGTAAAAGCTCCCTAAAACCATACTCTTCAACGTAAACGAAAAAAATTGAAAACCTGCGCATGTTTTCTCAGAAAAAAATTACAAAAATTTATTTTTTTCTCGGCCACGAGCGAGGTGTAACCCGTCAACAAAGTCTACCCTCAACTCGGCAGACCACTTCGTCCGAATTATTCTCCATTATTGTATGAAATCATTACCATTCTCTAAACCCCATCCTGCGATGGGTTAAACTCAAGAAAATAAATTGTTCCCAGGAAACGGCGCAGTCTTTTCGAGCAATCAATATTCGTCTACAGGAATGAAAAAAACGCGTCTATTGAAATATTTTTCCGGGTTTTTTTCCGCAGAATTGATTAAAACTCGTTTGTCCTCAGAGTGACATCGATTTCCGACAAAGCTCTGGTAACTGGCAGATCCTAATGCCTCTCCTCACTGTGCAGTTCAATCTTGCAAAGTAGGACATGAGCCCTGTGCCTGTACAAAGTGCATACACACATGAACACACACACACACACACACACACACACACACACACACACACACACACACACACACACACACACACACACGCACACGCACGCACGCACACACACACACGCACACGCACACGCACACGCGCGCGCGCACACACACACACACACACACACACACACGCACACACACACACACACACACACACATATTCATTCTGTCTGTGTGTGTGTGTGTGTATGTACACACACGCACACATTCATTCGTGTACGTACCTACACCCTTATACGGTCTCACGTAAATCAGCAACCCCCATGCAAACCTTCGGCGATAAATACTCACTCGCTTTTCCAAACACGTATACGTATATAGATTGCGCGAATATAGAATATACCAAACAGCTTTTGCGCCTCTAGTCTCCATTCGTGGCAATCACGGTCCGAGCTTTCGCAGATATTAAGGAGTTTCCGTACAAAAGTCACAATGTTATGGAATTGATCAAATTTGATGATAATGTTCTTCAACATTAAGTGCAAAAACACACATTTTCTCAAATTTTTTTTCTACTTAGTTATCGAGTAATTACGCATTAAAGCAGATTTCTTATGCCCGCAATGCATACCTACATATATGGAAACGCTATGCTTGTGCACGTGAACTTTAGTGTTAACTTACTCGATAACTGTGCAGAAGAAAAATCTGAAAAAATTGTATTTTCAAATTTGGCACTAAAGAATACGTTTATCAAATTTTATAAAATTCTGAACTTTTTGAAATTCTTGAAGTTTTTAACATGGCTTAGCATTGCAACATTGTATCGCCCGTACCGAACATCCTTAATCAAACCGGTTGATGCGATATGGAAAATAATCTGGACAAATGGAGGAAACGAGATTGGTACATGGCGATCTGAAAATCAGATTCAGAATGGCCGAGAAATTGGAATTATGATGCGGTGACCGTGTCATTACGGGAGTGAGCTTTTTTACCGAACGAGAGATCCAGAAATGATTCAGCTGCGCTACATGCACATCGACACGCTACAGTTATTACGTATCAAATGTATCTGGTGAGATACATTTGATATTAACATGTGCAAAATGGATAGACATCTCGTTGGTACGTCTATATGGTTTAACGGACTCGTACATACTCGCGGATTAGCAACATTCCTGGCGCAGCTCCAACCCTCTCTATTTCTCATTCTCTCGTTGCCCCCCTCCCTCATATCCGTCCGCAAGCTCCACATTGCACATCTCACTAGCGGACAGGTATTCCATTCGTGCGCCTTCATAAATTACTCGCAATATCATGTTATCGTACCTTAAATTGTTTTCATCTCTCTGCCTCGCAACACTTTTTGCCGCGTACTTCGTTCGTATCAATCGGTTGATTAGCGAGAGGGTGCGGTGACCACAGCTTTTTGGCACTACGAATGAGGCGCGGGAATGACGGCGGAGGGTCCAGAGCGGCTGTGGAATGATCATTTTATGTCGATGACGGTAACCAGGGAGAAAAAACAGGGAGCAAAGAGTTACTTGCAAGGAACATCCCTCAGGTGACACCCTTCGATTGGGTTAAAATTTGGATATGTTGTAAAGCATCGAAAAGTAAGCGATACGTATTTTTTTGTATCGGCGGAAAAACAGTTTTCAGGGCTGAAACGCACCCTCAAAAATGGGGATGTTTTTCGTTTTTCGTCGATAACGTTTTAACGGTACGAGATATTCAAAAATTTCAAATTGCAACAATGTTAATTTTGTTCTGCACTATACCTTGGAGATGAGAGCGATATCGTTATCGACGAAAAACGAAAACACCCCAATTTTCGAGGGTTTGCTTCACCTCTTAAAACCGTTTTTCCGTCGATGAAAAAAAAGACGTATCGCTTACTTTTCGGTGCTTTATTAACATATCCAAATTTCAACAAAATCGAAGGGTGTCATCGGAGGGATGTTCCTTGTTAGGGTGACAAGCGTAATTGATGTTTGGGTTTGATCGCGAGGTCTTTGCGAACACAAAATTAAGGTATTCCTTTTTCGAACCCGAATATTCAAATACTTATTTTCGTCTATAATCAAGTGAAAATACGTTCCGGTATACTGGTAAAATTTCATGCCAAGTTAGCTAACATTTAACTAAAAATGACGACTCTAAAAATCGTCTCATTTGTACGGCGCTTTATCGAAATGGCACGCTGGGCATGTTTCTATCTAATAATTTATACACTAAATAACTCAAGACGCCTGATATAAACTGCTCACGCGTGTGAAAAATCTGAAAATTCCGTAACGACCATAAACACAGGGAGCCACCGAATGGTTAAACAAAAAAATTATGATAAAACTTAAAATAATATGACTAGGAGAAGAATTTTAGTGCCGCGACGTTTCAGAGAAAATGTAAAAATGTCTAAAACTACTAAATTTGTGCGACATACTTTATTCCAGTTTATCGTTGAGCATAATGATTGATTGTGACTTCTTTTTATTAAGCGCCACTGCAATTTATCAATGATTCGGAAGGGCCCTCCTTATGCTCCCACAAAATAGGGCCCTCCGCGAAAGAAATACCTCAAGGCGGGAGCCTGAATTAGAAGGTTAAAAGAAACGAATGTTTTTTAGAAGGGAAAAAAACAAGTGAACCCAGTAAACATTGAAGTAGCTTTGCATGTATATTGGGAATGTATAAAAAAAATTTCAACATGAAACACTAAATAACTGCAGATTTATCAACCTATTCCATGAGCGTCTTGCCACTGCCTTCCCCAATCGGCGGGAAGGATGCAGCTCGTAATTAGTGACTGAAACAAAAAAAAATCAATACAATTTTTAATTGTCATATATTTTTCTTCTGGGTGAATTGAGAAAGAGGTTAAAAAATTGTGACATCATAACTTTTCTCAGGGTGGAAAAAAAATGTGTTTAAAAAAAACACTTTAACGTGCTATAAAAATGATTGAAAAGACGTTTTTAATTCACTTAGAAGAGATTTTCATACTGAAGAAAATAAACTTTGGTTTTATTCAATAGGTGGTTTTGTTGTTTTGTTATCACGACCGTCAATTTGGAAAAATCGTAAAAATGAAAACTGGAGGAAATGCGCTTCAAAGTTTTCAATAACAGGAAAATCAATATCAAATATCAATCGCTTCTCTGCTTTTGGCCTAGTATCTTCGAAAATATTTACAATTGGCCTCTGAAACTTTGTAAATATATTCTTGGATAGTTTATCCATCGATTTAAGCAATTTAAAATAAACGATTTTTCGGACCTTTGAATTCAGGCTCCGGCCTTAAATCTGCGATGGAAGTTGGCGCGCTAGGAGAAACTATACGATATTTCCGTAGAATCTTCACCGTTCAATCTTCCTTGATGAATTTTTCACGCTTCCAACAGTCATTGAGATCGGATTGAAGTCACGATGGACATTTTTTGACAGGCAGAAGGCACCTCAACGGAAGGTTAACGTCGAGAACCATGAAAAGTGCATGAACTTCGGGAATTCTTTATTTATATAAAATAAATATTTTTCGAAATGAGTTTCGACGTATTTTATTCTTCTATATATGCAGAGTAAAGTTCAATTTTCTAAATTAAAAAAAAATCCAATATGGTGGCTCCATCGCCCGTCAAATAAAGCCATGCACGGCGTGTTTTGGTCCGCGCGGGGCGCTTCACAGCTTTGCCAGTTCATTCGAAACGAAAATGGGTTGAAAATTATTAAATTAGACCAAATTTGAAGGGCCTTGTCGTTTTTTGTTTTCTGAAAAACGCTTGAATAACAAAATGACAGCCGTTTGAAAAAGCAACAGGTTCCGGCCTTAAGGATGCAAATTATGTTTAAAAATGTAAATTTTCATCATAATGAACAGTAACGTATCTTAACAAAATACGAAGCATGATCAGGACCGTGATTTTGGAGGATCAGGGACATTGGGGGAGAAAAAGGGTACGAAAGGGAGGATTGGCCGGGCGATAGGAAGAGCGGGTCGTACCGTTCGCGACGAAGGTATACGTATGTAAGGACCAAGAGGTCGGAGGACCGCGAAGCAGGACGAGCCTGGCTGCTCGAGAGTAGGAGAGGAACAGGGCGCAGACGGTGGGAGTGATCAGTACTCCCCCTATACTACCCATGAGAGCAACAAAGACGAAACGGGAGTCCCGAGGGGCAACAGGATTTTTCGGCAAAAAGAGTTCGAATAAAATGTTTCCTACCCTTGCCCTACGTTCCCTTTTTTTTTATTTAAACGAATTTCGTCACTTTTTTGTCTCGATTTTACCTCGTGACACAGGTGGAAAAAAAAGTTTCACGTAATTTTTCGGGACAAGGCTCTTTATTCTTCGTTCCTTTTTTTCTTCTTCACCGATCCCTTCGCACCTCCATTTTTCCTTTCAAGCTTCGACGATCCCTGTCATCTTGTTTTTCCATTTCATTCGACGTCGCGCCCCTGACGGGTGAAAAGTCCGAGTCCCGGAGAGAAAAGAACGAAAATCGGTCTCCGGATTTCGTTTCCGGTCCGATGGACGTGGGACTTCAGTTTCCTCGCAGCGAAACGCTTTCCGGTAGGTCTCTCGCGTCTCTTTTCAAATCTGCTCTCGTATTCGAGGTTATCTCGCGTCTATATGTGGACCACGGTCTTACATACAGGTCTGGAAACGACCGTGGTGGGGGTAGGCACCGTTAACGAACCCACGTTTGTTTCCAATTTTCGCCACGACGTGGCATTGCTATCGGCGTGTACGTGTGCGACAAGGACAGAACAGTTTCCGTCCGTCTCTCTCACTCTTCTCGATGATCCGAAATGCACATTACCTTTTTTGTGGGGGGGCGAAGGGGCAATAGAGGTAGATGAGAAAGAATTGTGGAATAAGGACGGGGGATTGCGGAAGAGAATAGAAGTGGGGCTTGTAAAAGGGAGAAGATCCTGTATGGCTGGAAGAAGACCAATATAAAATTTTTAAAAATAAATAAAAATACTTACCTTTTTCGAGTGAAGTGGATTTTTATTCGAATTTTATTCCGAGTTTCTTTCGATGACGAAAGTAAAAAAATACGCAACACATGGAATGTTGAATATACAAATACCTTTATTGGTTCGTCAGTTTAGAAAGCCCTGACACAACGGTCCACCTTCGCCAGCTTTATGAATATTTTTGAAACTACAAATGCTCGTTGACGCAAACAGAGGTTATCAAGAACGTTGTAATAAAAAATGGAGTAATAAATAGCACGGGGCATGGTCTAAGACAAGGCAAGGGGCGAAGGGAGAGATCACAGAAGACCGTGAGTGGGAAGTACTCGCCGATAGTAGCGACGGCGGTGGCGGCGAGCGGAATGAAAAGTGAAGCTCGTAACGGTGCCTCGCGACTCCATTGAAATCTGGCTTCGTTTCCAGACCTGTATGTAAGACCGTGATGTGGACACACGTCTCACGGATGTCCGCTTCTTATTAGTTCGATGGTAGGCCACGTATCGTTCGCGTCGCTCTCTTCTCATAGCACCGAGGCTGCGTTTCCGGAAATGCAAATTCTGCATGTGTGCATAATTGTGATTCGAGGGATTTTTTGTTCTCGAACGATAGAGAAATAATTGGCCGTGGATACGATGGATGTTGGACTGGATTAGCGAAGATTAGCGAAGTGAGGAAATATTGAGGAAGGGCACCACTGTGACGGGCCGATATGAGCTCATTTTTTCGATTTTCTTTTGTTTACGAGATTAGTTATTTGAGATTTGGAAGAAAGGTATGTTATTAAGGGGTTAGGCCACAGTAATTTAACCATTTTTTTCATATGCAAAAGTGATTCACTCAGAAAATTAATTACACATCTATTTAGTATGAATATCAAATTGTTAGAAAATATATCATTTTTTTTCGATGTACAGAATGGCCGACTACTAATATTTTCCTTTGTTATCTTTTTTAGGCGCTCCGTGACGTGACATTTAGCATCCACAATTTTTTACCTAGCATAAAAAACAAAAATTCTCGTCAATCGACATTAGAATATCTAGAGAAGTACGTACGGAATTAAAAAAATATTGTTTTATTCAAAAGTTGTAGGTATTTGAACTTAAGAAATGAATTTTCAGTGAAAAATTTCGTTATAACCTCATAAACTGCTCATAAAATGAAAAGTTTTCGATTAATTAGAAATTCCGTACGTACTTCTCTGCGAAATGCAATTAGAAACATATGTTTAAAATTTGAAGTAAATCGAGTGAAAATTGTTGAAGTTATTTGAAACGCCAATTGGAAAAAAGCTGTTTCGAGAAGTTTCGAGTAGTGGACCATTTTGTACATCGAAAAAAAAAATATTTTCTAACAGCTTGATATTCATACTAAATAGATGTGCAATTAATTTTATGAGTGAAACACTTTTTCATACGAAAAAAATTGTTAAATTCGTACATGATTTTATGCCCTTTACAAATTTTAAATCTTTACTTATATTCGGGGGCTTTCAAACACTGAATTAAAAAAAAACGGTTATGAACAACGATAGCTACTGCAATTACGGAAAAATGGAATACGGACTTTTTTTTTAAATTGAAAATCAGACAATTATAAGTAGAGTGAGCTATAATTTTTTATAATAATTATATAATAACATAATTCTTAATATTTTTATATACTTGTGTAATAATAATTTTTCCGACCAGGATGAGAAAAGTCGTTTCGAAAAAAACGTAATTAAAAGTTTTAGTACACGTAAATTGTTTCGCTACCTGCTCTCACGGAATCGTCCGTAACTCTGTCAATTTTTAACATTTTAACCTGATCATTTGTCACATATTTTTGAATACATATACTTTTAAAAATGACGAAAAAACTGGGTTTTTTAACCCGTCACAGTTGCCTTCCGCCTTAAGGTGGTATTGTTGTCTAGAGCGCTGTTTAGGGGGTGACTGATAGGACGCAATAGCTGAAAAAATCGATACACGTGTTTATTGATTCTTTAAGAATATGTACAAATAAAAAAAACAGAAATTATTATCATGTAATTTTGCACGTTTGTTTGCAACGGTGCGTGGAAAACGCTCCCAATTGGCGACGGGTGATGTGGACGTTGTATGTATCCGAAAAAACCAAACGAGGCATGCTAACCATTAATTATCATTTTTTTATATTTTTCTGGCCGTTCTACGAGTGATACGTAAAAAATGGACTCAATTATACTACCACCATTGAAAAACAGTTGACTGAAGGTGTATTCCAAATTTAGCTTAATCGGTTATCGAGATATCCTGGTTGCCGATTTGAAAAGCATAGTTCCGAGAAAAACGTGGTTAAAGTTGCCGCATCTTGATCGCGGTTCCCGAGCCGATTCCTTATAATTTCTATAACTCGGCTAATTTTATGAGTTTCCTCAAACGGTTTTCACAAACGTGTTCAGAAAGATTCGTAAGACAATAAAATTAAAAAATGTTTTTTTCACATTTTCAGACAACAATATTGCTTTAAAGTACAGTATCGTAGAACGAGGTTAAATTAACATTAAGGGTAACTTTGACACTTTTTGGGGCTTCCTCAACAGAACGCCAAAACTAGTTTTAAATATGTACGCTGCACAACTTTTTTCTATTGTTGCTTAAATTTGTTGTTCAAGTTTATTATAATGTTGCTAAAATTATTGTAATGTTACTCAAGTCGATTTTGATCCCAATGATAATTATAAAACTTATTAGAGAAGTACTTGCTATTTTTTTAAGATGTTTCATTAAGGGGAGGGTAGGGGTTTCGGCGTGATAAAAGACACTTTTTTGCGATTTTTTTCATCTATATGGATAGAGTAAATTTATTAAAACCTTTTGTACATTGTTAAGTGTAATTTCAAAAACATTTCGTGAAATTTGTACGCGAAAATATCCACAAATAAGCCGGTGACAAAGCTTTTCCAAGAACGCCTTTGGAAAAACACGATTTGCCGTGTTCACTGTATCTCAGCTAGAAATTATCTGAAATCAAGTACCATTAAAATTTAGTCAAAGTATCATGAAATCCTCCCTCCAACGGTCTTGGATAATTGTTTTTTTTTTCATTTCTAAATTTTTGGTGGTCATCTAAAGCGAAAAGTGCTATTTTTCACGACAAATTCCGCCATTTTGAGGGTGGAAAACCCCCTCAATGTAACAAAAATCTCAAACTAACCGTTGGGAGGAGGTATTTTATATGTAGAAAGAGTGTACCAAGTTTGAAATAAATCGGTCATGTAGTTTTCAAATGGCAGTGAACACGGACTTTGAAAAAGTGGTTCCGAGAAAAACGCGGCACCGGCTTGTTTGCGGATATTTTCGCGTACAAATTTCACGGAATGTTCTTGAAATGACACTTAACAATGTACAAAAGGTTTCATTAAATTTACTCTATCCATATAGATGAAAAAAATCGCAAAAAAGTGTTTTTTTTTCACGCTCAAACCCCTACCCACCCCTTAATAAAAATGACCATTTGTTTGTAAAAAATCGTTCTTTTTCATTTAATTCCATGTACAATGAATAAAATACTAATTTTTTTCATCACAATAATGTCAAAGTAACCATTCTTCTCTTACACAAGTTGCATTTCAATGCCTTGTCAAAGAAATCCCACACTCGGGGCTACTTTGACACTTTGAAAAATATATATAAAAGTAGAGGAGCTAGGCCGGTTCTGACGCAAGGGGAGGTGGTGTGTCAAGAATAGTGAAGCCAAGGTGGCGCCACCGTCGATGGGAGGTCGCCGAGCGTGACGTCACAGAGAGGCCTATGTGGAGGGGGGTCATGTGGTCAGCGGAGCGACTGGCGGGGGGGGGGGTCGATGAGTGTTTTGTGTGTATGTGCGTGCGTGCGTATAGGGAAGCCAAGGTGGCGCTACGGTCGTGGGGAGGTCGGCGTGTGTGCGTGAGTGTGTGTAGGGAAGCCAAGGTGGCGCTACGGTCGTGGGGAGGTCGGCGTGTGTGTAGGGAAGAGAAGGTGGCGCTACGGTCGTGGGGAGGTCGCCGGGGCGCGAGTGACGTCACAGAGGAGCCTATGTGGAGTGGGGGGGGGGTCAAAGAATGCATCAAATGGTCAATATTAGGATAATTAAACAATAGTTTATTCACAATAAAATTAAACAACGGATTTACATAGTATGTATTATTAAATCGTATTTGTGTATGTGTGTGTGTTTGTGCGCGCGTGTGTGTGTATGCGTGCGTGCGTGCGTGCGTGCGTGCGTGCGTGCGCGCGCGCGTGTGTGTGTGTGTGTGTGCGCGCGTGTGTGTGAAGAGCGGCCTTTCAAAGCCCATTATTTATGACATGCAGCTGTTTCAATTCCGAAAGATAATGTCAAGATGTCTGCATCCACTCCATCTCAAAGCTCGCCGACACTCGAGACAGGTCCTGACAGGTTTCTCGGGAAAAATCTTTAGGGATCAAAGGGACCGCGGATGGGCCACTTGAGCACAGCTGCACTTTTGCGCTCTCCATGGTTCTTCGAACGTGTTCAAACCTGTTTTCCACGATTGGGGGGGGGGGGGGGGGGTAAAAGAATGCATCGAATTTCTCTCATCAACACTTTAGACAGGTCTCGACAAGTCAGGATTTTCTTGGAAAAACTATAAACTTTAGGGATCAAAGGCGGTGACCGCCGTTGGACCACTTGAGCTGCAGGACCCATAAAATCTTTTGACCCGATGCATTCCGACTTCCTGTTTTTTGTCTAGCGTTCCTCGAGCAATCTACGCGTTATGGGAAAACTCCGTTTTCCCGAGAGAGGGCCGATTTTTTCCCCCGAAGGGCCTTTTTAATGATCCTCGTGGAATTTAATGAACATCGTGGAAGTTTTTTCGTACTCATCAACATGGAGCAAATCTTATATGACCAAGCCGTGCTTTTACGCTCGATCGAAGATTTTACTGCATGGGAGCAACGATGCGTCGAGTTCATCGAAGGGCTGGAAACGCAAAGCCGGATTAAGCGCCCGCGATTATTAATCGGACATCAACAGTCACTAATAGCTCAAATAGCGCGTCTGGAAGGATTGAGGAATTGTGTGTGGAGTGTGAGTGTAATCTGGCGTAAGATTGAAACATCCTTCGAGAGTCGCATATTGACCAGTTCCATCATCAATCGCAGCCACATCGAGCCGAAACACTTTCTAAATGATGCTCGCATCCTAGTGCTTCAACATGTGCAAAATATCATCGAAAAGCACCGCAGCATCAAAATCAATACAGTGTTTAATGGTGAATTTGCGAGTGGTGACAAACATGCGAATAAAAGTATCAACACGCGAAACTGCGAACTATTTAGCACAAGCGATTTGGGTGAGTGGTATGAACAGCGTGTTGTGGAGCCTACTTTAACCTTACTCGATGAATTTCAAGAACGTGATAGCGGCTGGGCTCTGCAGAAAATACTTAACCTCACGATAAATGTGAATAAGTATAATCCCATGCGTGTCGGGTGCTCCATATTATTGCCGCGTGAAATAATGTTGAAGAAGGCCGTCGTTAACGTCAAATCTGAGGATAACGCATGTTTCGCATGGGCAGTTGTCGCTGCTCTATACCTAGCTGAACGAGATAGTGCCCGTCCATTTTCTTACCCTCATTATTCGACAGTACTGAATCTCAAGGACATCGAATTCCCGGTGACGATACATCAAATAAAGAAATTTGAAGCTCATAACAATGTATCAATTAACGTGTATACCGCCACTACGAAAAAGGACATTGTTCCAATACGCGTAACTCAAGACAAGAAGGAAAAGCACATCAATTTGCTTTACCTGCAAGATACCGAGGACAGCAATGTGGGGCACTTCGTATGGATCAAGAACCTGTCGAGACGCGTGGGGGCACAACTGACCAAAAAGGAGCATAAAAAATATATTTGTGATCGGTATGTAGTTAACATAATATATATATATATGTAGGTAATTATATATGCTAGACGAATTAAACAAAACCATCTTGTTTATTTTACAGATGTTTGCACTACTTCGGGTCAGAGGAAAAATTGCAATCACACGAGATCGATTGTGGAGCAATAAATGACTGTGCGATCCGACTACCAAACGACACCAATAAGTGGCTCCAGTTCAGCAACTTTAGCCTTTAGGAAAGAGCGACATCCCTTCATTGTGTATGCTGATTTGGAGTGTGTGTTGGTAAAGACCGATGGAGAGAACCTATCGAAAGATAGGTATCAACATCATGACATATTTAGTATCGGATACTATGTATGTTGTTCATATGACGATTCATTATCTTCGTATCACTCGCGTCGCAGTGTCGATTGCGTATCGTGGTTTGTCGAAGAACAAAAAAATCTCGCACTGCGGATAAAAGAAACTTTCTGTGATAATGTACCAATCGTGTATTTAACAGCGAGTGAGTGGGCTAGTTTTCGAGCAGCGACTCAATGTCACATATGTGAGAAACCATTTGCGCAAGAAGATGTACGCGTTCGAGATCATTGCCACCTGACTGGGCGCTATAGAGGCCCTGCCCATTCCAACTGCAACCTAAATTACAAACAGTCATTTTTCATTCCAGTAGTTTTCCACAATTTATCCGGTTACGATGCGCATTTTATAATCAAGGAAGTAGCCACAGCGTTCGAAGGAACAACCAATGTGCTTCCAATCACAAAGGAGAAATACATCTCCTTCACGAAGCATGTTGAAATTAAAGACGATTCAAAACACAAGATTCAATTGCGCTTTATCGACTCATACAAATTCCTCAACACGAGTCTCGACAAATTAGCATCATTTTTGACCGAGGACAAACTAAACATTTTACGACACAATTCCCAACTCTCTCGACAAATGATTTCAATTTACTGACGCGAAAAGGGGTCTTCCCTTATGAATATATTGATGACGTGACGAAGCTAAACGACACTTGCCTGCCACCACGTGACGCATTTTATAGTTCCCTGACAGATGCTACAGTATCCGAGAGCGAGTACGCACATGCTGAGAAAGTTCGGGAGCGGTTCTTCATTCGAACGCTGGGTGACTATAGCGATTTGTACCTGAAGACAGATGTCTTGTTATTAGCCGATATTTTCGAAAACTTTCGAGATACATGTCTTGAGAGCTATGGCCTAGATCCCGCGTTTTACTACACATTGCCGGGGTATACCTGGGATGCAATGTTAAAACACTCGAATGTCAAGTTTGAATTACTAACTGACATCGACATGGTTTTATTTGTTGAGCGGGGTATACGCGGTGGTCTCAGTCAATGCTCAAACCGATATGCACACGCTAACAACAAGTACATGGAGTCGTTTGATCCATCGAAAGCATCATCATACTTGATGTATTTTGACGTCAACAATTTGTATGGATGAGCAATGTGTCAACCCTTGCCATATGCAGATTTTCGATGGGTCAACGACGTGTCCAAGTTTGATCCATTATCCATCGCGCTAGATTCACCTATAGGCTACATCCTTGAAGTCGACTTGGAATACCCCCAATCTCTCCATGATGCGCACAAAGACCTACCGTTTTGCCCAATACACGAAAAACCGCCGGGTAAGCGGGAAGAAAAGCTACTAGCAACCGTTTGCGATAAAAAGCGCTACGTCATACACTACCGGAATTTGCAACAGTGCTTACACCATAAACTTTGCCTCACGAAAATCCATAGAGTCCTACAGTTTACACAATCCCCATGGCTGCGTTCATATATCGAGTTAAATACTCAGTTTCGAACGCTGGCCAAAAACGATTTCGAAAAGAATTTATTCAAATTAATGAATAATGCGGTCTTTGGCAATACGATGGAGAATGTGCGCAATCATGTAGATGTAAAGCTTTTGACAAAATGGGAGGGCAGATATGGCGCAGAGGCAATGATTACGAAGCCAAACTTTCACCGCCGAAGCGTTTTTTCGGAAAATCTCGTTTCCGTGGAATTGCGCAATCTCGAGGTGAAATTCAACAAGCCGATATATGTGGGTATGTGCATACTCGACATATCCAAAACGTGCTTGTATGGATTTCATCACGAGTATATGGTACCTCTGTATCGAGATAAATGTAAAGTCATGTATACCGATATGGACAGTCTCATATATGACATTGAGAGCGATGATATATATGCCGACATGAAGCGCGACATTTCCAAATTCGATACAAGCGATTATTCGGCGGACAATAGGTATGGTATACCGTTCGTCAACAAGAAGGTACCCGGTCTCATGAAGGACGAATGTAATGGAGCAATTATGACGGAATTTATTGGACTTCGATCGAAAATGTACGCGACACGTGTTGAGGGTAAGGACACGAAAAAAGTTAAAGGTGTCAAGAGTACCGTTGTGGCGAGGACAATCACATTTGACGATTATGCTCAATGCTTGAAGGAAAATATTGAAATGGAACGTAGTCAAACGTGCATTCGATCAAAATTACACCAAGTCTACACCATTCGCGAGACGAAAATTGCTCTGAGTCCTCATGACGATAAGCGGTATATCATACCTGGGACCTCTGATACCCTACCATGGGGGCATTATAGAATACGGTCGTAAAAAGTATTGTAAATTTTTTTTTTTCTACAACCCGATGAAAAATTGTGTGTACATTTTTGTGAATATCGATGTATAAAACTCGTGAACATTATGTATATATTGTGTTCACTCGATGTAAAACTTGTTAAAATTATGTTTCTTGTTGTAAATATTTAACCGTGTACGAATGGATTTATTATTTTCTGTAAATAAAGAAACGGACTTTTTATAATCCCCTGTGTTTATTCACTCTATCCATCTCCTCGTACCCACGTTCCACGAAAAAACATGCATGAGGGGTTCAAAGAGTTTGAAGCAACTTTTTACGACGTTCATGAGACGTTTGAAGATGTTCGTGAGACATTCAAGAGACTTTCGAAAACGTTCATAAGACGTTTGAAGACATTCATGAGAGGTTCGAAGACGTTCAAGAGATCTGTGACGCTATTCATAATACGTTTGAAGACATCAAAGAGGGGTTCGACGACGTTTTAGAGACTTTCACATACATTCACGAGGGGTTTGAAGACGTTCAAAATACTTTCGAATACGTTCAAGAGACCTTCGACGACATTCATAATACGTTTGAAGACATTCATGAGGGTTTTGAAGACGCTTGAGAGACTTTCAAAGACATTCACGAGGGGCTCGAAGACGTTCAAGAGACTTCTGACGATATTCACAATACGTTTGAAGACGCTTAAGAGACTCTTACAGACATTCACGAGGGGTTTGAAGATGTTCAAGAAACTTTCGAAGACATTCAAGAGATCTTTGACGATATTCATAATACGTTTGAAGACATCGATGAGGGGTTCAACGACGTTTTAGAGACTTTCACAGACATTCACGAGGGGTTTGAAGACGTTCAAAATACTTTCGAATACGTTCTAAAGACGTTCGACGACATTCATAATACGTTTGAAGACATTCATGAGGGGTTCGTAGACGCTCAAGAGACTTTCAAAGACATTCACGAGGGGATTGAAGACGTTCAAGAAACTTTCGAATACGTTCTAAAGACTTTCGACGACATTCATAATACGTTCGAAGACATTCATGAGGGGTTCGAAGACGCTTGAGAGACTTGCAAAGATATTCACGAGGGTTTCGAAGACGTTCAAGAGGCTTTTGACGACATTCATAATACGTTTGAAGACGCTTAAGAGACTTTCAAAGACATTCACGAGAGGTGCGAAGACATTCAGAGAGATTTTCGAAGACATTCAAGAGATCTTTGACGATATTCATAATACGTTTGAAGACATCGATGAGTGGTTCAACGACGTTTTCGAGACTTTCACAGACATTCACGAGGGGTTTGAAGACGTTCAAAATACTTTCGAATACGTTCTAAAGACTTTCCACGACATTCATAATACATGTGACGACATTCATGAGGGGTTCGGAGCCGCTTAAGAGACTTTCAACGACATTCACGAGGGGTTTGAAGACGTTCAAGAAACTTTCGAATATATTCAAGAGACTTTTGACGACATTCGTAATAGGTTTGAAGAGGCTTAAGAGACTGTCAGACATTCACGAGAGGTGGGAAGACATTCAGAGAGACTTTCGAAGACATTCGAGAGATCTTTGACGATATTCATAATACGTTTGAAGACATCGATGAGGGGTTCAAGGGTGTTTCAGAGACTTTCAAAGACATTCACGAGGGGCTCGAAAACGTTCAAGAGACTTTCGACGACATTCATAATCCTTTTTTCAGACATTCATGAGGGGTTCGAAGACGCTTAAGAGGCTTTCAAAGACATTCGCGAGAGGGTGAATGCCTTTTTGGGATGAATGTTTTGGGCGAATCCCAAACAAACCCAAACAATGCCAGCAAAACTCAAACGTCATGAAAGTCTTCGGTGACGTTTGAGATAATACGACTTTCGACGACATCCATAAACCACAGTCCATCTCGATACAGAGGTCCCGTGATGAAATCCATACAAGCACGTTTTGGATATGTCGAGTATGCACATACCCACATATATCGGCTTGTTGAATTTCACCTCGAGATTGCGCAATTCCACGGCAACGAGATTTTCCGAAAAAACGCTTCGGCGGTGAAAGTTTGGCTTCGCAATCTTTGCCTCTGCGCCATATCTGCCCTCCCATTTTGTCAAAAGCTTTACATCTACATGATTGCGCACATTCTCCATCGTTTTGCCAAAGACCGCATTATTCATTAATTTGAATAAATTCTTTTCGAAATCGTTTTTGGCCAGCGTTCGAAACTGAGTATTTAACTCGATATATGAACGCAGCCATGGGGATTGTGTAAACTGTAGGAATCTAAGGATTTTCGTGAGGCAAAGTCCATGGTGTAAGCACTGTTGCAAATTCCGGTAGTGTATGACGTAGCGCTTTTTATCGCAAACGGTTGCTAGTAGCTTTTCTTCCCGCTTACCCGGTGGTTTTTCGTGTATTGGGCAAAACGGTAGGTTTTGTGCGCATCATGGAGAGATTCGGGATATTCCAAGTCGACTTCAAGGATGTAGCCTAGAGGTGAGTCTAGCGCGATGGATAATGGATCAAACTTGGACACGTCGTTGACCCATCGAAAATCTGCATATGGCAAGGGTTGACACATTGCCCATCCATACAAATTGTTGACGTCAAAATACATCAAGTATGATGATGCTTTCGATGGATCAAACGACTCCATGTACTTGTTGTTAGCGTGTGCATATCGGTTTGAGCATTGACTGAGACCACCGCGTATACCCCGCTCAACGAATAAAACCATGTCGATGTCAGTTAGTAATTCAAACTTGACATTCGAGTGTTTTAACATTGCATCCCAGGTATACCCCAGCAATGTGTAGTAATACGCGGGATCTAGGCCATAGCTCTCAAGACATGTATTTCGAAAGTTTTCGAAAATATCGGTTAATAACAAGACATCTGTCTTCAGGTACAAATCGCTATAGTCACCCAGCGTTCGAATGAAGAACCGCTCCCGAACTTTCTCAGCATGTGCGTACTCGCTCTCGGGTACTGTAGCATCTGCCAGGGAACTATAAAATGCGTCACGTGGTGGCAGGCAAGTGTCGTCTAGCTTCGTCACGTCATCAATATATTCATAAGGGAAGACCCCTTTTCGCGTCAGTAAATTGAAATCATTTGTCGAGAAAGTTGGGAATTGTGTGCGTAAAATGTTTAGTTTGTCCTCGGTCAAAAATGATGCTAATTTGTCGAGACTCGTGTTGAGGAATTTGTATGAGTCGATAAAGCGCAATTGAATCTTGTGTTTTGAATCGTCTTTAATTTCAACATGCTTCGTGAAGGAGATGTATTTCTCCTTTGTGATTGGAAGCACATTGGTTGTTCCTTCGAACGCTGTGGCTACTTCCTTGATTATAAAATGCGCATCGTAACCGGATAAATTGTGGAAAACTACTGGAATGAAAAATGACTGTTTGTAATTTAGGTTGCAGTTGGAATGGGCAGGGCCTCTATAGCGCCCAGTCAGGTGGCAATGATCTCGAACGCGTACGTCTTCTTGCGCAAATGGTTTCTCACATATGTGACATTGAGTCGCTGCTCGAAAACTAGCCCACTCACTCGCTGTTAAATACACGATTGGTACATTATCACAGAAAGTTTCTTTTATCCGCAGTGCCAGATTTTTCAGTTCTTCGACAAACCACGATACGCAATCGACACTGCGACGCGAGTGATACGAAGATAATGAATCGTCATATGAACAACATACATAGTATCCGATACTAAATACTTCATGATGTTGATACCTATCTTTCGATAGGTTCTCTCCATCGGTCTTTGCCAACACACACTCCAAATCAGCATACACAATGAAGGGATGTCGCTCTTTCCGGCTAAAGTTGCTGAACTGGAGCCACTTATTGGTGTCGTTTGGTAGTCGGATCGCACAGTCATTTATTGCTCCACAATCGATCTCGTGTGATTGCAATTTTTCCTCTGACCCGAAGTAGTGCAAACATCTGTAAAATAAACAAGACGGTTTTGTTTAATTCGTCTACCATATATAATTACCTACATATATATATATATATATTATGTTAACTACATACCGATCACAAATATATTTTTTATGCTCCTTTTTGGTCAGTTGTGCCCCCACGAGTCTCGACAGGTTCTTGATCCATACGAAGTGCCCCACATTGCTGTCCTCGGTATCTTGCAGGTAAAGCAAATTGATGTGCTTTTCCTTCTTGTCTTGAGTTACGCGTATTGGAACAATGTCCTTTTTCGTAGTGGCGGTATACACGTTAATTGATACATTGTTATGAGCTTCAAATTTCTTTATTTGATGCATCGTCACCGGGAATTCGATGTCCTTGAGATTCAGTACTGTCGAATAATGAGGGTAAGAAAATGGACGGGCACTATCTCGTTCAGCTGGGTATAGAGCAGCGACAACTGCCCATGCGAAACATGCGTTATCCTCAGATTTGACGTTAACGACGGCCTTCTTCAACATTATTTCACGCGGCAATGATATGGAGCACCCGACACGCATGGGATTATACTTATTCACATTTATCGTGAGGTTAAGTATTTTCTGCAGAGCCCAGCCGCTATCACGTTCTTGAAATTCATCGAGTAAGGTTAAAGTGGGCTCCACAACACGCTGTTCATACCACTCACCCAAATCGCTTGTGCTAAATAGTTCGCAGTTTCGCGTGTTGATACTTTTATTCGCATGTTTGTCACCACTCGCAAATTCACCATTAAACACTGTATTGATTTTGATGCTGCGGTGCTTTTCGATGATATTTTGCACATGTTGAAGCACTAGGATGCGAGCATCATTTAGAAAGTGTTTCGGCTCGATGTGGCTGCGATTGATGATGGAACCGGTCAATATGCGACTCTCGAAGGATGTTTCAATCTTACGCCAGATTAGGTCATGATCACCATGTCCTGCACCCGTGTGTACGAAACGGCTCCGCACACAATTCCTCAATCCTTCCAGACGCGCTATTTGAGCTATTAGTGACTGTTGATGTCCGATTAATAATCGCGGGCGCTTAATCCGGCTTTGCGTTTCCAGTCCTTGGATGAACTCGAAGCATCGTTGCTCCCATGCGGTAAAATCTTCGATCGAGCGTAAAAGCACGGCTTGGTCATATAAGATTTGCTCCATGTTGATGAGTACGAAAAAACTTCCACGATGTTAACAGACTGACTGCTTCATGCAAAGTGTGGTCAGATTTGAGCGGAGCGGATCATTAAAAAGGCCCTTCGGGGGAAAAAATCGGCCCTCTCTCGGGAAAACGGAGTTTTCCCATAACGCGTAGATTGCTCGAGGAACGCTAGACAAAAAACAGGAAGTCGGAATGCATCGGGTCAAAAGATTTTATGGGTCCTGCAGCTCAAGTGGTCCAACGGCGGTCACCGCCTTTGATCCCTAAAGTTTATAGTTTTTCCAAGAAAATCCTGACTTGTCGAGACCTGTCTAAAGTGTTGATGAGAGAAATTCGATGCATTCTTTTACCCCCCCCCCCCCCCCCCCCCCCAATCGTGGAAAACAGGTTTGAACACGTTCGAAGAACCATGGAGAGCGCAAAAGTGCAGCTGTGCTCAAGTGGCCCATCCGCGGTCCCTTTGATCCCTAAAGATTTTTCCCGAGAAACCTGTCAGGACCTGTCTCGAGTGTCGGCGAGCTTTGAGATGGAGTGGATGCAGACATCTTGACATTATCTTTCGGAATTGAAACAGCTGCATGTCATAAATAATGGGCTTTGAAAAGCCGCTCTTCACACACACACGCGCGCGCGCACACACACACACACACACACACACACGCACGCACGCACGCACGCACGCACGCACTCACGCACGCACGCACGCACGCACGCACGCACGCACGCACGCACGCACGCACGCACGCACGCATACACAAATACGATTTAACAATACATACTATGTAAATCCGTCATTTAATTTTATTGTGAATAAACTATTGTTTAATTATCCTAATATTGACCATTCGATGCATTCTTTGACCCCCCCCCACTCCACATTGGCTCCTCTGTGACGTCACACGCGCCCCGGCGACCTCCCCACGACCGTAGCACCACCTTGGCTTCCCTACACGCACTCACGCACACACGCCGACCTCCCCACGACCGTAGCGCCTCCTTGGCTTCCCTATACGCACGCACGCACAAACACACAAAACACTCATCGACCCCCCCCCCCCCCCCCCCACCAGTCGCTCCGTGGACCACGTGACCCCCCTCCACATAGGCCTCTCTGTGACGTCACGCCCGGCGACCTCCCGTCGACGGTGGCGCCACCTTGGCTTCACTACTCTTGACACACCACCTCCCCTTGCGTCAGAACCGGCCTAGCTCCTCTACTTATAAAATTGCGTGTAGGGGGTTGCGCTTGACTTTCTTATATATTTGACAGCCAAAGGACAGATTGTTCTATAGGAGCAAAAATGGAATTTAGTGTGTTAAAAAAAAAGTTACCTAGAAAGAACTTCCATGGCCTGTTCAAAGTAACCCCATTGTACGGTACAACCGCAAAAAAGCAACTGAACTACATCAATTATAAAGTTAACGAAAAAAATTGAGAGGCCTGGTCGCTGATAATCCAGATATTGATCGTTTTGCTATATCGGATTGCCCAACGAGGAATAAATCACCGTCGCCGCTGTGTTCCGAGCAGGTGGTTTATATCGTACCGCCGGAAGTGTACGAGCACCAGGAGTCCAGTTGGAGAACGGATGCTTCGTGACGATTTCACTACGAGACGGCAAATGTTTCCGTGCCTGTACGAGTCGTATTGTTAATAAGGTTTACCGGAACGTCTCGGCATTAGCATCCTCGGTACGAGTGGGACGATCGCGACGAATAGAGCGAAGGGCAGTCGGAAGTGAGAGGAAGAGCAATGGCCACTGTATGTACTGCAATCACAAATGGTGATAGTCTATCTTCGTTTGTATTTCATTCGATGCAGACATCGTGTCGGAGCAACATCTGCGCTCTATAGTGTTGCATTTCGCCCTTTCGTTTGAAAGCTTTCATTTGAAGCCCAAAAGCTTTCATTTGAAGCTGCAACGTCATTCCGGCACTCCTGCGAGTCTCAGTGCGTCGAGAGAACGAGGGAGCTGACGAAGAGCAGACGGTATCCTTTGTCCTCGGACTTCCGTCGTCGAGCAGTTCCACTCGAAAGAAAAGGCTTTTCTATCTATATAAAGACCTCTTTGTCCTCCTCCTCCCTCTCGACTCTTCTTACGATTCAGCACGGGCGTAATGAATCCAAACGATTCACCGTGACTTCGAATTGACTATGGAAATATCTCGCTGGACGAGTAGGGCGCTCAAAGTGGACACTTTAAGAGAAATGAAAAAAAAGCAGTTACGAAATGTCATATTTAAACAATTTTTTTGCTATCGGGTGCTAAATTTATCGTAGTTTAATAGTACATTTACACATTTCCAGTAAATATTCAAAATTTAAATAATGAAACTAATTTTTAAAGTTTACGAAATTTCCGCTTTGCCCAGGGGAGTAGCCTAAAGCGGACAGGGCTTGTGGGCAAAGCAGACACGTAAAGCGAGCAGCCTGTATTTTCCCTGAGATTCGGCATAAATAAGAAAAAAATAGGTAGTCATAGGGGAAAAAAACTATGAATGTACCCACATATTTTGTTGCAGACAAATCATTATTATTAACATAAAAGAACAAAACGTGTCTTTTTAACAGTGAGTAAACTTAATTTTTCTGCCAATCGTCACAGTAAAGTGATCCAACACCAGGGTAAGCAATGCATGCATGAGCCCACATTTGACAGTCGTTGCATTGAATCGAGTCTTCGGTGGGAGGATCTATATATGGTTCGTTGCATATAATGCACACGTAATTTTCATTGTTTGTAGTATCCTCCGTAAGGGGAGATATACACCTAGGAGCCAGAAAAAAGTCATTTTTGTGAATTTTTTCAAGGAAAACTATTTGAAATTTCGGATTGGTGTTTTAATTATCTAAAAGTATATACATTCGAAAATATATTCAATTTTCTTTATTAAAAAAAAATCAAAAATATACAAGCATATTGAATGATCCTTGGAGTCTCGTAAAAAAATCTGCGTATACGGTACCCCACTGGCGTTGCTTCAAAAATTATCTGAAAAAAAAACCAAAAAGATTATAAAATTAGATACTATAATCTAGTACTTGCCATAGCCAATTTTGAAAATATCGATTTATGATAAAATGGCGGTCGTTTGAACATAAATAGTGATTTTTGGGCCAAAAATTAGTTATTATTTGGCCTATATAACAAAAACCAAGTAAGGGAAAAAAAATCCTATGACAAGTACTAGATAATGGTGTATAGAATAACCACAAAAAATGTCAAGGCAATCGATTCATTGGTTTTCGAGAAATTTTGGGTAACAATTTGAAAAACGTGGTTTTGAGAAAAACGCGTTTGAAAATGTGGGATTGAATAAATCATGAAATTTGTCAACTTACATGGAATCATCGATGGCAGGCCCATAGTGTAGGTCTTCTACGGTCGACGGAATGTTCATAGCTTCTGAATCGATTTTTTTGACCATCTAGGTGTATATCTTAAGGGTCTCATCCCAAGAAGCTTATTGTGTCTTTCTTTTATATTTATTTACCATCTCAAAATAACAGTCGATAGCGTTATAAGAAGGTACCAGAATACCAGAAGAACAATACCACTTTCAAACATGTAAAAAAGCATAGTTGCAATAAATAATAGCGTTTTGATCAGTTCCTACATAGATGAATAAATTGGAAAATTATTAAATAAAGTCACATAGTCATCTTCTATCTTCTATTATCATCATATTAATTTCACAGTCATCTGTCATTAGAGCATAGCGGACACGTGCTCGATTTCTTACAAGAAAGATTTTTAAAAAATCAACAAGCTTTTATTCAATGTACTAAAACGTAGAAAACAATTTTTTTTTATCAAGTCGCCTATATGTGACCAATGAAAAGCTTTGGCCGCTCAACTTTTCAAACGCTTATTAAATTTAATAAATTCAGTTCCTTTAATTGTATTTAATTTGGCACAATAGTAATTAGAGAAACTTGTAATATTATCACACGTTTATACTCAGTTTCAGGATTTTTATTTAAGGAATCTAAGGTTGCTTTACAGTAAATTAGATACAGTTGATATGTTAACAGATTTATGTAAATTAAACATTATATGTCTAAATTTTGAAGCTTTTATTATACCGAATGAGGTATGCAAAACTTAGCATCGGTTCGCAAACCCTTCGAGGAAATATCAAACTTTTGATTTGCAGTGATATTTCACGCGTTCTGGCGGAACGTCATTTTACCCTCGAATATGCGATAAGAAAGCATGATGGAAAAATGGTATAGAATTTCACTTTCATCTGGCGGATTTAGGCATGAGAGAAATTTTTTGCAAAATATTGAAATCATTCATTGCATAATTGTGGTGTGATTAATTGTAACGTAATGTAACTCTTATTTTCTCGCTCGGGACTCTCGGCTTTACGAACCCAAACAATTCCATCCGATAGTTCGATTTAGGGCATTAGGTCTATGTGGCTCACCGAAAAAAGGGACCTTTTGGGATTTTTTTACAATAATAAAAAAAAAAGCTATCAAGATAAGGCTAGGAGGGTTCTTTGTTCTTACATATGTTGATGTGTACAAAAAATATTTGTTATAAAAAAAACTAAAGGGCGGCTCAATCATAGCGACAGTAACAGCGTTTTTTCCGACGCTCTGCGGAAGAATGCAAAACTTTGGTAGATCGCAAACCAGAACAATCGAAAGCAAATTTCGCAGTTTACAATACTTTTGCCAGAAAAGTACCCATGATAATTTGAAAATATGGTTTTTTTCGCAAATGGCATCATCATGAATAATTTTTCCATTTTTTCTCTATAAAATCGGCGCTAATTCGTTGGTAAAAAACGAGAATTTTCGATGAATCGTGAAAATCCTGTGTAGTTCTTTAGAGAATCTATCTTGAAATCCACAGTTAGAAATTCAAGTCAATCGGATGAAAACTGCCTGAATTTTTCGTTCTCCCGATTTTAAACGCGTGGTGTCAAGAAAAATGCGTATAAAGTATGAAAACTGATTTAGGAGCTATCGTCCACCCGATGGAATTAAAGCTCTCATTCAAATTCTGCGCGTACCCACCGAAGCATTTTCATAGTAGGTCTTCAGTTCTCTCTGGTCTCAATATATTTTATGTACAACGACTGGCCTAAACGACTCCACTGTCTAGGCTGTTTTGTGGGTTTCGGAGCGCTCCTAATCGTTGGAATAAAAGCTCTAAACATTTAAAAAAAAATGTCTCGACTATAATTCCTATCATATACCATTCCTTCGATGTTTGTACATCACTTAAACTGAAAAAAACGACCAAAAATTTTTTTCGCACTCAGATGTAAAGCTGAGATTTAGAGATTAGGGGTAAAGCATGAAGCAGGAGTCAGACATCGCATTAAGGGGCTATCTACCTAGAGGATCGGAAAATGGCCAAATATCGATTTTTTTCTTCTGCGAAACGTTTGGTGAAAAAGAAACCTATTTTTTTAACACAAAATTACACATAGTGAAAGCCTTTAAAAAAATCACCAAACAAATACTGAAAAACAACAAAGACGTGGCTGCCAGCAGATGACATTTTTTTCACGACGTTCGGCGGTGGACACTCTCCAGCTTAAACGGGGCGTTACCCCCACTTGTAGCGCAAAAAGGCCTTTTTCATGAATTTTTTTAAAGAAAACTACAAAACTTTTTTAATCGATCAATATACCGTCCTAAAGAACACATCTTGAAGAACTTTCAGTAATTTTTTTATTGAAAAATATTACATTGTTTAGTGGCAAATGGCCGTCAATGAAATAATGTTTTTATATACACGGTTTGCGGTGACCAACATTGCGGCGAAGTGGATAATCTGAAAAAAAATGCGGATGGATTTAGTCAAATATAAGTATAAACTAGTCTTTAATCGACGGATTTTAAAAAATATTCATTTTTCACAAAATGGCAGACAGTCAAAGTTAATGGTTCGATTTTAACGAAAAAAACGGCCGTTTTTTGGGCGTTTTTTGGCCATTTTTTTCGAAAAAAAAATCGAACGATTAAAGACTACATTTTTATATATTAAATAAGCCTGCAAAATTTCAAGAAGATCGGTTCATTAGTGTTCGAGTAATCTTGGTCACCGACTTCAGAAATACCATTTTGCGAAAAACGCGTTTAAAGTTTCAATTTCCGGTCGTTTACACAACGGATTCTTCTCTTTCAACGCTCATATCTCAGTCAATTTTGTTCGGATCGACTTAAAATTTTCAGGACATATTCTCAGATACTTATACTAAAAAAAATGCAATAAAAAAATCGATTTTTTCAAAATCGCAAGTGGGGGTAACCCCTTAAACGGTCGACCCGACATTTAAAAACCAAACGAGTTATTCAAGTTAACAATAAATACGAGTCGTTGACGATCGTCGATTTTCAAAATCATTTTTTTTAACAACGCGGCGACGTATTGAAACTCGAGCATACAAAGTCAGTAGCTCATTAAATGTTAGGAATATTGCAATGAATAGGGGGTCTTGTCGTTGGATGACGATCATGATAATTGGATTTTAGCGATAGCAATAATCCAATGAACGATAGGATGATTTCATTGGGGCGGGGCAAAAAATCGGCAAAAATCGATGACGTAATATATGAACGGCGGTGATACTATCGAAAAAAAAACATGTTTGGCAAATGCAATTTTTTGACCCACCTAGGTAGATATAGGCCGTTAACTTGGCGTCATTTGGGTTAGAACTTGACGCTCGGATGAGAGTATCGCGAATGGCATTGATCAACGAGTATGACATACGAGTTTTGCGCTTCTTTTCAACAACTCTCCCATCCAGAATGACAAAAATGTCGAAGATGGATCGCTCATTCGACTAATTACATTACGCTTTGATACGATTATCGTGATACTCGATCGGTAGAGCCTTGGTCAAGGAAGCTGTGTATCAAACGCGCACACGCGACATGTGGGTGAGGTCGTTATGTTTTATAGCCGTCGCGAAAAGCCGCGGCTGCGATATATAATCGCGTTTATCCACTCGTGCGTGACCGGAAGCTGTTAACTTGAACGGATACCGCAACGCCGTTGCCTCTCTCTCTCTCTCGCTCTCTCTCTCTCTGGTGTTATACCATATTTCTCTCGCTGTCTCGCAGCTGCGATACGGTGCATCTCGCTTACGTGATTTCTCGTATACCAGACACGCGTCATCGTATCTTCCCTTGACAAACCCTTCTCCCTAGCCCCAACTGTCGTAGTCAAATTATTCGCGCGCCCACAGTTTCCTCTCGTCGTCCCTGAATCCCCCGCCCCTGTCCAATTTTGCACGCGCATCTTCGCGTAATCTCTTCAGCTTACGTCGAATCGTTAAAGTATGGTAGAGATCGGAAGGAATTAGCTCCTAATCAGATTCGCCGAGCACGTAGGTACATTTAGCTCTATCTGCGATTTCGATCCAATTCCCGTAACGCGCCTGACTTATTGTACAGGATGGAGATAGCGAAGGGTGGAAGAGCGGAAGGGAGGAAAAAAAGGTCTGATGCATTATTTCACCCACGAATAATTATCGTTTCAGTTTTTATTTCGGTACAATTTTTTATCAAACCTTTTTAACCCTTCGAGTGCACATCTCGGCAGCCAACCTACAAGTGCATCTTGGGTTAATCTGACCCAAGGCGTTTTTCAAATCGTTGTATTCCGGTACATGTGCATTTTTTTGTTTTTTGTTTTTTTTTGTAGTAAATTAGCCATACTTTATGACCCTGGATTTATTTTCTGGAGAAAACGAAAATTAAATGCCAAAACATTCGTTCAAAGTGGGGCATACGTTGAAGAATACGTACTTGCATGAAAAAAATCACTGGGTCAAAACGACCTAGTGTGCACTCGAAGGGTTAAGGTAGAACGAGCGCGCACTCTTGATTGTTATAGATTTTGTTTAAATTTTCACCAGACATTGTGCATATCATTATGCATGTTTGAGTGAAATTTCAGAACAGTCGAGTATTTAGATTGGGAGATAATGGTTTTTAAAATTACAACTTTTAACACTGCAGGGTCTACATTGAAATTCAGATAGAATAATTTCCCGTAAAAAATATTTGTTCCTTATAATAAGAAGACGTATGGTAACACCACATCGTTCCACGTATCCAATGACGTAAGTTTGCGCGGCATATTCAATAAACTACGGCAACACAAATTTTTATTTGAAAGTAATTTTTAATCGAATAAAGTTTTTAATTGGCTATGAATTAACCAACACTTTTATTTGTCAATGAAGATAACATAAACAATATAAAATATTAATATTTATAACGCAAATTTTTTTTTATGATAAAAGTTTTCAACTTCAGGAACACGGTAATTTTTTTTTCTCGAAATATTGAACAATACTGTTCTGCGGTGTTGCCATATGTCTTCTTATTATAGGGGACAAATGTTTTTTACGGAGAATTATTCTGTCTTTACTGAACGTTTTTAACAAAACTGTATAGTAAAGGCAGTCCAAACTTTTTTCACTCTTTTCTTAACTAAATCGCTCTCTAATCATAATTTTGTTTCAAAATTTATAAACACAATAGAATGGTACGACGAATTATGTGACCTGACTTTCGGTCAATGCAGACCCGGCAGTGTTAAAAGTTGCCATTTTAAATCCCATTATCTCCCAATATAAATAGTCGACGGTTCTGAAGTTGCACTGAAACATGCATAATGATATGAACAATGGTGCGATGACGTTTAAAACATACTCGTGGCAACCGAACTCAAAAATTGATTTCGGTGATTCGGGAATTACATTTTCATCGGTTGCTTTAGGGGGCTATATTTACGTATAGGCCCAAAAATCTTTTGAAAAGATCATAAAAAATACAGAAAAACAAGAAAGACATGGCCGCCGGCAAATGATGAAAATGTTTTCACGACGTTTGGCGGTGGACACTCTCCAGCTCAAACGGTCCATCTGAAATCTCAAAACCAAACGGGTTATTCAAATTAATAATGAATCCGAGTCGTTGACGATCGTCGATTTTCAAATTCGTTTTTTTTACAGCATGGCGACGAATTGACCCTTAAGCATAGAAAATTTATGAAAAAAGTCGTCATTTTTAGGTAACTATAAAAAAATGAAGATAGATTTTGAAAAAGTGAGATCGTCAACGACCTTTAAATGTTTCTTACGGAATCTCTTGTAAATTTGAAAATAATCCATCGAGTGGTTCTCGAGATATCATGTCCACCGACTTTGAAAACAGTGTTTCGAGAAAATAGCGTTTGAAGATTGAAGTATGGTACTGCTACTACTCGCCGGCCGACTGTTGGAAGCTCTAGCTCATTCAATTTTAGAAATATTTCAATATTTTCAGGCAATATGGCTAGAAGGTGGTACTATCGAATGAAAATATTTTTGAAAAATGCCATTTTTTGACCCACCAACAGCCGATTTGGTGCGGCAAAACTGTATATTTTTTCTCAATCTTATCTCTATACTTATACAATTTTAACACTCAATATTGATACTCTCCGCGAGAAAACGGCGAATATACAAGTTTTTTAGAAAATCGAATTTTATTGAAAAATTTAAGTTTTATTAAATATTTTTACTTTGAGTAAGCTTCTTTTCTATGATTTTCTTGACTATAAGACTTGTCAAGACAGTCGCGCATCAAACTCTAAACGTAATCCGCCATCATGTGCATGTGTCCCATCTTCCCCGATACCTATCTGCCATGATTTTTGTGGCTTAGTAGAAGCGTTCCTCTTGCTCTCCACTGAAGTAGTCAAGATGTTCTGCGAATTCCTTTTTATCCTTTATTTCTATCCCGAATTAGAAAAAAAAACACTTTTTAGAAAATCTGTAATTGGTTTCCTAATCTTTTGAATGACATACTCTCCGCATATATAACAAAATGTATTAGGGTACTTCGAAGAAGCTCGTCTTTGCTGTGCTACCGACGGTATATCACTAAACTAGCTTCCGCCCGCGGCTTCGCTCGCGCTGATATACTCAAGGAATACAATTTTCCATACAAATTTTTACACCCCATTTCACCCTCGTAAGAGTTGATTTTCGAAAAATGCTTTCTTACCGTGTACATTTACACCTTCTAAGGAACATATTTTCCAAATTCCACTTTTATATCTTCAGCGGTTTAAGGCTGTGCGTTGTCAATATGTCAGTCAGTCCGTCAGCAGTCACGGACCTATTTTATAATATATATATATACACCCACACACACCCACATATATTCGGGTGGCACAAATTTGAGCTCTATTTTTTTTCTCTTGTTCACCATCCAATTATCTACTTAAAAAAAAAATTTCGCGAAAACTGCAAGCCGTCAAACAATATTTAAAGGTCGCTCAAGCTTCCCAAAAATTCAAGATTTCATTAACAAATCGATATTTTTTGTCGTTCCCATCTCACCCATGAATTTTACGCTTCATAATTTTTTAATTGAGCTCGCGAAAGCTCTAGCCGGCCAATGAATATTTACTGGTCGCTCAAAAGCTTCGAAATTTGCAATTGTAGCGATTCTTTTTGCTCTTTGCTCACTCATTAATTTAACACTTTGTCAAATTTTCAAAACAATTAATCCTTTTTTTCTTCAGAAACGGATTCTTTAAATTTACCTCACACTTCTAACCCGATAAAACGGGGGACCTATGCTTTTGTTTACGGACAAGCGCTTTAAAGAATTATTTGATGAGAAGAAAGCTCATCATTCTTGGGTTAGTAGTGTGGGGTAAATTTGAAAAAGCTGTTTCTAAAGAAAAACCATTAATTGTTTTGAACATTTTACAAAGCGTCAAACTTATGAGTTAGATGAGTAAAAAAATGGGGAAAATTGGAAGTCTCGAAGTTCTTGAGCGACCTCATAATATTTTTTGACCGCTCGCAGATTTCGCGACAATTTTTTTTTCTTTAAAGAAGAACATTGAATGTTGAGAAGAAGGGAAAAAATAGAGCTTAAATTTGTGTCACCCAAATAAATCTGTGTGTGTGTGTGTGTGTGTGTGTGTTTGTGTGTGTGCGTGTGTGTGTGTATATAAACGTAAACAGCCAATAATTACAAAAAAAAAAGAAAACCTTTCTTAAAAGAACTGCTAATGACACTCACTATGACACTAACATTTATTTCAAACCCCTGTGTAGTAACTTGAAATATAGGTTGGTATAGGTCGCAGCAGTAGTCACTTGACAAAAAATGATACGAAATTTTCCAGCGCCGGGAATTTCCTTTTTTCACATCCGTAATCTTTTGCTCTCGACGACAAAAAGATTGACTTCGCGTCGAAAAAGTGCGATTGAATTGTGAATCATATAAATATTCGTTCAATCTCTGTCGATTCTTTCGATTCCTCTTTCTTCACGTAAAAATCGTTTGTGGAGTACGTTTTTACCAAGTAACTATATACGAATGTAATTTCATTTAAAAACGCTACTTTCCCGTGGAGTATGCAACGGTAGAGTTTTTATTAGGTCACTTGAAAAGTGGCCCGATGCAACGAGAGTCTCTTGTCGGAAGAGATATATCCTCCTGTCCCATTTTTTGCTCGCGGCTGTACATCGCGCCGTATGCAGCCTCGTAGAATGGTGAGGTGATGGAAGCAGCGAGTTATAAAGCTTATCGGGGATATGAGTGAGGGAGAGGGAGAGAGAGAGAGCGAGAGAGACCAAAGCATGTGGAGAATTTTCCTCCTTCGCTCGGTCGCTTTCTATACAGTATCGTAAAACCACTATATCCCTTTTTAGGACCTGCTCCGAATCGTCCCTCCTCCACTCGTGGACATTCTTTTATCATCGGCACTTAACAAATTGCGATACGAGACTGGGCGAATTTGGATAGGGAATTATAATCCAGTGAGACAAGCCACACGAGCAAAAAAATCTCCAAATTTTTATCAAGTTCCAGGGAATAATGAACGAAATGCCTAAAGTTGTGTAAAAAAATGTGGTCGATTGCCAGTGTTGTGGAACTATTTTTCTCTCCAACCTGATTCAATCCGTTGAGTGAATGAATAAAACTATGAACTAAATACGGAAATTGTATTGAGGTTTTCCGTCGGACCCACATTGATTGCTGCTGAATTTTTTAGGGCTCCAATTTCGAATTCTCAAGCTCGCGAGAAGGGCAGTCACACTTTTCCACCAAGGGCCCTCAAAGCTTTCGTAAAATAAAGTTATTGCGAAATAATTCAGGTAGAGCGATCAGGGTCCGGGAAATCATTGAATTTCGAGAAAATCAACAGGCTAGGACAAAAATAATCGAAACGTAGTCTTGTACAAAATATTGCGTCGTAATCCGGTGTTCTATTTCGACGATTGCAAATAACGATAAAAATCAAATAAATATTTGATTTATGAAAACCCATCCGTCATTTTGAATTTGGGCCATCTATGAAATTGATCTTTAGCGGTAATAAGAAGCCCATATATCCCATTCCACGAAACAATTCATTTTTTCATGTCCAGGTTGAAAAATGTTCGATGTCCAAAAAAGAGTCATTTTTTGTTGGGCTGCCGTAGTCCGTTCCTTCATTGGTGTCATTCGAAGACGACCAATCCTGATAGGCTCCAATCGAGACATGGTCGGACTTCATTGTGGCAATTCAGGCAACCACCTTTTGCCCCTCAAGAGCTCCAAATTTTGTTGGGGGGCGACGTCTACCTAGAGGCCCGGCAAAAATAATCGAAATCCGAAAAAAATCTGGAAAACCCTCAATGAAAAAGTAACGTATTTTTTTTACACAATCCCAAAAATATACAGAAAAAAAAAACAAAATATCGCCGCCGACAGATGATTTTTCACGTCGTTTGGCAGTGGACACACTCCAGCTTAAAGGGTCTATCTGAAATCTAAAAATGAAATGGGTTATTCAAGATAAGAATAAATACGAGTCGTTGACGATCGTTCATTCTTGAAATCTTTTGTTTTTTTAACGTGGCGATAAACTGAAACTCGAGCATACAAAATATATGAAAAAAGTCGTCATTTTAACGTAACTATTGAAAAATTGAAGACCGATTAAAAGAAAATGAGATCGTCAACGACCTTTAAATGTTTTTCACCGTGCCTCCTGTAAGTTTGGAAACAATCCATCAAGTAATTCTCAAAATATCATGTCCACCGACTTTGAAAACAGCGTTTCGAGAAAAACGCGTTTGAAATTTGATGTATGGTGCTTAGGGTGGCGCGAATTTGAGCTCTATTTTTCAACCTTTTTCTCACCATCCAATTGTATACTTTAAAGAAAAAGAATTGTCGCGTAAGCTGCGAGGGGTAAAAAAATATTTAGAGATCGCTCAATACTCCCAAAAACTCTAATTTTCATTGAAAAGTCGATTTTTTTTTCACTTCTTACCCATGAATTTTACGCTTTATAATTTTTAAATTAAGCTCGTGAAAACTCTAGCCGGTCAATGAATATTTAGTTGTCGCTCAAGAGCTTCGGAATCTCCATTTTTTGCCATTTTTTTTACTCTTTTCACTCATAAATTTGACGTTCTGTAAAATGTTCAAATCGTTTTTCTTTAGAAACAGATTTTTCAAATTTACCTCACACTACCAATCCAAGAATCATAACGTTTGTTCTCATAAAAGAATTCTTCAAAGCTCTTGTACGTAAACAAAATCATAGATCCCCCGTTTTATCGGGTTACAGTGTGAGGTAAATTAAAAAAAAATCGTTTCTAAAGAAAAAAAGGATTAATTATTTTGAACATTTTACAACGTGTAAAATTTATGAGTGAGAAGAGAAATAAAATCGCGACAATTGGAAATTTCGAAGCTCTTGAGCGACCACTACATATTGATTGGCCAGTTAGAGCTTTCGCGAGCTTAATTTGAAAATCAAAAAGCGTAAAATTCATGGGTGAGAAGTGAACGAAAGAAAATTGATTTTTGAATGAAAATTTGAACTTTTGGGAGGCTTGAGCGACCTCTTAATATTTTTTGACCACTCGCAGCTTTTGCGACAATTTTTTTTCTCCTCAACGTAAATAATTGGATGGTGAGAAGAAGGAAAAAAATAGAGCTCAAGTTTGTGCCACCTTAATGGTGCTGTGCTACCGCTCGCCTGGCCGATTGTAAAAATCTGCAGTTCATTCAGTTTTAGGAATATTCCAATGAAATTTGCAGTGGATATAGCTAAAATGTGATACTATCGAATAAAAATATTTTTGAAAAAACCAATTCATTGACCCATCTAGATAAATGTAGCCCGTTAAAGCTGCTTCGACACTTTTCCGCGGAGGTATACATCTTAAAGCCAAAATATCGCAGCTTGAACCTCCTTTTCGAATCCTCCAAAATGAATCTCGTCCAAGCTTCCCGGTATGATTGAAACGCGACAAAGACTTTCGCACCATTATTATTTTATACCCAACAGCAAACTAGTTGTCGCTACTTGGTGGCGTTCGATCCTCGCCACCAAGTCGCTACAGTTATGAACTCTGTCGGGAAAATTACCCGGAAACGTGACTCGAAAAGTACGTGACAAAGTACTTTGCGCGCAGCGGAAATTACCAGCAGTGACAAGAGAGACGCAATTTTTTCAATTGATTTTACGTTGAATGCGCTCGACGTCGCCAGAGCGGAAAGTCCAGCGATTGGAAAAACGAGGGGTTCGGTTAGAATGGACCGGCGGGGTGGTTAGGAAATTCATTCGAGACTTTCAATAGCGCAGCGTGACCGTTATTGAAGTTATTACTTTCACATATATTTATACTTGCTTTTTCTATCTCTTAAGCCGATATAAGAGAACTCGCGCAGTTTTAGAGCCGCGTACTCTCCTGCTCGATTGCGTTATTATAACAGAAAGGAAAAGAAAAATACGAGCCATAGAGCAAGGAAGAGCTTCTTCTTTTCATGATCTGCCTTTCCTCCTTTTCAATCTACATTCAAAACACACACACACACACACACACACACACACACACACACACACACACACACACACACACACACACACACACACACACACACACACGCACACGCACACGCACACGCACACGCACACACACACGCACACGCACACGCACATGCACACGCGCACGCGCGCGCGCGCGCACGCGCACACACACACACACACACACACACACACACACACACACACACACACACACACACACACACACACATATATACAGAAAACGCCTCCCCTCACCGACTGCTGAGTCTCGTGGTTGCTAAAACTTTTGCAATTAGTCTCCAGGAGGAATGAGGAGGATTTTCGAGCCTCTGTGCTCTCTATTCCTTCGTCGGTTGAAGCGGTAGAACTTCAACTATAAGAAAACGGACACACTGGCGGAGATAGATATATATAGATGTACATGGCCCGCGAGGACGAACGACAAAAAAGAAAAGCATAGTTGATCCTCTTCTGAGATAGGGTTTGAGTTGTCAAAATGGGTATCGTTCGAGGTTAGATTTATCAGCTGCGGACTTAATTATGCGCTGAGATGGATATGAATAATTATAATGAGAAAAATAATAATGATTATTATTTATATATATATATATATATCAGTGCTATATTAAAAATAATTAATAATAAAAATATATTGGGAGTACAAATAAGTCTCCGCCGTTTGATAAAAGATGGTCCCACCAGGAGGTTACGGTTGAAATTGTCAGATGTAAAACGTCATATCGTAAGGTTGGATGTCTGGCAAGACCACAATCTTTAAATATCCGCGATTTTGTATTAGCATCACATAATTTTGTTCGTGCGAAAATGTCGAGTTTTGAGCCAACCTTACTGCCAGCCAAAAGTTCGAGTACACCAGTCGAAATTTCGTGCCCCAGTAAAAGCTAGATAGCGGAGTCAAATAATGATAATCAAATTTACCAAGCGGCGTTTTTAAGAGGACGAATTTACCTTTATTTTGCCTTTTTAGAAAAAATGTTACAATTTTTTTCGGCCCAGTACGTTTTTTTGAACTTGGCTATTTTTCAGGTTTTTTGCACGTCTTAAACTACCCGCGTAACTTTTGGCGAATTTCTTCGCGCGTTTTTCCATGACAAATTTAGAGAGGGTATCCAAACCTACATTTTCGTTCTTTAGAAAGTTTTGTACGATTTTTTTCGCCCCAGTATTGCATTTTTCGCTAAAAAATACATGTTTTTGAAAAATAGGCGTAGTCCAATAACTATGGGGTTTCAGAGAAAATGTCAAGAGGGTAAAAAGTTGTATAGGTTCACACTGGAGTAGACGGAATAATTTTAGAATTAAAATTTTTTTCTTTTTGTACGGTTTTTGGTCGAGAGTGAAGATTGGAGGGGCTCCATTTGCGAAGGAAAGTTGTCCTTAGACCCCATAATTTCCAAATGGAGCCCCTCCGATCATTACTCTCGACCAAAAAACGTAGAAAAAAAAATTTAATTCTAAAATTATTTCGTCTATCTACCAAGAAAGAACATTTGTTTACTTCTTTATTTTTAATTAACTACAATTTTTCAGAATTTTAAAAAAATATTATTTTAGGATGCAACTTAGAATGCAACTTTTTACCCTCTTGACATTTTCTCTGAAACTCCATAGTTATTAGACTACGCCTATTTTTCAAAAACATGTATTTTTCTTGTGTGTATACACACACACACGCACGCACACACACACACGCACACGCACACGCACACACACACGCGCGCGCACACACACACACACACACACACACACACACACACACACACACACACACACACACACACACACACACACACATATATATATATATATATTAGGGTGTGCGGAAAAAAATCGATATATTTTTTTTCGGTTGCATCCACCAAAAACAGGTGAATTAAGGTAAAAAAAAAAAGAATCCTCGAAGGAGAGCTCAAAAAAAAATTATTTCGAACGGCGCATTGCATTTGAATACTTTCCATAAGAATAACACAGGCAAATATTGGCACTTCTGAACGTCGTTGTAAAACTCTTCAGAAAAAAATCTCACAAAAATGTCATTAAGATATTCTGATAGAGAATTGAATTCCCTACAAAAAAAGTTCCTACGAACAATTAGCTTAGAACAACCGTTCAAGTGGTATCGCTGTCTGAAATTAATTTTTTTATTTATGCGATGTGCGCGCCATAGCACACGCTGCCACCTGGCGGCAGCATGCGGTAGCTCGTAGTGCAAAATTACAAGTTTCACGCTAGCGCCATGAACGGGAAACCGCGACATTTTCCCCCCAAATTAAAATCTGTCACTGCTACAAAATTTCATTCGTTATTGCGAAGTGAATCCTGTAGTAGGGGAGGCTGCCTCGACAAAATTAGCTAGTCACTTGTGGTACTTTAACGGGAAAATTGTTGCTTTGTCGTTTTTTGACAATACTGTGCCGATAAGTGTGAAGGCAAAAATGGTACAAGCTCTGCAATCTCGAGAAAAATCCAACAATCCTTCCGAGCGAGTAATTGTTAAAAAAAATGATTGGGAAATGGTGCTGAAAGAACACATAAGCGATTTCGTTACTCAAGAATCCTTATTTCGTTTCCAGCAATTAAATTTACCTCATGATTTTTTGAGAGTAAATATTAAATTATGGCCGGAAAATTCCACTTATTAGAGTTGCTTAGATTTTTTTTAATCCAAAAGTCGTTAATAACGTAGCCGAACGTGGTGTCAGTTTGATAGAAGCATATAACGGTTCATTAACAAAAAACGAAGAGCAGCTACAATATTTATTGGGCGTAGTGCAAAATCATACACAGAAAAACCCTAATTGCAACAAACAGACTCTTAAAAAAAGGAACGATGATTATCAAGCATTATAATGTAAAAACAAATCATTTTATCTTATTAAACCAAATTAATTCAATAAAACTTTTCGAAACACGATCAATGATGGACGTAGTTTCTTTTATATTTCTTGTTGTACTTGATTCTTTTTTGTAGCAGAGAAATATTTTGAGAACGATTCCATGCAAATTGTATGTCAGAGCAGAACATTCTCTACAAAAAAAAAACCCAAAAAGTTTTTTCGTAAAGCGAAAAATTCGATTTTTACAGCCTTCTGAATTATTTTTTTTCTATGAATCCAATTTCGACAGCGGTTCCACTTGAACGGCTGTTCTGAGCTAATTTTTCGTAAAAACTTTTTTGTTGGAAATTCAATTCTCCATGAGAATATGTTAATGACATCTTTGTGTGATTTTTTCCTGACGAGTTGCACTACCACATTCAGAAATCCCAATATTTTCCTGCGTTATTCTTATGGAAAATATTCAAATGCAATGCGCCATTCGAAATAATTTTTTTTAGAGCTCTCCTTCGAGCATTCTTCATTTTTTACCTTAATCACCTTTTTTTGGTGGATGCAACAGAAAAAAAAGTATCGATTTTTTTCCGCACACCCTAATATATATATATCGTGTGCGTGTGTGTGTGTGTGTGCGTGCGTGTGTGTGCGCGTGTGTGTGCGCGTGCGTGCGTGCGTGCGTGTGTGTGTGTTACTTTTTTTAAGGGGTGAGATGCAGTCGGAATTTTCAAAATCGATTTTTTAAAACCATTTTCTCGAAGTATGATGTTTCGAAAATATTCCCTGAAAATTTAAAGTCAATCCGCCAATAGTTTCCGGGATGTCCCACAATTAGGGAAGGGGCGTCGGGTCCCCGTGGCAGGTAGCGGCTGACAAACGCGCAAACGATAATACCCGGGAAGGCAGAATGCTTCGAAGACGACAACAAATTGATATTTTGGAAGCTACCACATCGGCAGAAGCCCTATTGTATGGGCCAGGAATTGATGATTCGATGTAAGTACTTTTTTCATTAGTATTTCTATACATTAATCAAGTGTAAAATTGAAAAACTCGTTCAGAAATTTTCAAAAATGTACTACTCAAAAGCTATGAACTTTAGCAAAATTTTATAAAGAATACTTTCGTTTCAAAATTGCCCAAAATGTTTTTTTAGAAACTAATTCATCACGAGAAATTTTAATTTTTCGAAACATTGTTTTAACAATTGGCTATAAACAATTGAAGGCTCGACTTTTCGGCAAAAAATTGTGATATTCGGATTTAACGGATCAAAATATATTTTAAAAAGTTTAGCTTCATTCATCGAGCTCAAAATTTTACGAACATATAATACCGTATCCACATCGAAAAACTTTAAACGCGTTTTTCTCGAAACTATGTTTTTCAAGTCGGTGACCACTATAATTGAAAAACCACTCCAAGGATTTTAATGAAATTTGGTATGCTTATTAATAGCATTAAAAACTAGTCCTTAATCGAAGAATTTTCATTTTTGTTGAAAATTTATATTTTTTTTAACAATAAACGAGCGATTTTCTGGTCGAAAATCGAAAGTTATCTGTCGGAAGCCGCCCTTTGGTTAATATTTGAAAAAAAGCTTCGATTAAGGACTAGATTTATTATTAAACTTATTATTTTTTTTTTTTTTTTATTTCAGATGATGCAGTACAATTTTATGATGGTCACCGCAAAGCACTACATGCCGAAGGGTGTCCGACAAAGATGGCGATATTTTTATAAGTAATCAATATTTTTCTTTGGAAATTTGTACAAGTCAAGTTGAAATGTAACATAAAAAGTCTGTGTAACCACTTTTGTAAAACAAACTTAATTACTATACATTTTTTTTTATTGAAAACGCTCGTTTTTTCACGCCTCTGACTGCATTTCACCCCTTAAAGGAAAGATTTGTTCACCATTTTTGAGATTTAGGGTATGTTTTGCTATTACTTTTGGCTGTTAAACAGTAATTTTTTATTATACTTCAAAAATGGCGGAGGTATGGCACGGTCTTCTAAATGGATTGCGGCGGATGTTGCCAGACGGCGGGATTAATCTGAAAAAAGCAACGGAGATATTTCTTTCATTCACACTCATACGCAGAATATGAACCAAGAATACGTGAGGAATGTTTAAATCGCTGAAATGGTACGCTTTGAAACAAAAAGATTGTATTTTCGGGAAAAAATAGCGACATTTTGCAATAAAAAAGATACGTTGTTGTTTAATTTTCAAAAACATTAAGGGTCATATTTTAGACAGTAAGATTAGAAATATTTATACCAAATTTCATCAGAATCGGCCGATTAGTTTTTTTAGTTAACGTCAGGCCAATTTTGAAAATGCAGTTTAGAAGACCGTGCCATACCTCCGCCATTTTTTAAGATTCATAAGCAAAAAATACTATGTAACAGCCAAAAGTAATAATAAAACATACCTTAGGGAAAAAATGATGAAAATCAGCAAACTTGTTCCTCGTCTGAAGATATGTAGCCCTTAATAGTTTTCAACACATACAAATTATGTAACATTGACATTATAGTGGTAGAATCCCAAAAACCCCAAACTACTGTTATTTGTGGAATACAAACCCAAACCATCCCAAACGAACTACCACTAGACCTGCAGACATTCTTGTTGCTATATTTTCGGAAAAGGAAGAAAAAAACAAATTTGCAACTATAACTCGTCAGTTCGTCTAGTGTGTATCGAACAGGTGCGCAAAAGTCTCTTCGAGGCGAAATGCAAGTACATAGCAGCGAGCATAATATGGGTAGCTTGGATAGTGTTGAAGAAGAAGCGTCAGATGCACGAGCGTTATTTGCGAAACATGCTGACGTCTCTGGACTTGCCGCGTCGTTTGGGCGCAAAGTTGAGCACCGAGTACAGCTCGATCATCAGTGGATGTGATCACGTGGTCTTAAATCTGCCCTCGGCTGGTTATCCTCATGATGTGAGACGAACATTCGGTACTGGTGACTTCGCCATTTACCAAAACACGATGGGCCTCAAGTGGTCATTCGTCAAGAATCCACGAGCCCGGGTGGTCCACTTGCTTCCGGTTGGAGGTAGCGACGATCTTCCCGAGATGTATCGCGAAGCGATGGCCTCCATATCGCCCGAGTCCGAGCTGGCGAAGCGAGTGACGTTTCTCGAGTTGTCACAGGCCGTGACCTTTGCCGATCGCTCGTTCAACCTTTCGAGAACTCTTCACGCCTCGGAGGACACTCTCGTCGAGATAAGAAAGGTCCTCGACGAGAATGACAAGCCGGCCTTTTGCGTACCCTGGATAATGGACGAATGCGACGTGCGTGTAGCTGGCAATTTCAACGTTCCCCTCCTCGCCCCGGATCTCGACATGCAACGTGAAATACTCGACAAGTCTCGCATGAGCTCGACCCTGGAGAAAATCGGTTTGGAACAACCGGCATGCGTCACCGACCTGCGGGATTATCGGACGCTTTGCGACAAACTCGCCGATCAGATATGCTCGAAGACGGACATTTGCGTTTGGCTCTTCAAGCTCAACGTCGGCTCGGCCATTCTGCACACCGGTGTCTTTCTCATAAATCACATAAGCGTGCCCTTCATGCCGATATTGCGAAAAGAGCGCACTTCTCATGGAGACCAGTGGGCCTCGCCATACTCAAAGACTCGTGGGAACTTTCTCAAGAGTCTTCGCGATCACTTGCCCCGCATGGTTTCGACCTTCACGCGCTTCTCCAAATGTTATCGCACGTGGAACGATTTTTACGCGCATGTGACCAAGTACGGCTGCCTACTGCAGGCGGTACCGAGCGAACGATCGGCAAGGTACATCAGCGTAGCGCTCTTCGTACCTGGAAATACTACCGGTGAATCGACACGGTGGACTGGAACAGCCGAGCTCATTTATTCAGGTATTCCAGCTTGCGCGCCCTTGCTTGAAGGGGTGAATACAGTTTCGCTGCAAATCCAAGTGTGTACCTTGCGATCACTTTTTACACATTTTCGAGTGTGTATATTCGATATTCGCTTGTGGCGTTTTATATTTTACACTTGAAGGGCTAGGCCACAGTGACGGGTATAAAATCATGTGCGAATTTAACAATTTTCTTTCGTATGAAAAAGTGATTCCTCATAAAATTAATTACACATCTATTTAGTATAAATATCAAGCTGTTAGAAAGGGGAAAAGGATTGGAGGTGCAGGATATGTTAAGAAGAAAATGAGACATTGGAACACCTAATGATATGTGAAAAAGGTAGGGAGTTAGTATCAGAGGAAGCAAGGAAGAAAGCAGAGGGGTGGATGGAAGGAATGGATGATTTGGCAGTAAAGGGGGAGATCAAAAATATGCTGGGAGGAAAAGTTCAAATAGGTATATGCGAGTATTTTAGGGAAATAGAGGAATTATGTAGAAAGATGATTAAGGAGCATGGCGGAGGAGAGATCGACGAAGGGGACGAATAAATAAAGAAAGGGAGAATGTGAAAATAATGCAGAATGTAGGACTGTAGGGAGTAGATAATAAGTGAAAAGTTCGTTTGTGAAATTGTCATATTTTGTAAAAAGCTTTGTGAAAAAGTTGTGCAAATAAAACTCGATACTACTACTACTAGTGTCAAGCTGTTAGAAAATATACAGTAGCGTGCAAGTTTGGGCCACCCTATTTTTCGTGGATATTGCATAGAAATATGATGGTACGGGAAATACAAACGAGTGATGACACTTATAATTGGCGTCGAGACGCTTGATATTTTTAAAAAATGTGGTATAAACAGTAATATCACTCTTCAACAATTAATTATCCAGCGGTTTTTATTTAATGACTGTACAAAAGTATTGGGCCATATACTATTGCGTATGAAAACAAAAAACAAAACATGGTTTAGTTTTATCTCTAGAGTCAATACTTCGATGCCATGCCCTTAGCAGCGATTACAGCAGCACATCGTCGGGGTATAGACGCAGATAATTGCGAGATGCGATCTTGTGGCATATTTTCCCACTCATATTGCAAATGATCCCATAATTCCGGTTCTAACGCGAGCCTTGAGCTCTTGCCACAAATGTTCAATCGGATTTAAATCCGGTGACTGCGAGGGCCAGTCAAGAAGGCACACTTTTCGGCTTTCAAGGAAATTCTTCACAAGACGCGAAGCATGTTTGGGATCATTGTCGTGTTGAAATATCCACCCATTGGGTATATTTTTCGTTGCAAATGGGAGCATATGGTCTTGCAATATCTTTCGATACATTATAGCGTCCATAATGCCTTGGATTACTATCAACGGACCAATACCGTTATCAGAAAATGCTCCCCAAACTTTAACATTTTCGCCACTGTGTTTTACAGTTGGAATTTGATATCGTACATCGTATCTGGTACATGCTGGATGTCTTACGTACTTGCCACCATCACTTCCGAACAATTGAAATTTGGATTCTTCGGAAAAAAGAACTTTCTGCCAATTCGATGCTGTCCAATGTTGATATTTTTTGGCAAAATTCAATCTAGCCTTCTTATTCTTTGTGCTAATGGGTGGTTTCTTTACACCGACGCGCCCAATGAATCCCACAGCCTACAGGCGTCGGGATACCGTACTCCGACTGATATCAGCAAAAGATTTTCACTGCATAATTCTCGCGCAATTATTGCTGCAGTTTTTCGCGGATCTATGACGCACTTTCTTTTAATGATTTTGTCCACGGGTTTTGAAGTTTTTCGTGGTCTACCGCTTCGACTTTTATCACACAACGAATTTGTTGATTTATATTTCGCAATAATACGGTTCACTGTGCTTTTCCCAATAGATAGAGTATTTGCGATATCACGAGAACTCTTTCCTTTTTCAAATAGTTTTAGCACGACTTCGCGGAACTCAATTTTTGTGTGTTTCGCCATTGCGGCGGAAATAGAACTGATTTTTTCATGGTTCTTTATGTTTCGAACTAGCGCGAAAGACAGCGCGGAAGAAAACGTAAACAAACCGTGTGGCTGGAGAAGGTGAGGCAGCGGCCCAATATTGTTGCACACTGACCGAACGCGTTCGACGCTGTACACAAACCATACACTATACGAACAAAATAATATAGCACGCTGTTATGCATATCATAGCTCCCTTAAATATTTGAAATAATGGAGGAGTTCAGGCATGAAATATTTTATCGAATAACTGAGGAAAAAAAGGTTAGCCCGAAACTTTTGCACGCCACTGTATATATATTTTTTTCGATGTACAAAATGGCCGACTACTAGTATTTTCTCTTATCTTTTTTTAGGCACTCCGCGACGTGACATTTAGCATCCACAATTTTTTACCTAGAACAAACAACAAAAGTTCTTGTCAATCTACATTAGAATACCTAGAGCAGTACGTATAGAATTAAATAAATATTGTTTTATTCAAAAGTTGTAGGTATTTGAACTTAAGAAATGAATTTTCAGTGAAAAATTTCGTCATAACTGCTCATAAACTGCTCATAAACTGAAAAGTTTTCGATTCATCAGAAATTCCGTACGTACTTCTCTGCGAAATGCAATTAGGAACATAACTTTTAAATTTGAAGTAAATCGAGTGAAAATTGTTGAAGTTATTTGTCACGCCAATTGGAACAAAGCTGTTTCGAGAAGTTTCGAGTAGTCGGCCATTTTGTACATCGGAAGATGTACAAAATGAATGTGCCGTAGAACTTTGAAACATGCATTGTGTATTGTGCAAACATGACGTGTATTGAAATTCTTTTTGTATCTCGCCTCGTTTGAAAGAAAATTGCCTGGGTCACTATAAACGCCTCACCCTGTATATATATTTATATACATACGCCACTGTAACATACGCCATCTTTCGGAAGACAGAAAACATATATATATATATATATATATATATATATATATATATCAGGTTGATAAGAAAGTTTTGTCGCAAAAATTTAAAAAATGTCTTTTTACGTATTGACGCAATATGACAGCGAGCTATGTCGAGAATATTCTAGAATGTTTTCTACTCTTCCGCGTGACAGGGTATAAAAGGGCGAGCGCGCGTTCTAGTGGACAGAAATGGCTTCGATCTCGCAGGAGCAACTTCGAGCGATCATTTTTTACGAGTGGCGGCGCGGCACGAACGCAAGCACAACTGCTAAAAATATACAGGATGCATTCAGCGAGAATGTAGTTTCTCATCGAACAGTCCAGCGTTGGTTCAATCGTTTTAAATCTGGAGACACAAGCCTTGAAGATAAGGAACGTTCCGGACGACCGTCGACCATCGATGATGAAGCATTACTCCGCTGCATCAAAGAAAAACCGGAAGCAAGTACGCACGAGCTAGCAAGAGAACTTGGCTGCACCCAACCGTCAATAGTCAATCACTTACACAACTTGGGATACAGGAAGGTTCTAGCTCAATGGATACCACATCGTCTCACCGACGACAATAAGAACTGTCGCGTGACCATCTGCCAGTCTCTTCTGCTTCGCCACCATCGAAAGGAGTTTTTAGAAGATCTTGTGATGGGACATGAAAGCTGGGTCTTGTGTGATAACAGAACGCGTTTAGCCTACTGGCTTCCTATCGGAGAAAAACCGCCACACCAACCGAAATCTGATCGTCACTCACAAAAGGTTTTGTTGTGCTGTTGCGTCTGGGACGCAAAGGGAATGCTGTTTCACAATTTTCTCCCTGTAGGTAAGATGATCTCCTCTACACGATACATCGAGAATCTCCAGGAATTGGCTATAAGAAAAGCTATAAGAAAAAAACTGCCAAGACGCGCGACTGTGCACCTTCTCCACGACAACGCAAGACCCCATGTCGCAAAGGAAACTCACAAAACAATCACTGAGCTTCACTGGAATACCGTTCCTCATCCACCACACTCTCCCGACATCGCGCCATCTGACTACCAATTGTTCAGACATTTGAAGGCATATTTGAGAAACAAAACTTTCAAAAACGTCGACGATCTCAGAAAGGATATTTCAAATTTCTTTGAGTTTCAGCCGCCGCAGTTTTGGGCAAAGGGAATAAATGAGTTGCCAACTAGATGGTCGAGTGTCATAGAAACCGATGGCGAATATATTGTTGATTAGAAATGTTTTGTATAAGATATATAAATAAATAAATTATATTGAAATTATTGCGACAAAACTTTTTTATCAACCTGATATATATCAGGGTGTGCGGAAAAAAATCGATATATTTTTTTTTGGTTGCAACCACCAAAAAAAGGTGAATTAAGGTAAAAAAAGAAGAATCCTTGAAGGAAACCACAAAAAAAATTATTTCGAACGGCGCATTGCATTTGAATACTTTCCATAAGAATAACACAGGAAAATATTGGCACTTCTGAACGTCGTAGTAAAACTCTTCAGAAAAAAATATCACAAAAATGTCATTAAGATATTCTGATAGAGAATTGAATACCCTACAAAAAAGTTCCTACGAACAATTAGCTTAGAACAACCGTTCAAGTGGTATTGCTGTCTGAAATTAAATTTTTTATTTAAGCGACGTGCGCCCCATAGCACACGCTACCACGTGGCGGCAGCATGCGGTAGCTCGTAGTTCAAAATTACAAGCTTCACACTAGCGCCACGAACGGGAAACCGCGACATTTTTCCCCCATTTTGGCCCCAAATCAAGATCTGTCACTGCTACAAAATTTCATTCGTTATTGCGAAGTGAATCCTATGGTAGGGGAGGCTGCCTCGAAAAAATTAGCTAGTCACTTGTGGTACCTTAACGAGAAAATTGTTGCTTTGTCGTTTTTTGACAATCCTGTGCCTATAAGGGTGAAGGCAAAAATGGTACAAGCTCTGCAATCTCGAGAAAAATCCAAAAATCCTTCCAATTTCAGACAGCGATTCCACTTGAACGGTTGTTCTTAGCTAATTTTTCGTAAAAACTTTTTTGTTGGAAAATCGATTCTCCATGAGAATATGTTAATGACATCTTTGTGTGATTTTTTTTTGACGAGTTGCACTACCACATTCAGAAATCCCAATATTTTCCTGGGTTATTCTTATGGAAAATATTCAAATGTAATGCGCCATTCAAAATAATTTTTTTTTGAGCTCTCCTTCGAGGATTCTTCATTTTTCACCTTAATTCACCGTTTTTTGGTGGATGCACCCGAAAAAAAGTGTCGATTTTTTCCCGCACACCCTAATATATATACAGGGTGAGGCATTTATAGTGACCCAGGCAATTGTCTTTTGAACGAGGCGAGATACGAAAAAATGTTCAATACATGTCATGTTTGCACAATACACAATACATGTTTCAAAGTTCTACAGCATGGATTATTCCCCTCGGGGTATCGTTCGGCGTATAAGTTACACGTTGCACGGGCGTTTTTCTGCGTTTCACCGTAAATGTAAATCAAATCGATCTTCTCGGCCACCGTATATTGATGCATTCTTATTTTCACGATTCACAGCAGCAATACTTTATTATTGAACTTGAGCCGATAACGTCCAATGTAAGAGTGTAGCTTTATTAGTAAACTTGTTGCAATCGCGATGCGAAGATAAACAGTGACTCTTGATAGCAACCGTTGCCATTGGCAACCAGGAACTATTGATCAAGAAAAAATGACTCCTGATAAAAACCAGAAATCGTTGATTGCCAATGACAACGATTGTTAGCGAGAGTCATTGTTTTTATTGACATTGCAATTTACCCCCGCAATGTCCACGCCATTAAAAGTTAAACCGATTTATTTTTCTTTCTTAATGAATATCCCATGATCCTTCAGTTTTGAGATCATAGCATACCAGTACTTTTAGACCTGGAATGAAATGCTCTTTCGACTTCTGGAACAACAAGTACACCATCCCATTTGAAAAACCAAAGTTGACCCCCAAATGACCTTGATACTTCCACTCTGGAAAAAATTCAAAGGCACCATCTTGTGTCCCCCTCGAAATCATGAAACATTTTTTCGTATCTCGTTTCGTTTGGGAGAAAATTGCCTTGGTCACTATAAATGCCTTACCACGTATATTTAGTGGGTAAGGCGATGACTATTAGCATTAGAAATGTTTTCGAGCCCATCAGACTTAGGAAAAAACTATTCCTACAAAAGTTTCATAGTTCGAAGGGGTCATAGAGTGGTGGCTACGAAGTTTATTCAGGTAGAAACGCTTCAAAGATTTCAAGATCACCTCCACTTTTAAGGAGTTAGGCTACTGTGACGACATGAAAATCAGGGTTATTAAAAAAAAATTAATTTTGTAGGAATGAGTAAGATGGTTGCGAAATCGTTTAAACATATATTTGTATGTACCTTTACACAGTTGTGTAGAAAATTTCATAAAAAATATCAATAATTAAAGAAGTTATCAACAACCTCGTGAAGGACCTTCGAACGTGAGGGGCTCAACGGTGTACTTGATTTTGGCCACCCGGTTGATCTGAAACGAAAAAAACGCGTTTTTCCTTAAAATAGATAATATTGCCTAAGACGTGACCGAGTTTTTTTGTTATGGTGTATCAATTATCAAAAAAAAAAAAAATATAAAATTTTTCCCTCGATTTTTCGAGGAAAAATTCATTATTGTTAATCACCAACGAAATAAAAAAAACATTGTTGTTAATCACTAATAAAAAAAAATGTTAAGAGAACGTGAGTCAAGATTAAACTACTATTGAATAACACCCGTATTCATAGTCGTTCCTTAAGAAATAAGGCCTTCTTGTTCTTTGTTCTGAACCAGCCCCCTGACACTGGCCTACTATTCCTATACGATAAACGAAAACGCGTTGTGTCCTGGCTTTTTAGTTCTTGAAATCGCCACTGCCTAGCGTTGGCTGTCGTGTGACAGCCTTCGGCTCTAAATACTTCGATCAGCTGAACGATTCGATACTTTCGCCTGTTATCGTTATGGCGACGTTATTTATTGTGTTCAAATGGAAAATCATTAGAACGGAAAATCAATCCAAATATACCAATAGGTTTTTATTCATGTAAGATATTCGAAACACCGGCGCAACATACACATATATCCATGCCTGTCACACGACTACTAGCGCCACAGTGCGGCTAGGACATTTTGCGAACAGCATTTATCTACCAGTGTCAAGGGGCTGCTTTGAACAAAGAATAAGGAATAAGGATTCCTCAAGATACATTTATGAATACGGGTGTAAGTGTACCAAATCTCAAGTCAATCCGTTCATTAGATATCGAGAAATCATGTACACCATTTTAAGAAATATAGTTTCGAGAAAAACGCTTTTAAAGTTTTACTAACAGTTCTATCGTGTTAATCGTAAGTTCACCTTTAATCTGCGATTCCGACACCATATTTTGGGCTTTCCTTTTCAATTTTAGTTGCCTCGAGCGACGAACGATTTTTTTTTCACGGTAACCTAACCCCTTGAATGGGAGCACTTTTTTCAGAATTTCATCGAGGAACAAAAACAAGTTCAAACACCAAATTTCAAGATGATCGATGAAGATTTAGCACGAAAAATCGATAAAACAGAAATTTCAATGTTGTTAGCCTAAAATCTATTTTAAAAAACGAGCACTTATAACCTATAAAAGATAGTCAAAGTGATGGCCACTACTTTCGATGCTCGCTTGCAATCTGATTCGCATTGATTGTACGTCTCATTAATCACGTCCGTGCTAAGTAACTAACGAACAAGCTCTAATTATTCTTCCTTGCATATCTTGCACAGTAGTCGGCACTTCTTGGTACAACATGGCTTCCAAAGTCAATAATACAATAGCTAGCAATATAAAAAGTAGCTTTTTCTTGAACCTCTGAAATACTTTCCCACAAAATGCGGCGCAAAAGTCCCTTCTTCATTTACAACAGCCTTACATGTATTTTTCGAATAGCTCGGAATTAGTGTTCTATCGTGGTTGGCATGATTCATTTATCGCGAGCATCCTAATTGTCTTAGATCGAATGGAACAACGCGACGCGGGAGGGCTCTCACCTGTTTTTGCACGACGGTACATCGCGCAAATCCGCTATGTTGATTACCATCTCAACCAGAATGGAGTCCGCGATGATACTGACAAAGAATTGTTTGAAAAAGCTGTGCAAAGCACTCGACGGCGAAGAAGCTGGCACGCGCGACATCGACAGTAATTTTTTCAAAATTGCGCACTACATCGACGAGGCATTAGAAAAGCATCGTATCTCGACAGTCGATAAATGCGATCCTCTCAACCGCATGCGATAATTTCTATTTTATCGACAGATGATAACATCAGATTTGTAATTTTTTACACCCTATATCGCGTGTTTTTAACAAATACACATATACTCTTGTTTTCAGCAATTCTTTCGGAACGGGCTTCAATTATTGATGTATTGAGTATTAATCAATTCAATTATCAATGCAAATCCAATTCGTATCGTTTTATTCGTAATTACACATCGTTGAATTCGTACAAACTGTCAACAGCTGCAAATCGATTTTTCTCGCGCGCTCAAAAGTGCGTTCGGCGGGGGCAAGAATTTATACGCGGTAACTAAGCAACGTAACGTTTCTCATACGTAGTTTCTATATTCAAACATCGATGGCTGCTTGCCGATTTGACAGCCGCGGGGTGGGGGGAGCGTTTTGTCTCGTGTCTATTAAACGAGTTTTCATCCCACTCGTCAATATCCAAGAGTTTTTTTTTCGTCGTACATACTCGTTCGAAGCTCGAGGTGATTTATAGTTGATTTTATTGCGAAAAATGTCGCGCCTCGATGCGAAATTGAGACGCGGAGGGGGCAGATAGGAGAGCAGACGAAATCTTCACTAGCTCGTGCTCACGTTGACTCCATATATGTAATACTCCTATATTGCCAGCGGCCTATGCTTCCCTATAAGTGGTGAGGACGGCGATGAAGTGAGACAGAGAGAGTTACTTTTGGTCGTTCTGCGCACGCGCGACTCATTGGCGTAGTCACAAATAGATATATGTTACTTGCGCGAGAAATGTTGATGCCATTAGCGGGAAAAGGAAATATTTGTGGAGAGGCGTTTTAAACACACATTCAAGAAACCTCAACCAATGCATACATTTATTATTCACATGTATTGTGCACTTTTTATTTCTGATTTTTTTTCATTTATATTATATTTCATTTCCATAAGCACTCTCGTGTATGCTCAATATAAACTCAAGGGGGATCTCACTGATATTTAGTATGCTTTATTTTGGCGACACGTGCATATCTGCTGATGGAAACCTTTTTTATCGTTATATTAAAAGTACGGGTTACCATAAACCGCAAACCAACCGAACAAGCTAACAGTAAACTAAACTAAACCCCAAGCGCGGCTATCACTTAAATGTTGGAAAACTAGCTTATAATAGTATTTCAATCGATAGCTCAGTTGGCAGCGTGCTAGCGTCTTGAGCGGAATACTTGAGTTCGATTCCCGCTATATTAATTTTTTTTTTCTATTAAATGCATCTTTTTGCATCTGCTTTCACTAAGTGAAGACGAACGAATAGAAAATTAAATGCAGATAATAAATGATGAAGTATAGAAAATAAATAATTGCAGATAATAAATTTGTAAGCAGATGCCGAATAAATACATGTATGAAGAAAAAAAAGTTGTCGTTATATTTAAAAGTACGGATTACGACAAACCGCAAACCAACCGAACAAGCTAACAGTACACCAAATTTAACCCCAAGCGCGGCTATCACTTAAATATTGGAAAACTAGCTTATAATAGTATTTCAATCGATAGCTCAGTTGGCAGCGTGCTAGCGTCTTGAGCGGAATACTTGGGTTCGATTCCCGCAATATTAATTTTTTTTTCTATCAAATGCATCTTTTTGCATCTTCTTTCATATTTGTCATCCACAAGTGCCGTGGACTTTTTTATTCATAGAAATGACCGTCATACGTCTGTTATTCCTATGCCATTAAGGGGGGGGGGGGGGGGTAGGGTTATTTCGCTACAAAAAAATAGTATTTACGGTATTTTTTTTTGACGACACAGTCAATATATTTATGTAAAAAGTATATAACAAAAGGACATTTGAAGAATATTCTGTACAATTTTCATTAATAGTTATGCAGAAATGAGCCATTGACAGCACATCTTTGCAGACACCTCAAAAAAATTGCGGTGAACTGCATAACTCATTGCTGGATCATCCGAGATAAAAAAAACCCAAGAAGATTCTATTGGTTAATAAGTTTCTTGAGGTAATACTGTCGAGCTTTTTTATTTTTCTATCATTTTAATAATAAAGGTTCCAATTTTTTTTATGAAAAATCGCTATTTTCACTTCTTAGTGAGACTACAAATTAAAAAAAATTAATAAAAATAAATACTCGACAGCGTTACCTCAAGAAACTTATTAACTGATAGAATCTTCTTGGGATTTTTTTTTGGATGATCCAGTGATGAGTTTCACCGCAATGTAACTTTTTTTTGCGGCGTCTCAGAAGATTTGCTGTCACTGGCTCGTTTCTGCACAATTATTGATGAAAGTTTCACAGAATATTCTTCGAATGTCCTTTCATTTTAGACTAATTATATAAATAAATATATATAAACTGTGTCGTCAAAAAAAATTACCGAAAATATGTTTTTTTTTTATAGCGAATTAACCCTACCCCCCCCCCCCCCCCTTAATAAGTGAAGACGAATTAAAAAAAAATTTGAATGGAAATAATAAATGATTAAATATAGAAAACAAATAACTGCAGATAATAAATTTCTAAGCACATGCCGAATAAATAAATGTACAAAGGGAAAAAATGACGATCGGGGGAGATGGAACCCATATACTCACCCTTATCCCAGAGCACGCTACCAATTGAGATATCGACTGGAATATTATTTAAAGCAATTTTTGTAATATTAAAGATGTAGTTTTTAGTTATTAGCCATCTGGCGCTTTGTATATATCGCTTGATGACTTAAATAAATGCTGTAGGTGTGGAAGGAAATTTGCAATGGTCTGGGATAATAAATATAACCAACTGATAATAATAATCATGGAAATATTATTATTTTACATGTATCCATTAAATATAAATATGTTTACACGTATGAAGTACGCAAGGTTACTGATTAGAAAATAATATAAGTTTCGTATACTTAAATCGCACATAACTGTCTTTTTCCGACATTTTTTTCGCTTCGGCATGCATGCGAACTTTCAGATACAATTCCATGACGTATTTTGTCAATTGGTATCGATGATTGTCGAATACGTCTTGCGTCAATACATGTCCATTCATGGCATCATTGTCGAATGGAGTTCCTACATGGCCCATAATTTTATTTATTATTGTTGCTTTGACGTTGGTTTCCAATAACGCGTGGGAATATTGGCGAATCATGCATTCGGAAATTTTACAAATCGATTCTACATCCTTCGATGGCATAAGAAATAGACCTCTATTTTTTATTTTCGAGAGAAGTGGCATACTGTCACCTATCAATTGCTGTTTGCACGTCAGACAGTCAACTATTTTTTGCAATTTGTAAGAAATGTATCCCGATATGTATGATACAATACTTTCTACATAAGTAGATAATGAAAAACATGATTGTATGTAATCGTGATCGAATTGTATGGCATTTTCCGAAAGTCCATTACCAATGGGGCATTTATAATTGTTTGATCTCGACGAAATATGCAATATGTCAATGCCATCAAAAAGACAATTGCCGTTTTAATTCGTGTCTAATCAAAAGTCATTTGTAGGCACTTTTGAACTGTAGGGCGTTGGGATTGTTATTGAAACCTCCGCGGCTTCGAATAGCAGAAAAAAAAGGTTTCCAAGTAGTCCTGCGATAATTTATATGTCAACAAATACGTGAAGCCCAATGATTTTAATTTATCGAATAACGGAAACATGTTTCTTAAACACACAATCATGCCTAAGAAGCCCGTACAGCGCCCACTATTTAAGATCGATGTTCCTTCATACGTACGTAGTGAATTCATGTACTTTTCAAAGAATTCTGCATGGGATTTCAATGTCGAGTAATTTTCGTCATTCAGAGGTTTGTTGAATTCATGTTTGGAAAAAGCATTTTTACAATTGAGCATATCACCCATATTATTGAAATTCAAACAGAACTCTGCAGCGGAAATTGATTTAAAAATGTCAATGATTTGCTGACGCTTTCACTCAAAGTTTGAATAGCTAATTTCACATTCATTTTGTTATTTTTAAAATATATGTGTTTCTTGGTCAGCTTGTTCGCAGGTTTGAGGCCCTCATCGCTTGAAAACTTGTGCAATTGTACAATGTGAGACCAACGAATTTCCCCACCGTCAAAGGTTTCCAAAACTTCCCAATCGCCCAACGTGTTCCGAATTAATTTGATCATGTGACAAAAATCGAAAAACACGTAACATGGCTCAGATGTCACTGGATTTGTAAAAAATGGCTTGAAATTGGGCCCATAGGTGAAATTACAACCTAGTTTTTGGCACATAGATAGATTTGTAGATGCGCCATCGAACGTTATTGAATAGACATCGCATTGATGTTCGTGCAAAGTTTCCAATGCTAGTTTCAATAAATCCCTAGTTTCAATTATCCCTCGTATTAAAAAGTAGCCTATAGGGACTTTCCAGCTTTCGTTTAAAGACACTGCCATGAAAGTAAGTGCACTTTTCGCTGTTTGAACGTTGTCATTTTCCGAGGATTTTTTGCCAGGTTCAATATCTAAGTTCCCGCAATCAACGCCGCCATGAAACTGTCCATTATGATAAATAACTTCTTCTTTGATAGACATTTCGTCAATAGTAAGATTTACGACAACTTTTTTTTTGCGACGCTCGCATCTTAATAGTATCCAATGCTTCTTTCGTGAAACCTGGGGCCCCATTCACTTCTCTATACCATGATCTTATAGTAGACGGACAAGGCAGAAGTTTGTCTCATGTTTTTCGCACATAATTATAGGCCTTGGGCGAATAAAAATGCAAAGTTAGAGCAAAACTCCGTAACTCTTCGGTATACTGCCCACCACCTTGACGACCACCTCGACCACCACCCAATTTTTTCGCCATTAATTGTTTTACATGCTGGGGCATCAGATTGTACATAAATTAAAAGAGTATAGTTACTTATCAAATAAAATTAAACAATATCATACATCTGTCGTTCCTTTTCTGTCTTCCATGGCTACATTATTATACATTACGTATAATTATTGTACGACGTGCGACGTTTTTCATAATACGCGACATTATGCATGAATGAAATTACTACGATATACGAGAACGCCGGGAAAAATTTTAATTCCCTTCTTCACGACTCTTTTGGCAATTATACTGCTGGTTGAAGAAGCGATTATAAACATGTTACTGGTTACCTATATTTTTGTACCCCGATAGTCGCAGAAAAAGTTAGATTTTATCGGGATGCTATTGCAAAGAAGCACTCCAATACATTTTAAATGTTTCCCATTGTTCAACTTTACGCTAATTTCATTCATGTGTCACCATGGAAGAAAAGTTAAGACTATTCGGCGTACATGAGCCGATAAGCGTACACTTAAAGTATAAATATTAAATGAACCCTTAAACATTATATTTGTTGTCGCTGGTTATACAGCTCAATTTCCTTGCAATGTACAAAATGATCTTGTTGTGAAAAGTACTTTGTACTTTTCAGAGTAATACTTCGACGAATTAGGGGTAATCGGAGGCGTGAAGATGAGTATTTTTAATAATTTGTTTTACAGTACTTGCATTCATTTCATACAGCTAATAATACAGTCATTGAATATTATATTGTTCACTTAAACAACAAAGAAATTAATTGTAGACGAAGTTTTTTCCATCATTGTTATCGAGTTATTAGAGTTCTTACTGCACGAAATGTATATCTGTGTATATCTGTGCTTATACACGCGAACTGTAGCGTTCAATTACTCGAGAGCTATGTATGTACGAGAAAAATCGATAAAAAATTGTACTTTCATATTTCATACTAAAGAATATGCTTACCAAATTTAATTGAATTGTAAGCTTTTTAAATTTTCCTATGTTTTTAACATATAGATATCATCGTGAAGTGCAGCCACCTTCCTTAATATACAACACAATAACTTTATTATTGATTGTATACAATAAATGTAATTACTGTCCAAAAAATATTTAAAAAACTCATTTTTCACGCCTCGAACTATCCCTAACCGCTCAAGGACGTTGTATGAAAAACTTTTTGTCGATAGAATTCTTTTCAATGTGCACCACACAAACAGAATAATGATATGTAATAGCTCCCGCAATTGTAGGAAATTTCACCGAGCGGAAGTTCAAGATATTTATTGGTAAAAATCACAATTTTCGGTAGTCTCTCATAAGAGCCCGTGTTCGAAGTTGCATTTTCATCGATAAATATTTTGGCTTCTACTCGGTGAAGCCTTTTAAAACTTTGAATACATTTTTATATAACATCACAGAAGCTTTATCTAGTTTTTCAAAGAAATCTGAAGAAAAAAAATGTTCGCAATTTTTTGTAATTATAAAGCAAGTACAGATTATCTTGAATGACCTTGAATTTGGAGTATGCTGTTCTTTAGTCAATTTGCGACAACTTTCCTGAATAAACTTAAGCTCGCAAATCATTTTGTATGTAAGAAAAACTAAAAACAAAAATTTAGTTTCGATTTAGTGTGGTTCAGCAATTTGTCGTTGTCGAGGAGTATGCGATTCACTGGAGACTGGATCTGTGAAAAATATCAATATGTATATAAAACATGTTACAAATTGATAATGCATCATATGTTATTCATATCTTACGCGATACGTCTTCCGAGATACAGCGTGGCTCAGCAAATTCTTGTTGTTGAGGTGTGTGTCTCGCTTGAGGCCGGTTCTATGAAAAATATCAATATTTATATAAAACATGTTATAAATGTATAATGCATCATATATTACTCATGTCTTACGTGATATGTTTTCATCATTATTTACGGTTATTTCCGTCAAACAAGAACCACAACTTTTTGCAGATTGAGTAGCGTCAATCTCCACAACGACTTGCACACTGCGGTCACTGATCTTACGCTGCACATTGTGGGACGATGCAGGAGGCGTAAGAGTTGTGACAGGAACAGATATCGATGGCACTGCTCCTATCTTCAACCGAATTCTTGGTTGTTGCAGCGCATCCACTTTTTCAAGATTATCCGCAGAGAAGTGAGCAGAACAGATGTAAATACTCGACACATCATCTTTTTCTGTAAATCCACAAGTTTGTTTCCATCTTTGACGTAAACCGGGATCCTTTGGAAAACTGCAAACAAATAACAAAATATAACTACAATATATCAACACATAATGCTCATTTATATAATTTTCAGAATGTACTTACCTATGCAACGAAATGTTATCACTTTTCGAGGCTTTACGGTTACATAAATAACAATTGTAAACCATTTTTCATTAATGTTGACGTCGAAAACACTTTTTAGATTTCCAAAACACGAGCACTCATAACCTCACAGCACCTTTCAGTTGAACTGCCAATGGCGTAGTCAAGGAATGACGCGTTTCCATAGGTCGTGTTCGTTGCGTCTCATCAGTTTGATACGAACAAGTGCGCATGCGCATAATGATGCGCAACGCGCAACTGCGCAATGCAACGAGTCATGCGCAGAACGAATGACTCACTTCATTGCGCAGGTACGCGTTGCGCATCATTATGCGCATGCGCACTTGTTCGTATCAAAATGATGAGACCCAACGAACACGACCATAGACTCCTATACAACTGTTGCGCACTCCCGCTTTTATTCGCGCTTGCGCACTGCAAGCAAAAGTGACGAGCCACGAGCGAGAGAGCGATATTGCCTGCACCGTAATGTTCTCGTCACGTTTCGGTGAGCGCTGGCAATATAGGAATATTACATATATGGTTCACTCCAGCTGTCATAAACGCAAAAAAAAAACATTTACGGAAAACGATGTCGTATCTGGTGGAGCCGATGCAATTGGACTTTTTGAATAACAAGGACAGGGAAAATGTGTTTCGCTTGAACGATTCGACGAGACTTTCAATTTCAAAGTAAAGTACAAAATTGTTCACGGATATAAGCCATTTTCAAGGCTGTCGAATGATCGCTTTATTTTCGTTGTATCTCTACGGATACTCGTATTCTGTTGGAGAGCAAGAGATTCCTCGAAGCAGGATCCTTTTTTGATACCACGCCTGTTTCAGTACGTATCGACGAGTCAATTCAGGCACATAATCAAGGATGTCAAGCGACAGAGAACGAGGAAGAAGGAGGAGAGCTTGTGGGCATCCCTGGGTCATCTGCACGAGTCGCGCTACCAACTGGGCGATTCGGTTACGCCTGGTGGTCCGAACATCGAGCTTCTTTTGGAAGGAGACGCGGGGGAGGTCGACCAGGAGCTGAGGAGATGGTAAGAGGACGCTCTGCCGGAGAGGACCAGCAGAGGCAAGCGTCGCACCATCCGCGAGACACGGTCTGGCAAAACTAAGGTACAGCTTCCTTTTTCCTAACAGTTTGGGTGTCTCCAGCTGGACTAAAGAACAGTAAGGATCATTTTTAAAGTAAATTGAAAAAAATAACGCAAAAATATATTTATATTGTCTACATTTTAAGGCATTAGGCTACGTGATAACATGATAATCCGCGTTATTAAAGGGGTTAAGCTACAGTAACGGGTATAAAATCTTGGGCAAATTTAACAATTCTTTTTGTATGAAAAAGTGATTCATAAAATTAATTACACATCTATTTAGTATGAATATCAAGCTGTTAGAAAAGATGTATTTTTTTTGTCGATGTACAAAATAGCAGACTACCAATATTTTCTTTTGTAATCTTTTTTTTTAAGCGCTCCGCTGCGTGACATTTAGCATCCACAGTTTTTGACCTAGAACAGAACCAAAAATTCTCGTCAGTCTACATTAGAATACCTAGAGAAGTACATACGGAATTTAAAAAATATTGTTTTATTCAAAAGTTGTAGGTATTTGAACTTAAGAAATGAATTTTCAGTGAAAAATTTTGTTACAACTGCTCATAAACTGCTCATAAAATGAACATTTTTCGATTAATCAGGAATTCCTTACGTATTTCTCTGCGAAATGCAATTAGGGACACAACTTTTAAATTTGAAGTAAATCGAGTGAAAATTGTTGAAGTTATATGTCACGCCAATTGGAATCAAGCTGTTTCGAGTAGTCGGCTATTTTGTAGATCGAGAAAAAGATAAAATTCTGAAAGCTTGATATTTATACTAAATAGATGTGTAATTAATTGTATCAGTGAATCACTTTTTCATACGAAAAAATGGTTAAATTTGCACATGATTTTATAACCGTTACTGTGGCCTAATCCCTTAAACAAATTAATTGCAAAGGAATAAGTAAGGTGATTGGAAAATTGTTCGGATATTTATTTTCACGTACATTAACAAAGTTGTGTATCAAATTTTATGTAAAAAAAGGTTAATAATTATAGAAGTTGTTAACCATGTTGTGAAGGACCTTTAACCATAAGGAAATGAACGGTGTACTTGATTTTGGCCACTCGGTTGATTTGAAACAAAATAAAACGAGTTTTTTTTTCTTAAAATAGATAACATTGGCTAAGATTTAATTGAGCTCTTTTTGGTTATCTTGTTTCAATCGTCAAAAACAAATTTGTTAATGATTTTTAATTTTCCCAGGAAAACTGACATTATTGGTAAAAATTAATGGAAGAAAAGTTAAGAAAAACGTAGGTTAAGATTAAACTACTATTACACTGAACAAGTGTTCCGAATTTCAAGTCAATTCGTTCATCAGATGTCGAGAAATCGTGTACAGCGTTTTGATAAACATAGTTTTGGGGAAAAAACGTGTTTAACCCTTTGTTGACACACTTATATTTGGCCACGATTTTGACACACTGGGTCAATTCGACCCGGATAGTACTTTATCCACCAGCCATTAATCCTTCCTCGAACACTGGGTCATTTTGACCCAGACGAATTTGAAATTAAATGTTCACATTCCTAAAACTGAAATTCTAATTATGCAGACACATCAAGAAATGTTTAAAGTGTATTCCGGATTTTTTTTTTCAATAAAAACCGACCAAAGGATTGTTAAGGGCAGCTGGATGAAGTACTATTCGGGTCAAGTTGACTCAGTGTGTCAAAGCTGAGGCGAAATATAAGTATGTCAAAGCCGAGGCGAAATATAACCGTGTCAAAGCCGAGGCGAAATATAAGTGTGTCAAGGAAGGGTTAACGACCCTTCGATCGGTTTTCATCGCAAAAAATCAGGGATACACTTTAAACATTTCGTTATATGCCTGCATAATTGAAATTTGGATAATATGTAATTAAATCGTTGAAAAGAAATATTGAAAATGTTCAATTTTAGAAAAGTGTGCATTTTACTAGACATTCATCCGTGTCGAAATGACCCAGTGTGTCAACACAGGGTTCAAGTTTTACTAGCAGTTATATCGTTGTTATCATAAGTTTATATTCAAATTGCGATTCCTGCACCATATGTTGGATCTTCCTTTTCAATTTGAGTTGCCTCAAGCGACGAATAGGCGTTCGTCATTTTTACAGTATCCTAGCCCCTTCAACAAATGATCTGACGATGAATTATTTATATGCGAGTTATCCAGAATTCCGTCGACAATACACATTCTTAAGACTCACCAAAAATGATAGTCTTGCGGGTTTCATAGTTGCAATACAATAGATTTTCTTTTTTATATTTTCATTTCTTAAGGCGAAGTGGAAGTCGTACCACGTGACATGTGAGTGCAAGAGAGATAGTTGAAATTTTCGAACAGAGATTTCTCGAAAATAAATAATATTCAATGCAAAAGAAAATCGTCAAGCCCTACATCAGAGAATTTTGCAGAGCTTGACGCTTTATTCTTCCCGAAAAAACTTAACCATCTATGAGAAAATAGGCTTGGAAAATTTGTGAGGTTATGTTGATCTTGTACATGCCCCTAAGGGAAGTTCCTGTCTTGTTGGGCCAAAAAATGTTCGATTTTTCACCAATTTTTTATGCGAAAAGTATTAAATATAGGATCTTGATATTTGGTGTGTGGACTAAGCGGTCTTTATTGAACATCAAAATATTTTTTAAAGTTCGACAAAACATGCTGGTGGGAGTGGGAGGAGCCAAGTATGTTGGTGCGCGGGCGATGACATTCTTCGCTTGCGGAAGTCCTAAGTCCCGGACAGGTGATCTGAAGCAAAAAAAAAATCAAACATATTTTCACTTTGTACAATATTGTGTATAAGTTGACCTAGAATCAAGAGAAAAAATTGAAAAATAAAAAAATAGTGAGCGATCGGAAGGAAGTTTTTTGTTCCCAAAAATTTTCGCAGTTTTTTGCTCACTATTTTTTTATTTTTCAATTTCTTTTCTTGATTCTAGTTTAACTTATACACAATATTGTACCAAGTAAAAATATGTTTAATTTTTTTGCGTCAGATCATCGGTCCGGGACTTAGGACTTCCGCAAGCGAAGAATGTCATCGCCCGCGCACCGACATACGTGGCTCCTCCCAATCCCACCACCGTGCTTTGTTAAACTTAAAAAAATATTTTGATATTCAATAAAGACCGCTTAGTTAACATACCAAATATCAACATTCTACATTAAATACTTTTCGCATAAAAAATTGGTGAAAAATCGAACATTTTTTGGCCCAACAAGGCAGAAACTTCCCTTAATTTTTATTATTTTACAGAATTTTGTTTTTTTTTTGGATTTAAGTTTTCGATCTCTAAGCGCGTCTTAAGAAATAGAGGCATTGAAATCCCTCGAACTTAAAAGTTTGAGAATATTTGTATAATAACTAAAGAATAAATACGACTATTTGCAAAAAGAAATCGGGTCAATCGCAAAATAATGACTTTCGTTGCATTCCAACGATGCAAACTTCAAACTCATAAAAAATGTAAGCTACGATTGGGGATGATTTGAGAACGGAGAGAGGTGCGAGAAATGAAGCAAGAATAAAGGTGGGATTAGAAAATTTAAAAAACGAGACGTTGAAGAAAGAGAGGGAGAAAATAAAGGGTTCGACGTACAATTTTAGGTATAAGTTTATTGTGGAGGATGATATTATGTCCTGGAAATATTGGTCTGAGGTAAATGTGAAGGGCAAAGACAAATAAATGTGGGCTAGAATAAGATGTGGAAATGTTGGAAGAGCGGGAAAGAAAGGAGAGAGTGACTGGATATGCAGAGTTTGTGATGAGCAGGATGAGACCCTGGAGCACTTATTGTTGTGTCAAAAAAGCAGAGAGATGGTGACGGAAAATGCGAGAAAAGGCGTGGAGGAATGGCTGGAAGGAACTGATGAAGTGGCGATTATTGCGGAAGTAATAAATATGTTGGGAGAAAAAATACAGAAAGGGATTTGTGCAAATTTCAGGGAGATTGAGGAAGTGTGGAGTGAAAGGAGTTCGGAATGAGAGACTGAGCGAGGGGAAGAATAAGTGGGTTTTTAGGCGAGTGGTGAGCAGATGTAAGGTATACAGATTTATGGATAAGGATGAAACGGCAGAGATTATAAGATTTGTTAAAGATATATTTTCTTACATTGTATAAGTGTTGTAAACAAAACTTTTTAAAAGTTATGCAAATAAAACTCTATTGATTGATTGATGTACGCCACGATTGTTCCACAGAAGGCTGAAGCATCGTCGAGCATTGGTGAGCGTAAAGCCGCAAGTAGCGTCGGGCCGTCCCTGACGGACGAGAAGACGGACAGTGCCTCGACGTTGGAAAGATCGCCCCTGTCGAAACTGGAATACAACAGCACGAGAACGCGGAAGTCCCACTCGGAGCGTACTCTGCGAGGGAATGGCGAATCCGACGACGAATTTGGATGTTTCGAGAAGCGCACGGAGTACGTCAATCGTGGAAGAGCCGAGAGTCGGGCGAACGAAGACGAGTCGTTTTACGAGGTACGACTGCATCCTCTGATCGCTCACAAGATCCTCGCGATCCAGAAGAAAGTGTCGAATTTACTGGACGAGACAGACTTTAGACTGAGGAACATACCGCTACCGGACGGTGATCGCGATCTTCGCCGGAGGCAACAGTGCGCCATGGAGTTCGCCATTAGATTCTCGAGGAATTGTCTGTACAATCTTGGCCGACAGATCGAGGAGATACGAAGACACGTGAGGGCGTTAACGCCGAGGGCATCGTTAAGACAGTCGCGTCGCTGCTTCTCGTTGTACGTACAGGCGATCGAGCAAAAATTGACATCGGCGCATCAGCTGTTGCTGCAGACTCTGACCGCCTATTGCAAACACATACCGAGCTCGGTCCTCAAAGGCCAACCGGGCAAAGTCAAAGAGATACTCCAAGTGCTGCTGGATCTGAAGGACATTTGCACTAAGATCAATCTGACCGCGGATTACTATGAGCGCGGTGACGTCGAACCTCCTCCCTTGGTAATTATCGTCCATCTTGTGAATGCTCCAGCGATGGGCAGCAGTAGTTGCATACTCATCTCCTACCGTATTCTCGTATACGAAATCTTCAAAGGGCAAGGACACCCAGAATCGATGCGCCGCCATACTCTCGAGGCTGCGACTGAGCTCGGACAACGAGTCGCCGGTCTTCAACCGCACCGTTCAATCAACGCCGGTCAAACGATTCCGCGATAAGTCCAACGACAAGAACGACAAAGGCCTGCCGGCTCGGCTCAGTATGTACAGAGCCAATGCAAGATTGCCAACCAAAAATCTTCGTATGAGAAAACACGGTGAGTTCGTTTGAGATTACATACCTTTCACTCTTCCGCCGCACGTCGCTCTTTCCAGTTGCTTAAGGGGTGAGATGCAGTCAGAGGCGTGGAAAAACGAGCATTTTCAATAATTTTTTTTTATAGTGATTATGTTTGTTTTACAAAAGTGGATACACAGACTTTTTATGTTATATTTCAACTTGACTTGTATAAATTTTCAAAGGAAAATATTGATTATTTATAAAAATATCGCCATCTTTGTCGGACGCCCTGGCATGTAGTGCTTTACGGTGACCAGCATAAAATTTTACTGGATCATCTGAAATAAAAAAAAAACCAAAAAAATCATTAGGTTAATAATAAATCTAGTCCTTAAGCGAAGCTTTTTTTTAATTAACAAAATGGCGGCTTCCGACAGATAACTTTCGATTTTCGACCAAAAAATCGCTCGTTTATTGTTAAAAAAATCGAAATTTTCAACAAAAATGGAAATCCTTCGATTAAGGACTATTTTTTAATACTATCAATAAACACACCAAATTTCATAAAAGTCCATCGAGTGGTTTTTAAATAATAGTGGTCACCGACTTGAAAAACATAGTTTGGAGAAAAACGCGTTTAAAATTTTTCGATGTGGATATTGTATTTTACGTTCGTAAAATTTTGAGCTCGATGGATGAATCTAAACGTTTTTTTATGTATTTTGATCATCTGAATCCGAATATCACAATTTTTTTCCGAAAAGTCGAGCCTTCAGTTGTTTATAGTAAATCGTAAAAACAATTTTTTAAAAATTAAAGTTTTTCGTGATGAATTATTTTTTTAAAAAATATTTTGGGCTATTTTAAAACGAAAGTATTCTTTATAAAACTTCGCTAAAGTTAATAGTTTTTGAGTAATACATTTTTGAAAATTACTGAAAATTTTTCCAATTTTACACTTAAGGCGTTACCCCCATTTGTAGCGCAAAAAAGGCCTTTTTCATGATTTTTTTAAAAGAAAACTACAAAACTTTTTTAATCGATAAATATACCGTCTTAAAGAACACATCTTGAAGAACTTTCAATAATTTTTTTATTGAAAAATATTACATTGTACCGTGGCAAATGGCCATCAATGAAATAATGTTTTTATATACACGGTTTGCGGTGACCAACATTGCGGCGAAGTGGATCATCTGAAGAAAAAAAATGCGGATGGATTTAGTCAAATATATGTATAAACTAGTCTTTAATCGAAGGATTTTGAAAAATATTCTTTTTTTCACAAAATGGCGGACAGTCAAAGTTAATGGTTCGATTTTAACGAAAAAAAACGGCCGTTTTTTGGCTATAAAACGGCCATTTTTTTCGAAAAAAAAAATCGAACGATTAAAGACTACATTTTTATGTATTAAATAAGCCTGCAAAATTTCAAGAAGATCGGTTCATTAGCGTTCGAGTAATCTTGGTCACCGACTTCAGAAATGCCATTTTGAGAAAAACGCGTTTAAAGTTTCAATTTCAGTTTACACGAAGAAAATACTTTTTTTATAAACTTACGTAGAGTCATCTATTCCGGGCCGCAAATAGCAGCAAACACAACCCAAAAGTTCAAAATCCGATATTCAATATTAGAACTTTGATTCACAGTCATATCAATATTATTTTTCAGTTTCTTCGCAGACGTGCTGAAACTTTCAGTTTCCGTTTCGGCCAGGTTGGCGTTAAAAACACCCTTCCTTTTTTTTGGTCGAGATTTCCGTAAATTATCACTGCTTCTTGTTTGTCGCGAACCTTTTTTTCGATCTATTTTTGAATGTAAAATCAATAAAAACTGCGCTTATAATATTATGAACGGCGGAATATACGTCTTATATAGTCGAACTTTCGAGCTACACTGACGAGTTTAGACCATAACAGACAACGAAAATACGTTTTTATAAATTCCAGTCTATTATATGGACGTTGTGAATGCCAGGTATACGACCCTTTTCATCGAACAATGCATTGAAGGTCGGAGGGAGGGTCGAGCGCGCCAGACGGCAGACTAGCCGGTCGTTTACACAACGGATTCTTCTCTTTCAACGCTCATATCTCGGTCAATTTTGTTCGGATCGACTTGAAATTTTCAGGACATATTCTCAGATACTTATACATAAAAAAAATGCAATAGAAAAGATCGATTTTTTCAAAATCGCAAGTGGGGGTAAACCCTTAATTTATGTATAGAAATACTAATTAAAAAATTACATTGAATCATCAATTCCTGGCCCATACAATAGGGCTTCTGCCGATGTGAAAGCTTCCAAATTATCAATTTGTTGTTGTCTTTGAAGCATTCTGCCTTCCCGGGTGTTATCGTTTGCGCGTTTGTCAGCCACGTCTATACATTGAGAATCGATTCTAATTGTGGGATATCCCGGAAACTATTCATCGAATTGACTTGGAATTTTCGGGGAATATTTTCGAAACATCATACTTCAAGAAAATGTAAATAAGAACGTGTAAACGTAAATAAGAAAATGTAAAGAAAAGTGATTCACTCATAAAATTAATTACATGTCTATTTAGTATGAGTATCAAGCTGTTAGATACATATATATATATTTTTTTTTCGATGTACAAAATGGCCGACTAATATTTTCTTTTGTTATCTTTTTTTAGGCGCTCCGCGCGTGACATTCAGCATCCACAATTTTTTACCTAGAACAAAAAACAAAAAGTCTCGTCAATCTACATTAGAATACCTAGGGAAGTACGTACGGAATTTAAAAAAATATTGTTTTATTCAAAAATTGTAGGTATTTGAACTTAAGAAATGAATTTTGAGTGAAAAATTTCGTTATAACTGCTCACAAACTGCTCATAAAATGAAAAGTCTTCAATTAATCAGAAATTCCGTACGTACTTTTCGGCGAAATGCAATTAGGAACGTAACTTTTAAATTTGAAGTAAATCCAGTGAAAATTGTTGATGTTATTTGTCACGCCAATTGGAAAAAAAACTGTTTCGAGAAGTTTCGAGGAGTCGGCAATTTTGTACATCGAAAAAAATATATTTTTTTTAACAGCTTGATATTCATACTAAATGGATGTGTAATTAATTTTATGAGTGAATCACTTTTTCATACGAAAAAATGTTTTAATTCGCACATGATTTTATATCCATTAGTGCGGCCTGAGGTCTTAAGGCGAAGTAGAAGATCTACACCGTGACATATGAGTGCGAGAGAGATAGCTGAAATTTTCGAACAGAGATTTCTCAGAGATGAATCATATTTAGGACAAAAGGAAATCATCAAGCTCTGCCTTAGGAAATTCTCCAGAGCCTAATGCTTTGTTTTTCCTAAAAAATTCAACCATCTATGAGAAAATTGAGTTGGAAAGTTTGTGAGGTTATGTTGAGCTTGCAAATGCCCTTAAAGACTCCGCGGAGCGTTGGCAACCGTCACTTGGTTTCTAATGCATTATCGCTTTTGCATGAGGTCACGGGGAATCTGTGGAAAACTCGTGCCGATACGGGCGGCTATATTTTTACTGACTTTCAGTTGCGTTCACCATCTCCAGCTTACAAGGAACATCCCTCAGGTGACGCCGTTCGATTTTGTTAAAATTTGGATATGTTATAAAGCACCGAAAAGTAAGCGATACGTTTTTTTTTCGTCGGCGGAAAAACGATTTTAAGGGCTGTTTTTCGTTTCTCGTCGATAACGTTTTAACGGTTCAAGATATTAAAAAATTTCAAATTGCAACAATGTTTATTTTTTTGTCCACTATACATCGGAGATGAGAACGATAACGTTATCGACGAAAAACGAAAAGCACCCCTATTTTCGAGGGTTCGTTTCACCCCTTAAAGCCGTTTTTCCGCCGATAAAAAAAAATATGTATCGCTTACTTTTCGGCGCTTTACAACATATACAAATTCCAACAAAATCGAAGGGTGTCACCTGCGGGACACCCTTCGATTCCTTGTTAGTGGCATTTTCTCCCCCTTGGTGGTCAGCCGTCGCAGTCCTCTTGCGTCGATCGTTCTATCCAAGTAGCCGCTTTTTGCTCCCACAGTCAGAAGTTGCACGAGGGAGAGGAGAGCGTCGCACAACGTTCACACAACGCCTGAGCGACATCATCCGACCACACCTGAACAACCGAGTCCCGGGACCCTCAGGGTTGCCAAAGATGTTCCGAAACGTAGCAGGCCCAAAATTCGATAACCTCTCAAAGAAGACGAGATCCCTACGATGATATCGATACTGCCGACAGACTCGGATGCGGTAGGCAGCAATATTTGTTCACTCACTTTTATTTTTATTTTTTTTAGAGACATCCATACCTGGATTGGCATTTGTTAAGTCCTTCTCGTTCGTAGAATATTTTAACTCGTTACTTTAGCATTTCGGACGGTTTTTTTTGCCTGCTGAAAAGAAATTGTGTCGATTTCCCAGAATTTGCGTCGTGGGTCGATTTTTTTTTCATTAATCCCTCCAACATTACCAGTTCTTCATTGAACGTAGACTTTTTTTTCGAGGAAGTGAATAATATGGACATGAAAGGAATTTTTCCACGAATATGTGTAACGTAGGGCAGCAGCATCGCCCTGTCTGGGAAATGTCAGTCCTCCACATCGATCCACAAGGGCTCAACTAGGAGGACACATTCCGAGAAAACGCCGTCCTCCACAAATACGCGTACCTCGAACGCACTAGCGAGCGAGCATGCGAATGAGAATGATATCGAATTGGCTAACGCGAATTTGCCATCGTCGAATCCGATGACGGCAAAAGAATTGACCAGTTTGGTACCGGTCATCGCGGATCTCATGAGTCTCGTCAGAAATCAGGTAAAATGGCGTCAAGATTAAATCAAATGGCTGACCACGTGTTATTTTTATTCATATTTTTTCGCTCTTGTGCCTGGCCACTTTATATATATATATATATATGTGTGCGCGTGTGCGTGCGTGCGTGTGTGTGTATATATATATATACACACACATACACATATATACATACATACATACATACATACATACATACATACATACATACATACATACATACATACATACATACATACATACATACATACATATATATATATATATATATAAGGTAAATGTCCCAATTATTGAACACTATCTTGTATTTTTATTATTTCTCATTCACCTGCATGCATTTACTTATTTATAAAAATTTCATTACATATATGGAGCTTTTAGCTATCGAAATGTTACCTTGTACAAAAAAAGCTTTAATTAATAGAGAAAAAATTATTTAATCAGCAACGGTGACCCGATTTGACGTCTCGTGGTGACTGCTTATCGTTTTTGCTAAGACGCGCCGCTTCATGCGTAAGGGCATAAACATTCAAAAACTGTCGCATCTCAAAAAGTAAAGGCGTTTCCGGTTCCTCAGAAAATTTCTTACAAATAACGATGAAAAAAAAATTTAAGGAATTACTTGTTAAAAAATGCGGTGTTCGATCACTGGGACACAGAAAATGCAGTGTGTCCCAATTATCGTCAAATATATTTTTTAATTGTATTTTCGTGCAATAAACATAAAAAGAAAAGTAAAAAGAGACTATAACCTAAATGTAACCTAAAAATACGAATGTAATGTTCAATATTTTTTGCTCTCCGATATTTCAGGGAGCCAAGCTGCGACAAAATCAGACAAAAACAAAACAAAAAAACGAGGAAGCTGAAAATAAAAATAAAATAAAGTTCGAGTTGAAAAGCAAAAATAAACCAAATGCGAATGAACCAAAAACCTGACAAAAGAGACTTAATATATATTTTTGTATTTTTACATGATTAATAAAAGATTATTTAAGTGTTAGATTTCGCTTTTATTTTTTAATATTGTTCCCAAAATAATATTTTCAGAACGGAAAAAGAATTCGCGAGAGTGTTCAATAAGTTTCATTTGAAATCATTTAAAAATAATTTAAAGGGTGATTTTTCGAAAGTAAAAATATCAAAGTAAAAATATCATTTGAACATGAAAGCGATGGTTGTTTCTTGATTTCATATTTTTTTCTCACCGAATTCAATCCCCCAGATCCTCAGCTGTTCAATAATTGGGACATTTACCTTATATATATATATATATATATATATATATACACACACAGGGTGTTTGGCACATGGCCGGACACAATTTTTTGGGCGTTTGGGGGTAGGGGCTCATTGGCTACTTTTTTCACGCTTAGGCCCGATGTCCTAAGTGTCACGATAATTGCGATATGATTTTTTTCGTTTTTTTTTAAATATCCGAAATTTCGCCTTCAAATCGTCATAACTTTTTTATTTGTGGTTGTAATAAAACGAGATAACTTTTGCTGTATTCTGCATTGTATGGTTATTGTAAATAAATCATTATTTTATACGATAGGTTTCAAGAAAGTGACTCTTGAGCTTTCAGTCTTAAAAAGGCGTAAATGTATGCAATATTTCAACTTCTAAATTCATTATAAACAAGAACATATTCCCTTCATTTTAACCACATAATGAATGATTTCTTTGACATGTAGCATACCGTTGGAAAGGGTATAAACTAGAGAATGTTTTTAAACAAACCTCAGTTCAAAATAGTTTTTTTTTAATAATGAATTTACAAGTCGACACGTTTCATACATTTACACATTTTTAAGACTTTGGAAACTCATGAGTGATTTTCTTGAAACCAATTGTATGAAATAATTATTTATTTATAATAAACATACATTGCAGAATACAACAAAAGTGTGCTGTAACAACTGCTACAAAGTATTTCGTGCTGTAACAACTGCAAAACAAAAAGGCGCAGTTTCGGGTAATGTGAAAAAAAAGAAAATAAAACATCATATCTTAATTACCGTAGGCCTTACGACATAGGGTCTAAAGGTGGAAAAAGTAACAAATTACCCCCCCCCCATCCCTCAAAAAATGTTCTCGGTCCATGTGCCAAACACCCTGTATATAGACATATGCTGTATGCTTAACGGGTTGGGCTACTGTGACTACCCGAAGATCGGGATTATTAAACAAAATTAATATTCCCGGAATAAGTAAGATGATTGAAAAATCGTTTGGAGATTCATTTGTATTGTATTATCTTGTATTTGTATTTGTATTAACAAAGTTGTATAGGAAATTTCATAAAAAATATCAATAATTAACGATGTTATAAGCAATCCCGTGAAGGACCTTTGAACGCTTCATTTTGTCCGGCCGGTTGATCTGAAACAAAAGAACCAGTTTTTTTCTGATAATAGATAATATGGGGTAAGACTTGATCAAGTTTTTTTGTTTCTAATCATATTTCGATTATCAGAAGAAAAAAAATTATTGAACCTCGTTTTTAAATTTTTTGAGGAAAAGTTACATCATTATGGTTAATAATTAACGTAAAAAAATGTTAAGCAGAAAAACATTTTGAAAAACATAGTTTTGACATAAACGCATTTAAGGAGTAAGGCCACTGTAACGGCCCAAAAAATAAAGTTTTTTCACTAATTTTTTGCTCCCGAAATTGAAGGTATTTGAAAAAAAACTTTTAATGGTGTTATCGGGCATACATTAAACTTTATTATAAAATTTTTTTACAGTAAAAAAAAACAAAATGGCGGTTCCACAGCTATCTTCCCGGGACATGTTTTGCTTCCAGGGCTCCGCGGCACGCAGCACCACTGGTGCACTTTTGAATCTAGAAAAAAAAAAACCATTAATCTAGAGGGCTATAGCTAGAGAATGTCGATCGGATTTTAAAAAGTATCAATTTTTGTGGATTTGGCGTGCGTTTGAAAGAAAAAATTGATTTTTGACGAAAAAAACGGCAAGTTTTTTGTTAATAAAAAATCAATAAATAAAGTTCTTGAAAATTCCGATCGACATTCTCAAGATAATGTAAATGTCCACATCTGGTTAAAATTTCAAGTAAAAAAAATGAAAATTGTTCGAGTTATGCTGCGTGCCATTTTGAAAAACCATGTTTCGAGAAAAACGCGTTTAAAGTTTTGCGAATAGTTTGTTATTGGAAAAAATTAAAAAAAGAAGTTAAAAGGATTTAAACTATTTTTAAACTAGAGGGTTTAAACTATTTTTTAAGCCAATAAAAAAAATCGATTTTTCAAAAAATTTACAGTGGCCTTACTCCTTAAGGTTTTACTAGCAGTTCTATTGTTGTAATCAGAAGTTCACCTTCAATCTGCTATTCCTGCACGATACGTTGGGCCTTCCTCTTTAATTTATCTTGCCTCAAGCGACAAACGACTGTTCGCCGATTTCACAGTAGCCTAACCTTTTAAGGTATTCCTTCCACGAGCCCGATTATCCAACAATTGACCAATATTCGTCTATAATCAAATAAAAATACATGCCAGTATACTGGTAAAATTTCAAGCCAAGTTACCGAACTTTTAACAAAAAATTACGACTTTAAAAGTCGTCGAATTTATACGTCACTTTATGGAGATGACTACTGTCCTCATTTCTATCTGATCAGATCGAAAAAAATCCAAAGATTACGTAACAACAATAAAAGCAGGAATCAATGGAATGTTTGACGGAAATATTAATGATAAAACTTAGAAAAATGTGACTGGCAGAAGAATTTTCGTGACCTCGACTTTTCAGAGAAAATGTAAAAATGTCTGAATTATCGTTGGCTATAATAATTGATCGTAACTTATTTTCATTAATCGTCATTGTAATTTACCAATGATTCAAAAGGGCCCTGCTTATGGGCCCACAAAGTACGGCCCTTCGCGAAAGGAATACCTTTGCCACATTATCGGAAGGAAAAAAAACAGGAATCGTACTAAATAATGATTAATGCGAATAAAATTGTCTTACATTCAATACAAATTATTTGTCTTATCGATCAATGTGTAGATCTTATTAGGAACAAAATTTGTTTTTACATTAATGTAAATGCATTTTTTAATTGATACCTTTCTAATAATGTAATTCACTTTTTTATTTCTCAACGAAATTTTTTCTTTTCTTTTTTTCTACTCGTTCAGCAACAGAACGAGGTAGAAATTCGTCCCGCGACGACGGATTCGATGCAAGTCCTGACAGACTTCCTGAGAAAGTATCGTTCCTTGAGGCACACGGAAAATCCCACGGTGGCGAATGAGCGCGCAGGCTCGGCGATAAAAAGTGACGAGAATTCACGAACACCTGCAAAACGAAGGCCCGGAGTGGGAAACGAGTCGAAAAATGTGCAATTAATCTGTCTACCCTCGGAGGAAGAGAAAATTCATCCAACAAAGTACGCAACAGTAGATTCGCCGGAAACGCAGAGGCCGACGACGCGTGAGCGAACAAATCGAGCGGCGAGAGCGAGCGAGACGTCGCTCGAGACGCTCTTGAAGTATCGCGACGACTATCGGGACTGGTCAGATTCAAATCCCATGTACGCGAGTAAGAGCCAGAACAAACCGTGGGACGTTGTGGCGTGGTGAGTTCGTCATTTTTAATAACGCGAAAAGTCACGATACTCGTATCGCATGTCGTTAATATTAATCGATCTTTCGAAAAATAACCTTTCAAAAGCAAAGAACATTAAAACTCCTAATTAATAACAAAAACGATACTCACATTCAGGATCGCTGACAAACTGGTCGACGAAATGGTCGTCGACGTCTCGAAGGAATTTGAAATACACGACGTCATACAGAAGCTATTCGAGCTGGAATTCAAAGAATTTTGAACAATCATCGTCACGAACTTCGTACTCAGTTCACGCTTTATCCTAAGACTTGTTTCTTCTTCTTCTTTTTTCTTCACCAAAGATCGCTCATTCCTGTCACCGATCGTGTGAACAAATTTCGAAATGCTTTACACCTTACGAATTTATTTACACTATGAATAAAAGACTGAACCGCTCGTTCTCGTTCGCACATTTTTTGCACGCTCGTAAAAAGCGTACTTACAATCGCTTGTGACAAATGCGGATAAAAAATTATTTCGCGATGTTTCCGATGCAATTGAAGGCGGAACTCAAAATTGAAGATTGCAAATTGGAGTGCGAATTCCAATTCTGATTAAGGCCTTAGGCCACAGTAACGGGTATAAAATCATGTGCGAATTTAACAATTTTTTTCGCATGAAAAAGTGTTTCACTCATAAAATTAATTATACATCTATTTAGTATGAATATCAAGCTGTTAGAAAATATATCTTTCTTTTTGCGATGTACAAAATAGCCGACTACTCGAAACTTCTCGAAACAGCTTTTTTCGCATTGACGTGACTAATAACTTCAACAATTTTCACTCGGTTCACTTCAAATTTCAAAGTTATGTTCCTAATTGCATTCCGCAGAGAAGTACGTACGGAATTTTTGATTAAATGAAAACTTTCCATTTTATGAGCAGTTTATGAGCAGTTATAACGAAATTTTTCACTGAAAATTAATTTCTTAAGTCCAAATACCTACAATTTTTGAATAAAACAATATTTTTTAAATTTCGTACGTACTTCTCTAGATATTCTAATGTAGATTGACGAGAATTTTGGTTTTTTGTTCTAGGTAAAAAATTGTGAATGGTAAATGTCACGCCGCGGAGCGCCTAAAAAAAGATAAAAGAAAATATTAGTAGTCGGCCATTTTGTACATCGAAAAAAATATATATTTTCTAACAGCTTGTTATTCATACTAAATAGATGTGTAATTAATTTCATGAGTGAATCACTTTTTCGTACGAAATAAAATTGTTAAATTCGCACATGATTTCATACCCGTTACTGTGGCCTAAGGCCTTAAGGTATTCCTTTTACGGAAGCCGTATTTTGTGGGGGCATAAGCAAGGCCGTTCTGAATCATTGGTAAATTACAGTGGGGCTTAAGGGGCTAGTCCACTTTCAAAATTTCAGCAAATCGAAAGCAAGCAAGACTTGAAGAAATCGACAATGATGAGCAATCAGAAGGGATTTTGTACGGTGCAGGAATCACCGATTGAGTTTAGGTAAGAGTTTTTCTTGAAAAAACGTTTCCAAAATCTAGCTCCATCGTATCTATAAAACTAATAAACCGATTCTCTTGAAATTTGAACCACATATTGTAAACATGATTCGCAACGAGATCACCCTCGATGGTTTAAAATTTTGATTCTTACTCTTTTTTTTTGTTGCGAAAAACTGCGAAAAAAACGCCTTTTTAAAAACTTTTTTCGTTTTTCATCTGCCATTTTTTTATTTTTTGATAAAACTTTATATCCGAGGGTCATTTTGTAGCTGGTGTCATACTGAATCTAATGAACTTTGATTTTTTTGTTTCAGACAAGCCGTTGCAGAGTTGTGATGGAGCTACCTAGCCCACCTATTTTTGAGGCGTTACGTTAAACTATGGTTTTTGTACTTAAAAATGAATGATTTTTTTAAAATGTATTTCAAGACTTTATTTATTAAGCCCAACAACTTTTATATTCATATCTTTTATAAAATCCTCAAAAAAAATATCGCGGAAATAGCCTTTTTCGTGTAGCTCCAAAGTGGACTGGCCTCTTAAGGAGTTAAAAGTACCACTTGACTGTCTACACTCACCGAACAGCGAGGAAAACATGGTGTAGTGTTGTATATGAAATCAATTTGATAGGTTACAAGTAAATCTGGTCAAAAAATAGGTTTTTAAATACAAACCTTAACACTCCCGTTTAACCCCCTTAAATGTTACATTTTGTAAATTGCTGAAATACATGTTTAATTGTTTGCATTAGAGTGTTTTTATACAAAGTTTCAAGCAAATCTGATAAAAAAAATATGCTGTCTCATATAAACTTAAAACCCCCCGTTTCACCCCCTTAAGGTAGTACGAGCGCGCAATCTTGATTTCTATAGATTTTGTTCAAATTTTAACCAGTCATTGTTCATATCGTTATGCATGTTTGAGTGAAATTTCAGAACAGTCGACTATTTAGATTGGGAGATAATGGGTTTTAAAATTGCAACTTTTAACACTGCCGGGTCTGCATTGAAATTTAGGCAGCAGAATTTTCCGTAAAAACTATTTTTTCCATATAATAAGAAGACATATGGCAACACCGCATCGTTCCACGTATACAATGACGTGAGTTTGCGTGGCATATTTAAAATAATACTGCAACACAAATTTTTATTCGAAAGTTATTTTTAATCTAACAAAGTTTTTCATTAGTTATGAATGAACCAACACTTTTATTTTTTATTGTAGATAACATAAACGATATAAAATATTAATATTTATAATGCAAATATCTTTTTATGACAACATTTTTAATTTTCGCAACACGACAATTATTTTTTTTTCTCGATATATTGTATAATACTGTTCTGTGGTGTTGGCATATGTTTTCTTATTATAGGGGACAAACATTTTTTTACGGAAAATCATTCTGTCTGAATTTCAATTTCCCTGCAGTGTTAAAAGTTGCAAATTTTTAAATCCATTACCTCCCCATCTAAATAGTCGACTGTTCTGAAATTTCACTCAAACATCCAAAATGATATGAACAATGTCTGGTTAAAATTTGAACAAAATCTATGGAAAACAAGATTGCGCGCTCGTACTACCTTAAGGGGCGAATTTAGGTTTGTACCACTTTTGAAAAAAGTCTTATTTTGGATAAAATATGAAGACTGGGTGGTCAGAATTAGGGGCCACAGATATCGTAATACCGCCGGCCAGCGTGTCATCTGCATAAAGTGTCGTATAAATGAGACGATTTTTAAAGTCGTAATTTTTCATTAAAAGTTCGGTAACTTGGCTTGAAATTTTACGTCAACTGGGATGTATTTTTACTTGATTATAGATGAAAATGAGTTAATTGTTAAATATTCAGGTTCGTCAAATAAATACCATAAGGCGTTAGGCTACTGTGAAAAATTCAAAACTCTTGTTCGCCGCTTGAGGCAACTCAAATTAAGGAGGGAGGTCTAGTTAGAATTTTCAAAAAATCGACTTTTTTCATTTTCTAAAAGTATAATATCTTACGAGTATTTTCCGACTAATTGAATGTAAATTAGACCATTATTCGCCGAAATACATAACTTTGAAGGACGCCGTGTTTGAGCCATATAAAGTAAACAAGTAGCGGCAGCTGTGCGCTCGACTCCAAAGGGTCGCTGAAGATCTTTATTGTATTTCATACCTATATATATATACACACACACACACACACACACACACACACACACACACACACACACACACACACACACACACACACATATATATATATATATAGAAAATATTTATACTGTGTATTTTGGCAAGGCGTGACAACTCTGATTCGGTTGAAAAAAATGAAGGACGACATTTGGGTTACGCTCTATCACAAGATTTCAACCGACGAGAAACCGCAGCATCACAAGTGTCCACGAGGTGCTGACTCGCGGTGAAAATATCAACAAGCAAAGGCCGAGAAGAAGTTGAAGTCTTTCAAACACGATTACACTGCGTTGCCGAAGCAAGTCTTCGATGCAATAAAACCTATTTATGAAAGTCTCACAAACGATGAATTGTTGCAAAGGTGCATTGGATGTTTCACACAGAACAGCAACGAAAGTTTTAACCAAATCGTTTGGAAGATCATGCCGAAAACATTACCTGCCAGCTATACTACCGTCAGCATAGCCGCTTACATCGCTACCTGCACTTTTAACGAGGGTACAAACGGTTCGCTAGCAGTCTTTGATGCCATGGGGATCAAGTTGGGACCACACGCCCACGCGTCTGCCAAGGCCGAAGATTGTATTCGAGTCGAGAAAGCTAACCGGCGATCCCTGGAAAACACTCGAGAGGCGAGAGTAGCTCGGCGGCAACTGAAAATCGCTTCAGATGCAATTAATAAAGCGCAGAAAGGCAAACTATATGGCCCAGGAATAGACGACTTTATGTAAGTTACAAAAAAAATTTTATCTGCATGCAAATCGTACTCAAAACTTTAAACTCGTTTTTTTCAAAACCATGTTTTCGAAGTCGGTGATCAATGTAACTCGAGAACGGCTTTACCGATCGGGTTGAAATTTATATCACTTTTTCTATACATAGTTTTCCTCTGGATGAACAAAGGATTTTTTTTTCGGACAATTTTTTTTTTTTTTTTATAGTCAATTTTTGTATGTGAAATTTTGGTCAAAACAACACTTTTGACTTTCAACGTCCGCCATTTTATGAAAAATGTAAATTTTTCAAAACCTTCTGTTCAACCGGAGCATTATATCATTAACCAAAGATTGCCCGCTGTTTTGTTGGTTTCGGATAATCCGTCGAAGCGTGAGAGTGATCACCGCAAAACCTGTTTTTTTTGCAGCGTCCTCGCCCATTGATACGTATCGGCTTACTTTGAAACATGTTTATTTAAACAAATTATAATGTTTACATTAAATATATATCTTTTAAACGGAAGAACTTTTGTTGTAAATTATTTTATCTAATGAGAAGAGTATGTGGCTTCCGGATGGAGGCCGTGTTGAGGATCAGCGTTGTGCCGACGTTTCGCAAACGTTACAGTCTGCATCATCAGGGCTGAGAGCTCCGATACTGAAGCTCTCGTGTCTCAGGTATTCCTTATATAGTTGCAGTCATCGTTCTGGATCGCTGCACCAGCCAATCAGATGTTTTAATTGATCAGCTGGTCAATTAAAAAACCGGGAGGACGGTGTGCCAAATAGGATTGACGTGATATCCTCCATCTCTGTTTAGATTGTCCGGATGTTTTCGGATTTCCAAGCCTTCTCGGTGTTTCCTGGAAAAATAGCTGTTTGATGGGGCCAGGCTTTGGGCTTTTTCGAACTGGATGGCATGACCAGTTTCCATCCAATGTTCGGCCAGCGCTGATTGTGTAATATGGCCATATTTGATACACCGTTGATGTTCTTTGATCCGTGTACTGATCTTCCTCCCGGTTTCTCCTATGTACACTTTACCGCATGAGCAGGGTATCTTGTATACTCCTGGTGCACTTAATGGTGGTCTTTGGTCTTTTGCACTCGGAATCACTTGTGCTAGTTTCTTCTGAGGTTTGAAGATGACTCGCACGTTGTGTTTTCCAAGGACCCTCCCTATGCGATCGGTTATGCCCTGAAGGTATGGAAGGGAAGTTGTTGCGGTTATTTGTCCTTCATTCTCCCTATCAGGTGCTGTAACCGTTTTTGGATCAGCTATTTTTCTTTTTAGATTTTTGATCGTTCTTTCGATGTTACCTGGCTTGTAGCCATTGTCTCCTAAAGCTTTTCGTAGGTGTTCTAGTTCAACCTCCAAGGAGTCTGGTTCGGAGATCGCTAGAGCTCTGTAGACCAGAGAGCTTATGACCAACTGTTTTTGGGAAGGGTGGTGATGGGACGTAGCATGGAGGTATCTATCCGTATGCGTTGGCTTCCGGTAAACTTTATGGCCCAAAGTGCCATCGCTTTTCCGTTGAACCAGTACATCCAGAAAAGGGATTTGATTTTCCTGTTCTATCTCCATGGTGAATTGAATATTGGGGTGCTGGGAGTTGAGGAAGGTTAAGAAATGATTGAGGTTTTCTTTGCCGTGACTCCAAATGACGAAGGTGTCATCGACATATCGGAACCAGGTGGAGGGCTTGAGGGAAGCTTCTTGCAGAATTCTGTTCTCGAAGTTCTCCATAAAGATGTTGTCGATGATAGGAGAAATAGGGGAACCCATAGCTGCGCCTGAAGTTTGTTCATAAAATTGGGATTGAAATTGGAAATATGTAGAGTTTAGGCAATGTTCTATGAGGGGCAGTAGGTTAGGGGCAACTTTTTTGGAATTTTTAACTATGCTTAGGGTTTCATTGGTTGGGACGTTTGTAAACAGGGATACAACATCGAAACTCACTAAAATGTCTTCTGGTTGTACCTTGATAGTCTGGATCTTGTTCACAAAATCCCGAGAGTTTTGGATATGGGAGTTGTTGAGGCCTACGAGTTCCTGCAAAGGTTTGCAGAGGGAAACGTGACAAATGATATGTAGGACTGCCTATGTTGCTAACAATGGGCCTAAGTGGGATGTTGTTTTTGTGTATTTTTGGCAGACCGTAAAGCCTGGGTGGTAGGGATTCCTTGGGTGCTAGGGCTTTGGTTAGGTTTTCTGATAGACCAGCGTTCTTTAGAAGTGTTGTTGTTTTCTTTTCTACACTTGATGTGGGGTCAAGTGTAGGTTCAAAATTTTACTACAGTAGTCCGTTTTATCCATGATGACAGTCATGCCATCCAGTTCGAAAAAGCCCAAAGCCTGGCCCCATCAAACAGCTATTTTTCCAGGAAACACCGAGAAGGCTTGGAAATCCGAAAACATCCGGACAATCTAAACAGAGATGGAGGATATCACGTCAATCCTATTTGGCACACCGTCCTCCCGGTTTTTTAATTGACCAGCTGATCAATTAAAACATCTGATTGGCTGGTGCAGCGATCCAGAACGATGACTGCAACTATATAAGGAATACCTGAGACACGAGAGCTTCAGTATCGGAGCTCTCAGCCCTGATGATGCAGACTGTAACGTTTGCGAAACGTCGGCACAACGCTGATCCTCAACACGGCCTCCATCCGGAAGCCACATACTCTTCTCATTACATAAAGAGCCGTGAAAGCCTTAAAACTAAAATTATTTTATCGTTTGGCCGAAAAAAAATCGGAAAAAAGGCCTTTTTTTTAACGTTCCAACTAGACCTCACTCCTTTAAGAGGAAGGTCCAACATATGGCGCAGGAATCGCAGATTGATGGTACCCTTACGATTACAACGATAGAACTGCTGGTCAAACTTTAAACGCGTTTTTATCGAAAATGTCTTTTTCGAAACGCTGTACACGATTTCTCGACATCTAATGAACGGATTGACTGGAAATTTGGTACACTTATTCACGGGAATAGTAGTTCCGCCTTGACCGGCGTTTTTCTTCTTAACATTTTTTTTCCATTATTTATAAACAATAATAATGTAAGTATTCCTTGAAAAGTCGAAAAAAAGTTTAACATTTTGTTTTCAATGATTGAAACACGATAACAACAAAGAGCTCGGTCAAGGCTTAAACAATATGATCTAGTTTATGAAAAAAAACTCGTTTTTTTTCAGATCAACAAGATGGCCACAATCAAGTACACCGTTGGGCAACTCACGTTCCAAGGTCTTTCACGAGATTGTTTATAACTTCTTTAATTGTTTTAAACTAAATTTCATTTTACAATGAACTAAATTGTTTTAAAATATTGTTTTAAACTAAATTTCATTAAAAAACAAAAAATATTATAAAATTTAGTACACAACTTTGTTCGTTTACATACAAATATGTGATCAAACGATTTCTTAATCATCTTACTTATTCCTTCAATTTTTTTTAAATACCCCTCATTTTTGTCCCTTTGATTACTGACCTACTTGAATATATTTATACACGATTCTTGCCAACTACAAAAACTGACCAACTCTGAACAGGACATAAAAATTATTCGGAATAAAAGTACCACGGACAAGCAGCGGGGATAATGTTGAATTCTGCGACGGGAGCAGGTGAAGCGACAAAACGCACGTGAGCAAGGATTAATAATGAAAAATTCCTGGAGAGCCGTTACATTCTCCTCAATTTCATCGTCCGAACGTTGAAGTCGGTTGCCGTGAGCGACAAATCGATACTCCGTTTTTCAAAGGCCATTACGGATATAGCACTAGCATCGTACAGAAGTAATAAATGCACACACACACACACACACACACACACACACACACACACACACACACACACACACACACACACACACACACACACACACACACACACACACACACACACACACACGCACGCACGCACGCACACGCACACGCACACGCACGCGCGCACACACACACACACACACACACACATATATATTGAATATGCTGTTGCCAAAAATCCTTTGGATTTTGATTCGAGCGTAATATCAATGAACGTAATATTGAAATTAAATTTTGTTCCTCGTATTCGTACGATTGAAATTAATTGGTTTCCCATCTAAAACTGGTAAATTAAAAGTAGCGAAGATAATAATTTCAATATTTCGCAGAATTCAAAACGTTTTCATCCGTCCATCGAAACATTTTCACACACAAGAATCTTTTTTAAGCTCTTTTTCAAATGTGCAGAACGAACTCGTACCTGATCTGCGCGAGCGTATTTACGTTGCGAGCGCTATATCTGTAATGGCTTTTACACCGGGGGCTCGTTTGATTTTTATTTGTATTATTTTACGGTCGACTCTTCGCGACGAGTACTCGTAATACGGACTCGTCACAAACGTATAGAACACTTTGATAAATTAAGGAGATTGAGACCCTGAACGTGTACACGCTGATAATGATAGTGGTTCTCATATGGATATTATATTATATATATATATATATATATATATATATATATATATATATATATATATATATTAAATGCATATGCTTAGGGCAAGAAGCGCAGTTGATAGCATTGCGTTCGTACTTCGTCCTTTAGTAGGATTTATATCGCACCATTGGCAATGACGCATCGAGACTTCTCTCTCGTAGTTTACTTTGCAGAAGGGTGAAACTTTACGCGACCCGTTGCTTGGGGGCTTATGTGGAAATCACAAGCTCGAAAGACCCGCTGGCAACATATTAGGAATATGGGGATAGCCATTAATGAAACAAAACCCGTCATTAAAATAAATTCGGTAAATTCATAAAATTCGTTTGCATTAAAATATTTTTTTAATTAAAATCCATTTTATTTATAACGAAAACTTATTATAAAACAATATTCCATCGAAGAATTAAAATATAAAATTCATCAAATTAATTTTTAAAGTTCATAACATTCATTTAAAAAGTTCATAAAATTAATTTGAAACTAATCATAAAATTGATTAAAAAGATTCGTAAAATCCATTAAAAAGGTTAATAAAATTCATAAAATTGATTTTTTTAAGTAATAAAATCACAAAAAATCCATTTTTTACATTTATGAAGGTTTTTTTTTGTAATTCATGAAATTCATTAGAAAATCCATTTTTTAAATTCACAAAATGAAGTGTCTGGAAATACTAATGATCAGCGACGATAGAAAAAAGGACTAGAATTATTGGGGCGGTCTGTTTATTGTTGGACGTTAGCAATAAAGATAATATCGGCGAGTCTTTCGTTACGAACTAACCGGAAGTTCGCTAAGTTTCTGGGCCACGTTTGTTCGTCGGTTTAATATAGACAAATTCGATTCGATTGTCACTTTTTGTTTATTGCAGGAGAGAGACAATTGATCGAAAAAAAGGCGCAGTAATGTCACTTTACGATGATCTCAGGCGTTTCGTGAAGTTTTCAATGATTTTCGGGCTCTCGCCCTATTCCTTGAGTTCGGTCGACGTGAAGCTTTCGCGAATCGGTATGGCGTATTCAAGCCTTTGCGGGATAGGTCACGGTTATCTCGTTTATTTGCGCTACGAGGACTTGGCGGGTCTCGGAGTGGACGAAAAGTTACGTTTTCTCACGGTACTGCGAACCGCACTCTCCGCCTGCGCTTTGTTCGTCGATATATTCGTTTGCGCGATGTGGCACCGAAAATTGCAGGCTGCGTTGATTTTCATGCAGCGTTACGATCACGCTGTCAAACTGACAACCACACCGAGGCCGATCTTGGTGCGTTGCTGGCTCGGTTTTGTCGCCGCGCTGCTTTACTTTCTTTTTCTTGGTTGGTTGACCTACGTTTACGAGAGTGAGACACCCTTCGAGAGCGCGATAATATACTTTGCTCTCTATACGGCTATCACCTCGAGTATTCTCAAGTTCTCCGCTACCGCTGCCTCGCTTCTCTACAGATTTCGTCATCTCAACGCTATCATCAAGTCTGGCGCGTGGCGCGATCAACCGGTAGGTTCGACATTGCAGTTAACGGGTTACAGCTACACTGAGAAAAAAAATCATTGATCCAACATCATTGGTGTTGTTGAATGAAATTTCGTTGATTCAATTGTAAAATTGTTGGTGTAAATAATAGGATTTATTAGTCCAAACAAAACGCTATTGACTCTAATGACATGATAAAATAAAAAGTTTTTTTTTTCATTCAAAAGATATATTGTTAGCCGAGAACAATATATTATTGAAACTATCTAAAAAATTATCGCGAACAAATTATATAGTTTTGAATGCATTTTCTGGAACGAAGAAAAAAGCGTTTCAATTCATAACATGAATATTGTTGATTCGAGTACACAAACATTTTTTATTTCGCTCATTCGATCAGATAAAATTTCCATTGAGTAAATATGTTATTTTATTTTATTCACCATATCCGATATTGATTTCCAGATACATTATTCGTTAAAATACTAATATTTGATTTTTATTGAAAGATATTGAGCAAATGTCTGAATTGGTTAAAAAATTATGCGAAAATAAAATTTGTTTCTTGCGCATTTTGTTGGAAAAATTCGACCGAATCATGGCCGAGCGCCACCGAAATTATAGGTGTGAGGAAACCTGTAGTTCGAGGAGTAACCGCTAGAAGCCGCACGCGCGCTCGTTTCTCGTAAGCGTAGCGCGAACCGAAAATCTACTTAAACGCCAGAGAAACTCTAAAGAGTATCGCTTCTTGGCCTGTGGCTAAGATCAAAGTGTAGTGTATGTTCTTATCAGTTGAATATATATTCTCTCCGTGGATATTCTATCGGATATCTGATATTCTCTCCACTATTATCGTGGATGATCATTTTAATGCTCACTTTTTATTTAAGATTTAAAACAAATTGAAAAACTTACGTCTCATGGCATATTCGTTTCGATATAGTAACGAAATAATTCATTCTATTGATATTTTTGTACGAAATAAAAAATGTTGTAGCAACCGCCTAATTATTTCATCCGTACATCTACGGATTGTATGTAGAATGATTTCAATAGAATATAATTTTATTTAAAGGATAATGTAGATATTCAGAGAACAGAAGATTTTCAAATAAAATAATATGTTATTTGAATCAATCACATTTTCCAATATTTTATAGTATTGTAACAATCTCATATATCTGTGGCACTCCGCGATCAGACATTTATTTGAATCAACCAATATATTTATTTGCTTCAATTGGTTTTTTTTTCTCAGTGTAGCTCGTGGCCGGAAAAAGCGGAATTGTCCATTTTTTTTTCTATATTAAGGAGGCTGCTCAGGGTCTTTTCGGGGCAGGTGGCACGAGTACGCATATGCTTAAACACTGGTGCCTGTTACGGTTGCCAACTCCGAATAATCAAATTTTCGGTTACGTAAAATAAACAAATTGCAGCTAATAAATATGTGGAATGCACCTAATTGACTCTTTAGAAATGTTATTAATCTTTTTGACAGCGTAGCTGTCAAACATCTTTCGCGAATTCTGTTTTTTTGTTCGACGAAAATGAAAAGATAGAAGGGCAAAATGCAAACCGAAAAACAGTACAATCGACGGTTGGAGCAGGTGCAACCTGGAAAGCGGCGGAAAAAAGTAGTTGAGCCGGAAAATTAATGCGCAGTCGAGGGACGACGCGTAATTGATTTGAAGGTTATGTCGAAACACATGTACTGCAGTTTCTATAAAGAGTGATTCAAAATATTTAAATACTCTTTATGAAACCGCGGTCAGAAATTTATAACAAGGAAGCAATAGTTTGCGCGTTTCAAATGTTGGCGCCTATTCAAAATGGCCGACTTGACAGCAGCGTTGCCACGTGTCGTAGGGCGCTTTATCGTTTTATGCGAATCAGGCGAAATTTCCTGTTTTATTTTACGAATATCTCGATAACGAGACAGTCAAAACGCTGTACTCCTCGTTGAAATGATTCATAAAAATCGCAACAATTTCTTCCGCCTATTTCCATTCAATTCTTACTATTTTTATTATGTTGCCACAGTCGTATTAGAGTTCTCATGAAGCTTTTGCTATGTCACCCGTGTATGAGGGCTGAACTTCAATAATTAATTGCTCAACAATCACGCAGAAGAAGTACTTGAAATTTTACATGGAGTCGTAACACCTGTTGGCAAAAGTCCTCAATAAATTTCAGCAAATTCTTTCTATTTCGCGACAGCTGAGCAACCTCCTAAAAGAGTATGGTTTTAAGTATCTTTTACAAATTTTTTAGTGAAAAATATTTCGAAATGTGGTTGAAGGAATGATTTGTGCAAGACCGCTGTTTGAAAAGCGTCCTTCGTGGTGACCACTGCTGCTCGGAAACAAATGATCCGAAAGAAAAAATCATACGTGTTTAGTTTTTTTTTTTATGAAATTATCCAGTTCTTGGAAGAAGGATTTGATGAAATATTGATTCTTGAAAAAATGCCGCAGTCCAAAGTGAAAGTATCGATTTCGGTGAAAAAAACGCTGTATTTTCGGTGATAAAAAGCAAAATATGCATCGGAAAAGAAATGCCTAACTCTACCTAACTCTACCTAACTCTGCAAGAGAGAGCCAGATACTTTCTATGTATACATAGACCGATACATTGCTGCCACAGGATATATTTAGAAGTTGAGAAACTATTTAAGTACTTACAACTATTTCAAAGTTTTGAAAATATCGTTTTTAGGTTTTCGAAGGATTCTCAACGAATAAGATTTAAAAAATATTCTCTGAAAATTTCTGATCGATCCGTTCGAAATTGAGGGAGTCATAGGCGTTTATAGGCAGGTTCCACGAACCGGCATACTTTAAACGCGTTTTTTCTCAAAATGACTTCTTCTAAATAGGTGACAACAGTATCTCAAAAACCATTGCACCGGTCAAGTTAAAATTTTACAAGCTCATATACATATAAAAGTACATATAAAAAGTTCAAAAGTACAAGTACATATAAAAAATCAGTGCTGGAAAGAAGGCATTTCTTTTCCGATGTATATTTACAGCCTGATTTTCATGTGAATATATATACAAATTTATTGATACTTCACTTATTGCAAATACGAATACAAATACAATTGTATTCACAAATATTCTGAACATACCAATAAATTCACAGAAAAAATGTTAATATTTACAAAAAAACCTGGGAATTAAAAAAAATTCACATCAAAATCTGTGAATGTCTGAATCTGTGAATCTGTATTCACAAAAATTGTAAATATAAAAAAAATGACAAAATAAGTTGTAAATTTTTTCGTATTTAAGACAAATTGAAATCAAATTCACAATGATTAGATTAAAATTTGCACGAAAAGTGAGTTCTTAAGAATTTTGAGAGAAAACATTGCTAGTTTGCCTCGGGGCAAAGAAATTTTTGCACAAAACATTTTGTGCGAAAACTTCTTTGCCTCAACACAATGTTTTCTCTTAAAATACGTAAGAACTCACTTGTGGTGTAATTTTTAATATAATTGTTGTCAATTCGATTTTAATTTTCTTCAGCTTGAGGAAATTGACAACTCATTTTGTGAATTTTTTAATATTTATATTGTAATATTTGAAACTCACAACTTTTTTTGCAAAAATGTATTTTCCTCGATGCAATGTTTTCTCTCAAAATACGGAAGAACTCACGGTTGGTGTAAATTTTAATCTAATCATTGTGAATTTGATTTTAATTTGTCTTAAATACGAAAAAATCTCAACTTATTTTGTGAATTTTTTTGTATTTACAATTTTTTGTGAATACATTCGCATTCACAGATTTTGATGTGAATTTTTTTTAATTCACAGAATTCCTGATACATATTCACATTTTTCGGTGAATTTTCACAATTTTTTCTGTGAATTTATTTGTTTGTTCAGAATATTTGTGAATACAATTGTATTTGTATGCGTGCATGTGAATATAAATAAATTCGTATTCACAAGTGTGAATACGATTGTATTTGTATTCGTATTTACAATAAGTGAAGTATGAATAAATTTGTATTGATATTCACATGAAAATCACAATGTGAATGAATTCGTATTCGTATTTATAAATAGAATTACGGCCAACTCTGCTCTCTTGTAGTCAATCAATCAATCAAACTCTCCCTCCAAGGCAAGGGTTCCCAAACTTTCATCTGCTTCCTGCGAAAAAGGTGATGATCGCGCCCCCCCCCCCCCATCTTTAATGATATTAACGCCCCCCCCCCTGCATATCGTGACGCCCCCTACTTTGAAAATCAATGCTCAAAGTACTAATAAAATATTTACGTAAATTCATTAATATCATTATTCAATTATAATGAAAATTATATCATTGTTTCATTATTAAATTATAATGAAATTTATATCATTGTTTCATTATTATAATATATTTCGATAATTCAAATCAATTAACATTCCATAAAACGTTGTTTACGTCTTGCCTGTTTATGTCTTGATTATTACATTGAGAAAAATGGGATAGTGTAAAGATGATTGATAAAATATTAAGTAATATTTTATTAATCATCTATACACTATCTCATTTTTCTCAATGTAACAATCAAGATATAACAGGTATGGCTTGATTATAATGACTTCATTTTATTGAATTTTAATTATATTACTTAAAACGAGCGCACCGTTTTATTGAATTTGAATTGATTTGAATTATTCAAATATAATTCAATAATGAAACAATAATATCAATTCAGTGTATGACGATGATATCATTGTCAGTGTAATAATCAAGACATACAATGAACAGGCATCAATACATGTATTGCCACTGCAACTGGCACTATTTCAAATTGTCTAACATCTTACGGAGCCAGTCCACTTTGGAGCCACGAAAAAAGGCTATTTTCGCGATTTTTTTTTGAGGATTTTATAAAAGATATGAATATAAAAGTTGTTGGCCTTGATGAATAGTCTTGAAATACATTTAAAAAAAATGTAATTCATTTTTATTCATTTTTAAGTAAAAAAAACTATAGTGTAACGTAACGCCTAAAAAATAGGTGGGCTAGGTAGCTCCATCACAACTCGGCAACGGCTTGTCTGGATAAAAAAATCAAAGCCCATTAGATTCAGTATGACACCAGCTACAAGATGACTCTCGAATATAAAGTTGTATTAAAAAATTAAAAAATCGCAGATGAAAAACGAAAAAAGTTTTTTTCGCAGTTTTTCGCAAAAGAGTAAAAATCAAAATTTTAAAACCATCGAGGGTCATCTTGTTGCGGATCATGTTTAAAATATGTGGTTCAAATTTCAAGAGAATCGGTTTATTAGTTTTAGAGATACGATGGAGCTAGATTTTGAAAACGTTGCTTCGAGAAAAACGCGTTTGAAGTTTATACTATAAAAAACTCCTACCTAAACTCAATCGGCAATTCCTGTACCGTACAAGATCCCTTCTGATTGCTCATCATCGTCGATTTCTTCAAGTCTTGCTTGCACTCGATTTTTCGAAATTTTCAAAGTGGACTGACCCCTTTAATCGGTCAATGTTCCGATTTTTTGAAGTTTTTTTTTCTCAAATCATCGGTAGGATATTATCGACCCCGTAATTATTTGGAGCGATATTTCCATCAAGATACGTACATGACATGCATCGAATGGCAGGACTGGAATAATACAATTGTGAAATTTGAATGTCAGGATGGTGCCGAAGATCGCTGAATTTACGCGACGCCTGGTGCCTTCACAGTTCTCTCGTATCCGCTGCCGAAGAAGTAAACGCGCTGTACAGCGCCCAGTTGCACCTCTGGATCGCCGGCCTCACCCTCAACATAATATCTAGGATTTACGCGATTTTCGACGCGCATGATTCTTTGAACGTTCTCCAAATTTGTCGGGAGATCGGATTGGCAGCGGCTTTCACTGTCCTACTTACAATTTTGGCTGGAGTGTGTCACGTGACCGCGGCAGAGGTATATCAATGGTACCGGATATCGTTCGGTAAAGGAGACCTGAGAACATGCATACATTTTTAAAATTTTGCTCTTTCATGTACCAAAATTGTAATGAGTAAAAAAGAACGAAGATAATATTGTGAGAATGTATTTTATTAGTTGATTATTCGTTTCTTTGTGATCAGAAGGAATCAGTGAGGTTCTTTTTATTTTTATCATGTTAACGGTATGCGTTTTTAATTATGTATTCATTTTAGTGCGCATGCAGGCACATCATTTTTTCGAGCAACGTCTTTCGCTATTTTTGTTCCATCTTATTTTTGCTTAAACGGAAAATTTTGACTTTTTAGGCGAACAAAGTCGGGACCGCAGCATTCTCACCGGGCTCGAGTATTTTTCTAAATCGTCGCGAATATTCCAATTCCAAAATAGAAGTGAGTGAAGCGCATTTTTTATTTATTTTTTCTTATACAGGATCAATGTTGATGGATATATTCTTTCTTCAACAGGAGAGCATGCATATAGGGTTATACTTTATGTTTCATCGTTTGCACTTTTCCGCTGCTTGTGGCTTGCTCCAAGTGGACTTGCCATTATTGCAGAGTGTGAGTCAATTAAAAGCCTACTCTGTGAATATATATATATATATATATATATATATATATATATATATATATATATATATATATATATATATATATCGATTTAAAATAACGTTTATTCAGACAAATAAATTATGCATTCGACGATGTCCTCGAAACAAAATTTCCCCTTTAAATTTCAGATCGCAGGAGCCACGACGACGTATCTCGTTATTCTAAAATCTCCAGGATGATTTCTTTCGTGGGTTTTTAATGCAGGGTAACTACGACAAATGTTTTCATAATATTTATCAAAGAGGGGCTTGAGGCGAGGAAATAATTAACGATTTTCATGATGTTTTTTTAAAAGGAAAGATTTCTTTACAATTTTTTAGACTTAAAGTATGTTTTATTACTAATTCTGGCAGGTACTTTTTTTTATTAACCTTTGAAGATGACGGATATATGGCACGGTCTTTTAAACGGGTTGCGGTGGATGAAAAAAAACCAACGAAGATTTTTCTTCCATTAACACTCATGCGCAGAATATGAACCAAGAAAGAGTGAGAAATGCTGAAAATCGATGAAATGGTACGCTTTGAGATAAAAAATTGAATTTCGCGAAAAAATGGTTACATTTTGCAATAAAGAATACTTTTTTGAAATTTTCCGAAATATTTAGGATCACGTTTTAGAGAATGAGGTTAGAAAGATTCATACCAAATTTCATCAGAATCGGTGGATTAGTTTTTTAGCTATACATCACGCTAGTTTTGCAAATGCAGTAGAAGACCGGGGCATATCTCCGCCACTTTTAAAGATCAACATTTTTTTTAAATATGTTGTAAAGCCAAAACTAGTAATAAAACATCACCTAAGCAGCGAAAATGGTGAAGGATCTTCGCTTTAAAAAAAAATCATAAAAATCAGCAAATTTTATCCTCGAATAAAGGTGTCTCCCCCCCTGAACAGCGAATACGGTGAATTTTGCATTTTCAAGATATTGCGCGAAAACAGAAACGATTTTCGCACGCAGGTACGACATTGCGCGAACCAATTCGACGTCAGTGTTCGTAGCGGCAAAAAAAGGAACTTCAGCGATGCATCCACGACCACTGCTATTGGCTGTGGTTACGATCACCAAAGCTTCTTATTGGCTGCGAGTGATCTCGCGACGTGTTCCCGTCACTTCTGGGTTACATCGGCGATCTTTTTTTATTATTGCATGGGCACCCGGTTTTGTTCAACAGTGTGGGATTTTCAACTGAACAATCTACGCAGTCATCGGTAAATAAGACTGAAAGAAAATACTTCGCACGTTAATGGTCCGTAAATCCTAGATACGAAAAGTAATTCCTCCTATCTCCATCGCGCAGATATTTTATTGATTTTATCAATAAAAAGCTTTATTCCGCATCGTGAGCACCTCGTTCATCACACCTCTTGTCATTTGTACACCGGAGACATTTCCAAAGTGATAGATTTTACGTGTCACGTACATTGTCGGCATGTGTGAACATTTCTGACAGGGGGAAAAAAGGATCCGATTTATTTCTCAGACTACCTTCAGTGGAGTGCACGGCACAGAAGCGGAAGTACATCTATTATTATCGGAATCATCCGCTTGGATTACTGTTCAGGTACACTTGCACGACGAGGTCGTAGTCGTTTCACGTGGACCTTAAGGCGGCATATACATTTACAACGATAAAAAAACCGATTTTTTTTAAACGTTAGAACTATACATGTAGAATATTTTCCCAAAGTTTCAAAGTGAAATTTGAAAAACTTCAAACGTTACTACATCCCGTCAACGCTGTGCCTCACCGCTCGGATTCGGAGAGCGCGCCGCAGGTAGATACGACAGCGCCGAGGGGCAGGCAGAGATGGGCAAAAAGTAATAAAATTAACAATTACAATTATTACTGTAATTGATAATTTAATTACTTTGTAACAGATTACTTAACCCTACGTGTGTACACTATGATTTTCGAGACACGGTGTGTACACTGGGTCTTTTAGGGAACAGTCGGGTTTTCAGGGTTTCTTAGGTTTTCAAAAAATCTGATAAAAATTCTGGGCAACTTCGTGAAGTGTCTTTTATATGGCTCAGAAGTTGCCGAAGTCAAGAGGTTAAAACCGTCGTTAATAAAAATTGAAGAATAGTCGAAAAAGCGGAAATTTGTTAAGAAAATTCGTAACTCTACAATAAACAAACACAAAAAAAACGATTATAGTATTTTGTAGCTTCCCGACTAGAAATTTGGATCCGGCAGCCTGAAGACTGATCAGGCCGCTATCTAGCTCCGGTCCATAATACCGTAGTACGGCATGTCTGATCAGTGCCGGAAGTCCCCCGAACCAGTGGAAACTTAGTCCGGGCGCGAGTAGGCACCCTGAACAGGGTCAAATATGGTAGCCTGTATGCCGCCGTAATATGGCGTCCATGGACGCCGTGTTACGGCACGCCTGCTCTGTGCCGGATGTCGACCGGATCAGTAGGGCCTTAGTACGGACGCGAGAAGGCACCCTGAACAGGCCGAAGTACGGTAGCCTGTATGTCGCCGAAATATGGCATCCATGGACGCGAGGTCACGGCAGGCCTGGTCTGTGCCTTGGGTGGACCGGATCGGTGGCATCTCAGTACGGACGCGAGGGCGCGCCCTAAACAGGCTGAAGTACGGTAGCCCGTATGTCGCTGTAATATGGCGTCCATAGACGTAGTTGGCGAATCAAGATTTTTAGGTTAGGTTTCATTCACGTCTGCGATATAAACCGCATGAATTCGAATAATCTACACTCTCCGAGCAGGTAATAAACATGGGCTTATTGTTTATATACAAACGAACTGAAACGATATTATTTAATAATACATCATTCAAAATATTCTTAATAGCAGAACTTAAAATGACTGATTAATACATACATACATACATACATACATACATACATACATACATACATACATACATACATACATACATACATACATACATACATACATACATACATACATACATACATACATACATACATACATACATACATACATACATACATACATACATACATACATACATACATACATACATACATACATACATACATACATACATACATACATACATACATACATACATACATACATACATACATACATACATACATACATACATACATACATACATACATACATACATACATACATACATACATACATACATACATACATACATACATACATACATACATACATACATACATACATACATACATACATACATACATACATACATACATACATACATACATACATACATACATACATACATACATACATACATACATACATACATACATACATACATACATACATACATACATACATACATACATACATACATACATACATACATACATACATACATACATACATACATACATACATACATACATACATACATACATACATACATACATACATACATACATACATACATACATACATACATACATACATACATACATACATACATACATACATACATACATACATACATACATACATACATACATACATACATACATACATACATACATACATACATACATACATACATACATACATACATACATACATACATACATACATACATACATACATACATACATACATACATACATACATACATACATACATACATACATACATACATACATACATACATACATACATACATACATACATACATACATACATACATACATACATACATACATACATACATACATACATACATACATACATACATACATACATACATACATACATACATACATACATACATACATACATACATACATACATACATACATACATACATACATACATACATACATACATACATACATACATACATACATACATACATACATACATACATACATACATACATACATACATACATACATACATACATACGCCACAGGGGGAGTCTGAAACCCCTACGTGGCGCGTCCCCAGGCGGCGGATAGGGGGAGGCCCGCCTATATAAATATGGACATGGATGTAGAAATATCTATATGCATATAGAGATATCTATCTGTATGTAGATGTGGATATGGAGATGTCCATATAGATATACAGGGTAGGAGGCGATGGAAATACCTCCCGTGGACCAACAGACACGGGGAAGAAACCCCGACAACAAATCAACATGGGAAGTACATCGAAGGATATATCGATTAGGGTGCAGGGGCACGGAACCCCAGTACCGGCGTCTGGCGGGGGTGGGCAAGCGGGCCCCGAGACGTCGTCATCAAACGACCGCAATACTGCAGAGGTGCCTCACTTGGCCACGGTAACATCTAATGTACCAAGAGAGGCTCGAGACCAAGCTGAGGAAAGCAGAAAGGCGATGGCCTTCGACAGGCTGGGAGGGCAGATCACCGAGCTGCTCGAATTCATCAAGAGCAAGAACAACGTGCACGGTGATATACGGAGGCTGGCCAGCGCTATAAGCGGCTCCTACAACATCGTGCGGAGAACTGAGGGAGCGATCACTCCTGTGCGACAGAGAACAATAACGTTACCGAAAGTCAGTGCAACGTCAACCCAGACCTCACCGACAGCAGGTACGCTACAGGACGAAAACACGCAAGACGGAAGCACGCGTACACCGGCACGAAACGCGCACAGCAGCGATGCGAGAAAGAAGCGTACTCCGCCGTCAAGAGAGGTAAAAGTGATAAAGAGAAGGAAGGAACTAGCACACCCTCCTCCCACACAAACGAAGCAGGGCTCGGGAACGAGCAACCAGAACCAAGAGTGGCAGACCGTACGTGCCAGGAAACCTCGCAAGTCGCGGGGCAACCCGACGCTACCGAATGCGCTGATAATTAAAAAGAAGGGAGAGCTGACCTACGCCGAAATCCTGAGCAAAGTCAAGAAAGACCCCTCATTGGGAGAGGTTGGCAAAAGCGTCAATAAGATACGCAGAACAGCAGCAGGCGATCTTATTCTTATCCTTGATGAAGTGAGCACCGATGAGACGGCTCACCTACGCTCAAAAATCGAAAATGCGCTCGGCGAAGAGGCCACTGTGAACAGTAGAGTGCACGAGATGAACATCGAGATAAGAGACATCGACGAAATAGCCACCAAAGAGGAGATCTGCGAAGCGCTCACAGAACAGCTCTGCGTCGGAGGACAGATAGCACCTGCTGCGATCATGTCAATCCGCAAGGCGTTCGGAGACACGCAAACTGCGGTCGTGAGACTCGCGGTGGATGCCGCGAAGAAGGCAATCAGCGCAGCCAAAATACGTATTGGCTGGGTTGTGTGCCGGGTCCGAGAACAGCTACGGCCAATGAAGTGCTTCAAGTGCTGGCAGTACGGGCACACGTCACGCAACTGTAAAAGCAAGAACGATAGGACTGAAACCTGCATCAAATGTGGCGGAGTAGGGCACAAAATCAACAAGTGCACAGCGGAAGCGCACTGCGTGCTCTGCGAGGAGAAGGGCAACGTAGCCTGTGGGCATGTGGCTGGAAGCAGCAGGTGCCCAATCTATGTGCTTGCACATGCGGCACTAGTCCAAAAACGCAGATGAGAGTCCTGCAACTCAACCTGAACCATTGCGAGGCTGCGCAGGACCTACTGATGCAGACATTGCGAGAACTGCAACCGGACGTAGCAATACTCTCCGAACCGTACAGGCAACTGGACGTCCAAGCCTGGCAGGCAGATACGACAGGCAAGGCTGTAGTCTGGTCGTGCAACAAAAGGCCCATCCAGGAGTTTATTAAAAGGACAGAGGTAGGCTTCGTGAGGATAAAGCTAGGAGGCATCCAATTCTACAGTTGCTATGCCCCGCCGAGCATGACTCATGGCGAATTCGAAGAATTTCTAGACAAACTGTGCAGAGACATCCGCGGTCGTAGCCCCGTCGCCATCGCCGGGGATTTTAATGCCTGGGCAGTGGAATGGGGGAGCAAAAGGACAGACAGGAAAGGGCAAGCCCTACTCGAGGCTATAGCATCACTAGACCTAGTCCTACTAAATAGCGGCAACTCGCCCACCTTCTGCAGGGGCAATGCGAGCTCAATTGTAGACCTGACGTTCGTCAGCAACTGCCTCGCGAGAGACAATGACAGCTGGAAAGTGACCGGCCTGTACACGCTCAGTGACCATCAGGCAATCACGTGGGAAGCCCACCTCCAAAAGCGAAGCGGGCAACTACCGAAAAGAATGAACGCCATTGGCTGGAAAGTGAGCATGTTCGAGGAGAACCTCTTCCGGTTAGCCCTGCACAAGGAAGTTGTCACCTACGGGGATGCTACCAGTAAGATGAAAACGGTTATGGGAAGAGTCGTCAACGCATGCGACGCCACGATGCCGAGGAAGCGAGACACGAACGTCCATGCACCGGTGTATTGGTGGAATGACACCATAGCCAGGCTACGAGCGAAGTGTAACAAGGCGAGAAGATTAGCTCAACGAGCCCGACAAAAAGCAACGTTCCACGTATTGGAAGAGAAGCACAAAGAAGCACGTACTAAGCTGAATCAAGCCATCAAGAGCAGCAAAAGACAGTGTTGGGCTGAACTGCTCGGTGAGGTTGAAGGTAATCCATGGGGTAGACCGTACAGGGTGGTCATGACGCGGCTCAAAGCACAGACGTTGCCAACACCGTCCTGTCCCGAACTACTGCGGAAAATCGTAACGGCCCTATTCCCGCGACAGCCGGAGTATGAGTACCATATTGAGCGGAGGGTGGATGAGGTCATTCCCCCTGTCACAGTGGAAGAACTGGTGAAGGCCTGCGGCAAAGTGGGACCAAATAAGGCACCGGGAATGGATGGTATTCCCAACACAGCCATCAAGGCAGCCATTAATGGTGCTCAAGAGATGTTCAGGAATATGTATGACACATGCCTCCAGGAAGGAGTCTTCCCGGACCCATGGAAACGGCAGAGGCTGGTGCTGCTGCCCAAAGGGAAAAAGCCTCCAGAAGAACCCTCTTCGTACCGTCCAATCTGCATGCTGGACACAGCCGGAAAAATTCTCGAGCGAATTATATACAATAGATTGGAGAATGCTGTTGGGGACTCCCTCGCGAACAACCAGTTCGGATTTCGGAAGGCTCGCTCAACGCTCGATGCGATAAATACAGTTGTGGAAACCGCTAAAGGTGCTATTTCCGGATCACGCTGGAAAAGAGGGGCCAAAAAGTATTGCCTGGTGGCCACCCTCGACATAAAAAATGCCTTTAACTCGGCAAGATGGGACTGCATCTGGGATGCTCTAAACAAGCTGAACGTGCCGCAGTACCTGACAAGAATTCTGATGAACTATCTCAGCAACCGATTCCTCAAGTACGATACGGAGGACGGTCCCCAAGAGTATAAAGTCACAGGAGGAGTCCCCCAAGGCTCCGTACTGGGCCCCTTATTATGGAACATTATGTACGATGGATTGCTGAAACTTGCACCGCCCGATGAGGCAAAGCTAGTGGCCTTTGCAGACGACGTTGCGGTGGTCATTGAGGCCAAGTACCTCGAGGAGATCAACAGGATCTTTGATGAGACCCTTGCCATGATCAAACAATGGATGGGTTCAGTTGGTCTTGAACTAGCGGAACACAAGACAGAGGCCGTCCTCATCACTAGTAGGAAAGTAACTGAGACCATGACAATCACCGTAGGCGAACACGACATCGTATCACAACCGTACATTCGGTATCTAGGTATGATGATCGATGCGCGACTAAACTTCCACCATCATGTGGAGCAAGCCAGTTGTAAAGCGGCAACCGTAGGAGCAGCACTCTCACGGCTAATGCCGAATGTCGGTGGCCCCAGGCAAATCAGAAGAACACTCTTATCGTCAGTGAGCACATCAGTCCTGACGTATGGCATTGCTATCTGGGCGGACGCACTGAGAATCAAAGCGTACAGGAAGAAGGCATCGGCAGTCTGCCGCCGTAGCGCGCTAAGGGTAGCATGCGCATACCGCACTGTATCGGAAGACGCAGCATGTGTCATTGCAGCAATGGTACCCATCGAAATACTTGCGAAAGAACGACGATCGCTGTATATGAGGAAGAAGACAACGCCTCTAGCCGCGCGCGAGCTGCAAGCGGAAGAACGACGGTTCAGCATGGAGCGCTGGCAGACTAGCTGGGATACATCATCCAAAGGACGATGGACTAACCGGCTCATTCCCCAGGTCGATAGGTGGGTGAATCGCAATCACGGCGAGGTGAACTATTATCTGACGCAAATCCTATCGGGGCATGGATGCTTCCGAGTGTACCTGCACAAGTACAAACTTGACGAGTCGCCGGAGTGCCCAGCCTGCAAAGGAATAGTAGAGGACGCAGAACACATTCTCTGCCAGTGCCCGCGCTTCGACGCGCCCCGCGCTGAGATGGAAGAGGTAATAGGCAAAGAGATTACGCCGGAAAATGTAGTGGACGGAATGCTGGCCCAAGAAGCAGGCTGGGAGGCGGTGAGCATGTTCGCAGCAGAGGCCCTAAAGAAACTGCGGCGAGAAGATAAGCAGAGAAGAACAGAACCATGAAGGGTAGATGAAACGTCCGAGGTAAAGCCCCGGACGAGACCACCTTCGCGAAGTAGTGCCTAACGGCGGTTCCGCGAAGGAAAACATGGCCAAGGACGAAAGAGGTTTAGGGTTTTAGTCGGTAGGGCACCTAGTGCAGAGTCCGACACACGGGTACGCGCCACACAACACCTACGGTGCGTAACGCATTTCCCCCCTCTAGAAAAAAAAAAAAAAAAAAAAAAAAAAAAAACATACATACATACATACATACATACATACATACATACATACATACATACATACATACATACATACATACATACATACATACATACATACATACATACATACATACATACATACATACATACATACATACATACATACATACATACATACATACATACATACATACATACATACATACATACATACATACATACATACATACATACATACATACATACATACATACATACATACATACATACATACATACATACATACATACATACATACATACATACATACATACATACATACATACATACATACATACATACATACATACATACATACATACATACATACATACATACATACATACATACATACATACATACATACATACATACATACATACATACATACATACATACATACATACATACATACATACATACATACATACATACATACATACATACATACATACATACATACATACATACATACATACATACATACATACATACATACATACATACATACATACATACATACATACATACATACATACATACATACATACATACATACATACATACATACATACATACATACATACATACATACATACATACATACATACATACATACATACATACATACATACATACATACATACATACATACATACATACATACATACATACATACATACATACATACATACATACATACATACATACATACATACATACATACATACATACATACATACATACATACATACATACATACATACATACATACATACATACATACATACATACATACATACATACATCCCAGGGGGGGTGATGTCCCTCACAGGATGTCTCCCTCACGGAGAAACCCAACTCCGACTGGCGCGCGTCCCCGGGTGGCGGATGGGGGAGGTCCTCACCAGAAACTCTGACGCTGTCGGAGAGACTGGCGGACTGGGGCGAAATAAAACAGCCCTCGCGGACCAAACGTGGTGCGAAGAGGAAGGACACCCCTACAACAAACCTAGGGGAAGGAACCCCGAAAATAAACCAAACATGGAAAGTACATCAAATGGAAAACCATTTACGGTGCAGGGGGTCGGATCCCCAGTACCGGCGTCTGTCGGGGGCGATTACGCGGGCCCCGGGACGTCGTTATCAAACGACCGTCGTAACCAAGCGAACAAAGAAAACGTTTAAATTGAGGTCCACATGGACGTAGAGCAGCCGCCGAGCAATGCCTCCCCAAAAGCTGGAAGCCAAATCGCTCCTCTCTCCAACAACCGAGGACGAATCAACTCCGTGCCCACCGATACTGGTCACCAAACACCAATGGAGAGACTCGGTACAAAGATTGACGAGTTAGCCAACTACATCAAGGGCAGAACCAATGTACATGGCGAGATAAAAAAATTAGCGAGGTCCATCGAAACAGCCTATAACCTGGCACTCAAAGGCTTCAACGCTGCTCCGAAGGAGGCACCAAGGAGGACAGTGTCAACCACACAAACGTCCCCCTGGTTGACTTCACAACCCGAGGCACAGTTCACTCCCAGACCCACCAAAACAACACCACAGGAGATGAACAACCCGAGGAAAAGGCAACTATCTACACCTAGCCCTACTTCAGCTATTGACCCACCGGCATCGAAAAAACCAGCCAAGGATGCTCCTTGGACGGAAGTGACGCGGAGGCGTAATAAAAAGCTTACACCCGACAACACAGTGGCTGCACTAGGCGAGGCTCATAAGCCACAGGCAAGCGATGGCTCCAATCCCAAAAACAGCCACCGGAAAACAAAGAGGAAGAAGCCACGAACAAAGGCTGTTCTCGTTCAACCAGTCGAAGGGCGAACATACGCGGATCTCCTTAAGGAGATCAAAACGAAAGTGAACCCCACGGAGACTGGAGTAGACATCAAGTCCATCAGACAAACAAAGAACGGGGGTGTGCTACTAGAAATGGGCCACAAGACCGAAGACAGCACCGCCTTCACCGATGCGGTCAGGGCAGCCACTACGAGCATTGGTACAGTCAAAACGCTGACGCCCACGACGACGATTGAAATTCTCGATCTGGACGGAGTTTCTACCGAAGACGATGTAAGGGAAGCACTCAAACGCGACTTTACTACCGGCCTGGAGATTAAACGCGTCAACCTAACAAAAACTACCCCGCGAGGTCAACGGGCAGCTTTTTGCGAGATCGACGAGGCGAGCGCAACCCAAGCCCTCGAGAAGGCACGCATAAAAATCGGATGGGTCAACTGTCGCATCCGGCCGGTGGCGAGAGTAACTCGCTGCGCCAGATGCCTCGGATATGGGCACATGACACGCTTCTGCAAAGGGCCGGACAGAAGCAAGTGCTGCTACAAATGTGGCGGAGAAAACCACAAATCTGTAGACTGCACTGAGCAGCCGAAATGCTTCTTATGCACACCAGATAAAGATACCAAGGATGGCCTACGCCACATCTCCGGCTCGGGGGCTTGTAAGGCATTCCGCGCGGTACTAACAGAAGCTACAAGAGCACAGAAATGACGCGCGCACTTCAAGGGAACCTGAACAGGTGTGTGCTAGCGCAGAACCTGCTACGTCAACGAGTCTTTGTAGACAAGATCGACGTCTGCATCATATGCGAGCAACACTCAAACCCCACTGCCAGAACATGGTTCACGGATAAATCTGGCACCGCGGCGATCTGGGTCGTGAATCCGAGCAAAGAAAGCACCAGCAACAGCGGGAGCGGAGCAGGATATGTCTGGATCAAAACCCACACGACTTACTTCATGAGCGTCTACCTATCACCTAATGAAGGGATTAGTGTGTTTCGCCAAAAGCTGGCCAGTATTGAAAACGCTATTAGCGAATTCCAGGGCGAAGTCATCGTAGCTGGCGATTTCAACGCCAAATCGGCTGAATGGGGAGCAGACTACTCAGACACCAGAGGAAACGAAGTCGCAGATTTTGCAGCAAGGCTTGACCTCACAGTTCTGAATACTGGAAACACCTCGACCTTCAGAAGACCGGGATACCACGAGTCTATCCTCGACATCACACTGGGGACCCCAAGAACTGCGAGCAGGATCAAGAACTGGAGAGTTTCGGAAGAATACAGTGGTAGCGACCATCAACACATCACATTCAGTGTCGAAGTGCCTGCCACTCCAGCAACGCAAAAAGGCCCGGAAGAACGGAGGTGGAACGCTAAAAAGCTCGACCCAGAAGCTCTACGAGCGTCCCTTTCGCGAAGCTGGTCAACCCGCAAATCCCACCCGACTCCCAATACCAGTAGCGAGACGGACAAAATGGTTCTGATAACGATGAAGGCCATCACCACCTCTTGTGACGCATCCATGCCGCGCCTGAAAAACCGTGTCTTGCACAGGCCGGTATATTGGTGGACATCAGAAATCTTGGCACTCCGGAAGAGATGTCATAAACTTCGACGTAGAGCAACGAGAGCCGCAAAACTCACCCCTGACCTAGCCATATACTCAAGCGAGTACAAAAAGGCCAAAAAGGAACTGAATCGCACCATCAAGGCAAGCAAAGCGACACTGTGGAAAGAGATCTGCAACGACCTCGACCAGGATATCTGGGGCAAAGCCTATCAAATTGTCGTAAAAAAACTTGGAAAGGCTTCACCTGAAGCGCCAAAACCCCCGGCCATAATGAACAACATTGTTGCGGAGCTGTTTCCCAAACACCCACCGCGAGAAAAAAGGCACTACGCAAATAGGGGTGAAGTTCCACCTTTCACAGTCAAGGAGCTGCAGGATGCAGCCAGGACCCTCAAACCAGGGAAGGCACCCGGCCCCGACGGCATCCCAACGTCGGTGATTAAGACCATAGCCCAGGAATTCCCGGATCTACTGCTGAATACATACAACGCGTGCCTTGAAACCGGCACGTTTGCTACCGTCTGGAAGCGCCAGAGACTGGTCCTCCTGGATAAAGGGAAGGGAACCCCCCTAACCCCCTCGTCCTTTAGGCCACTCTGCATGCTAGACATCGCCGGTAAACTGCTTGAAAAGCTAATACAAACGAGGCTTCGAAGCGACATCGATCACGTCGGTGGCTTCGCCGAAAGTCAACACGGCTTCCGGAAAGGACGATCGACGATCGGCGCGATTAAAAAAATTATAGGGATTACAGCCGAAGCGTGGTCTGGTAACCTCCGATCTCGCAAAGTTTGCATCCTCCTCACGTTAGATGTAAAGAACGCCTTCAATAGCGCGAAATGGGACGATATCCTGGACGCACTGGAGCACCGATTCAAGATAAGAAAGGAAAACTTGGCCATAGTCGACGATTATCTCGACAGAAGAACGCTAATAGTGAAAACCACAGAAGGCACACAGGAGTACCAGATGACAGCAGGCGTACCACAGGGCTCAGTCATGGGTCCTGACCTATGGAACGCAAATTACGACGAGCTGCTAGAGATCAATCTACCGAAACAAGTACAGCTAACGGGCTTTGCTGATGACGTTGCGGCCACAGTAGTGGCGGACAGCGTTGAGGAGGCCAAACTCCTGGTCCGAACGACCATTGACGCTGTCGAAACCTGGCTTGAAGAACGCCAGCTAAAACTAGCCAAACATAAAACGGAGATGGTGGTGCTGACGCGTCAGAGATGGTTTCCGAAACCCTTCAACGTAGACATCGGCGAGACAACATTGACGTCAACAAGGGCACTGCGCTATCTGGGAGTGATGATAGACGAAAAGCTGTCCTTTCGCGAACACCTAGAAAGGGCATGCATAAAAGCCAGCAAGACGGTATCCAGTCTATCGAGGATCATGACCAACACAATGGGCCCACGAAGTAAGACGAGAAGAGTTCTTTTGGAAGTAGTCCACTCAACCCTGCTCTATGGAGCAGAAATATGGGCAGACATCCTGAAACAAAAGACCTACCGGCGCAAGATAGCAGCAGTCCAACGGCGAGGGGCCCTCAGGGTGACCTCTGCTTACCGCACGGGCTCCGAAGCAGCCGTACTGGTCATAGCAGGGGCTCCACCCATCGATCTATTAGCAGCGGAGAGGTCAAAACTCTACGACCTCAAAACTACAGGCAACAACACAAATGAGGGCAGAGCAAGAGTGAAGGCGGAAACGCAAAAAGAGTGGGAAGATAGATGGAAGACGTGTGATAAGGGTAGGTGGACAGCACGCCTGATCCCGAACATCAAAGTCTGGCTCACCCGAAATCACGGCGAGACGGACTTCCTCCTGACCCAATTGCTGACGGGCCATGGCTCGTTCAACGCATACCTCTTTAAAATGGGCCTATCTCGCACCCCCAGGTGCAAGTACTGTCCGGATAAAAACGACGATGCCGAGCATACGTTCTTCGAGTGCGAACGCTGGAGGAACTACAGAGCCAACACCGAAGAAATCATAGGCAAAACGCTCAACCCTACGAGCCTAGTGAACTATATGCTACAGCGAGAAGAAAACTGGACAGAAATCGCAGCCTACGCGCAGCGCCTCCTTAAAGAAAAGATCTTAGAGAGGGACCAGTAAGGCAGCAGAGAATCGTCGTATGACGTAAAACGGACTGGGTCGAAGTAATGCTAACGCGGTTCCGACCCAGTCTTCCTTGCACTCACGCGCGGGGAACAAGAGGAGGGGTTTTTTAGTGGGTGGAAATCCCACACTACCGACCATCATCTTTCGGTGTCTTTAAAAGATTTTCCCCCTCATTAAAAAAAAAAAAAAAAAAAAAAAAAAAAAAACATACATACATACATACATACATACATACATACATACATACAAAAGTAGTAATGACTCGGCTGAAAAAGCCAGCCGATGCCATCGCCTGTAGACGCAGGCAAAAAAAAAAAAAAAAAAAAAAAAAAAAAAAAAAAAAAAAAAAAACATACATACATACATACATACATACATACATACATACATACATACATACATACATACATACATACATACATACATACATACATACATACATACATACATACATACATACATACATACATACATACATACATACATACATACATACATACATACATACATACATACATACATACATACATACATACATACATACATACATACATACATACATACATACATACATACATACATACATACATACATACATACATACATACATACATACATACATACATACATACATACATACATACATACATACATACATACATACATACATACATACATACATACATACATACATACATACATACATACATACATACATACATACATACATACATACATACATACATACATACATACATACATACATATTATTTTTATGAATTTTGAATGATTGAATATTTGTAATGATGTATTATTGAATAATATCGCTTCTGTTCGTTTGCACATAAACAATTAGCCCATGTTTATACATAAACGAACATGGAAAATGCACGAATTTGTAAATAGAAAAATAGTAAATTCGCTGTTATTCTTATTTATACATTATATATATATATAAGAGCGAATTCACTATTTTTGTCGAAATTACATGCATGTGCGTTGTTTTTACAGACTAAGGGCCTTTGCACATGGCGTATTGTCTACGCGCAGACGATGCGATACAAACGCAATACACACATGATCCACACGCTTTTTGGACTGAAAAACACATATAGATCAAGTGTGTATCGCGTTTGTATCGCGTGGTCTGCGTGTAGAAAATACACCGTGTGCAAAGGCCCTAAGTGGGCAAAAAAAATTCAGTGGTCAAAATATAATTATTGTTACATTGCAATGATATAACTTTGAACATCATACATAAAATTATTGAAATTCTGTAGAATATAATTAGACTGATAAAGATAGGGAAGAAAAGAAGAAAGTTTACGCAAGTGTTAGAATGGCTAAAAAGGTAGCGCGCTCAGCTCTAGACCAAGAAGGCATAGGTTCAATCCCGAGGGTAGGTAAAAACTTTAACGAGGCAGAATATGTTTTAATTCAATTATCATATAGGCAGGAACATAAATAAGAGGTATATGGAAACAAAAGATACTAACAGAATTTTTTTATTCATAATTTTTGGATTGTTTTTATTTGTCATTTCAGGCATAGATACGGCAGCCGGATCAGAGCCTGCAAGGGTATACTGACCAGGTCCGTAACCAGCATCCGCATCAGGGCCGCATGCAAAAAGCGTTTCACGCCTGTTGAAGCCCTGATACGGCAGCCTGCAAAGTGCCGTAGTACGGAATACGGCATGCCGGTTACGGCCCTAGTCTGCTGCGTAGCAAAATTTCTAGTCGGGTTAGACTATGAGCTTTCCAAAGAATATCCCGACTAGAAATTTTGTAAAATGCACATAACCTGAGATGCACTTCTTTCACCCATCTTAAAAAACTGTTAGAACAAAAAAACTCATTTCTGTAAAAAGCATGGACTAATAAAAAAAAACCGATAAAGCAAGAAAGTAGAGAAAGCAAGAAATAATATAGCAAAACTTTATCTTCTATAAAAATATGAGAAAATAACGGACTTATAACACAAAAATACAAAAAAAGTTTAGTTTTTGAGATAAAAGTCGGTAAAAAATAGCCGAAACAGCATCAAATTACATAAAACATTTGTTTTAGCCATGAAAAATACTGAAAAACTACGAGGAAAGCAAAAAAAACTGCACTCACTTACCTTCGAAAATACCGACGCCGTGTGTACACTGACCCTTTTAGGGAACGGACATGACTTTCACTGGCCGGCGTTTGAAAGTAAGCGGCCAGACCCGGGCGCCCCTTGGGCCTTTAGTCCCCACTACTACCTACATTTTTTAGGGGGGGAGCCGAAGGCCGCCCTAAATTCACGAGTGGGAATTTTGAGTTTCAAATTTCGACTGTTCCGTCAAAGACCCAGTGTACACACGGCTGGATTAAATAATCAATAACACCTAGTGCAATTTCATTCAAATTCTATGTAAACTTTAAACGAGTTTTTCTCAAAACCGCTTTTTCGAAATAGGCGTGCATGATTACTCAATAATTATTAAGCCGATAGAGTTGAAACTTGGTAGAAATATTGAAAATATTAATACCTTCTACTAACCGAGAATTGTTTTTGAAAAAGTAGGAAAGAAAAGACATTTTTATTCAAATTTTTACAGAAATTTTGCGTGAAATTCTGATTTTTTTTGTCAGTGCGTGCCATTGTATTAATTTGCATTTTCTTCATTTTAAACCTTCCTTGGCACACTGGGTCATTTTGACCCGAATGAATTTGAAATAAAATGCTCACTTTCCCAAAATTGAAAGTTTTCCATATTTTTTTACAACTCAATTTTATCCTTTCCGAATTTTAATTATGCAGACAAATTAAGAAATGTCTAAAGCGAATCTCGGATTTTTTCAATAAAAACCGACTAAAATGTTGTTGAGGGCAGGTGCATGAAGTGAAGTATTCGGGTCAAATTGACCCAATGTATCAAAATCTGTTTTTTTTAAATTTGTTTGCAAATCGATGCTAGACGGCACGCCGATTCGCAACTCCCGCGGCAACCTTGCTGTAACACTCTACCACAGTTCCACTATTTTGATGATAAATGAATTTAAAAAAAAACATTTATTCTTAAATATACTATTGCGATTTGAAAAAATCGATTTTTTTATTGCATTTTTTTGAAGTATAAGTATCTGAGAATATGTCCTGAAAATGTCAAGTCGATCAGCGTTGAAAGAGAAGAATCCGTTGTGTAAACGACCGGAAATTGAAACTTTAAGGCGTTACCCCCACTTGTAGCGCAAAAAAGGCCTTTTTCATGAAGTTTTTCAAAGAAAACTACAAAACTTCTTTAATCGATCAATATACCATCTTAAAGAACACGTCTTGAAGAACTTTCAGTAATTTTTTTATTGGAAAATACTACATTGTTTAGTGGCAAATGGCCGTCAATGAAATAATGTTGTTATATACACGGTTTGCGGTGAACAACATAGCGGCGAAGTGGATCATTTGGAAAAAAAAATGCGGATGGATTTAGTCAAATGTAAGTATAAACTAGTCTTTAATCGAAGGATTTTAAAAAATATTCATTTTTCACAAAATGGCGGACAGTCAAAGTTAATGGTTCGATTTTAACGAAAAAAATCGAAAGATTAAAGCCTACATTTTTATGTATTAAATAAGCCTGCAAAATTTCAAGAAGATTGGTTCATTAGTGTTCGAGTAATCTGGGTCACCGACTTCAGAAATGCCATTTTGAGAAAAACGCGTTTAAAGTTTCAATTTCCGGTCGTTTACACAACGGATTCTTCTCTTTCAACGCTCATATCTCAGTCAATTTTGTTCTGATCGACTTTAAATTTTCAGGACATATTCTCAGATACGTATACTTCAAAAAAATGCAATAAAAAAAATCGATTTTTTCAAAATCGCAAATGGGGGTAACCCCTTAAACGCGTTTTTCTCAAAATGGCATTTCTGAAGTCGGTGACCAAGATTACTCGAACACTAATGAATCGATCTTCTTGAAATTTTGCAGGCTTATTTAATACATAAAAATGTAGTCTTTAATCGTTCGATTTTTTTTTCGAAAAAAAATGGCCGTTTTATAGCCAAAAAACGGCCGTGTTTTTTCGTTAAAATCGAACCATTAACTTCGACTGTCCGCCATTTTGTGAAAAATGAATCTTTTTTAAAATCCTTCGATTAAAGACTAGTTTATACTTATATTTGACTAAATCCATCCGCATTTTTTTCAGATGATCCACTTCGCCGCAATGTTGGTCACCGCAAATCGTGTATATAAAAACATTATTTCATTGACGGCTATTTGCCACTGAACAATGTAATATTTTTCAATAAAAAAATTACTGAAAGTTCTTCAAGATGCGTTCTTTAAGATGGTATATTGATCGATTAAAAAAGTTTTGTAGTTTTCTTTAAAAAAATTCATGAAAAAGGTCTTTTTTTGCGCTACAAGTGGGGGTAACGCCTTAAGTCTTACTTCTCTCTCTATGTTCTTTATCGTTATTTTCTCAAGTTAGACAGACTTTCAGACAGATTCTTACCTCGTTAACTAGACATCAGATTTCTTTGAATGTAAAAAATACCATTCCTACAACTAATGACTGAATCTTCAAAAAAATTGCAGCATGTCAACTTTTTTCCGATATTTTAATATTACATACCATTCTTCCCTAATGACTCCTTTTCGATGGGAAAGTTACTCTACCCTATTGTTTTTATTCGCTAGTAGAGGCGTCGTTCGGATCGATCGTATGCCGGTGCAAAGCATGGATACATTGTGACGCGATTGTCGATCTTTGCATATCAAATTACGATTTCAAATGTCAGACAATAAAAAAGTAATTAGCAATAATTTGCGGTTAGGGATGGAACAATATTTTATAGCTAATCATTTTTATCGCGTGAGAGACGATAAATAGTAACTATATAATCCGTTGGAAGATAAGATTCTGAAAAGCTCCTCCCTCTGATCGAGCTGAAATTTCGCACAGACCTTCCTTTTATATTCTAGGAGAACCCCTAAAAGGATTTTTGGCGACTAGCAACAGTTTTCGATTAGCATATCGAATTCTGAAAGTTATTTTACTGCGTTCCTACTATATCTATACCGAAGAGACTCAGTTCTGGCTATATCTATATATGTGGTCGCGCTCTCTGTTTTGTGTGGATATTCGTCGATAGAAATGGAATGTAAAACATTCACAGCAAGATCTATTCTTGGAGCTATTGAAGGACATAAAACGCGCTTACTAAGGTAGTCCAGTCATTACCCACACGGAAAAAAAATATACGTAAAATATATTTTTCAATAAATTAAAAATAGATGTAAAATATATTTCAGATATACATTATGTATCTTAGATGTACAGTAGATGTATGCAATATATATGAGAAATGCATCTAACGTATACTCGCGATATCCAACTTTTCGACCAAAAATAGATCTTCAGAATATATAGAGAATGCACGTTGGATATGCGACGACATGTACTCAAACTATACTGAAAGTATACATTTGAGTATACCCACACGGAAATAGAATATATGTAAAAGTATAGTTTTCGATATATTAAAAATGTATTTTAACTGTATTCGACGTATAATTGAAATATACTTTAAATGTCTTTAAAATACATCTAAAATATACACGATATATGTTCATACTCCGTTTAAAATATACTTGAAATATACTCATAGTACATTTTAAATATTATTAAAATATATTCAACGTGTATTCAAGATATACTTGGAGTGTATTCAATCTATACTAGAAATATTCTTAAAAATTTTGTTATGACGTTATTTACGTCATTGCACCCTTTTACGATATTTTTCCTTGTCGTTAATTACGATTATGGTGTTTGCAGTTCAGATATTTTAATAGTTCAAATTTAAATTATATCAGACGCTTACACCCCGTAAGGTGGTTTCGAACCCGGGACTTCTGAGTGATGAGCTGGGACCTTCCACACTGAGCTAGTTCTACTTGATAAATTAACTTTCGTATCGTCTACATCTGGTACAATACACAATGTTAGGTTATTGAGAAATGTGTGGATTTACAAGAGTAACTAACAATATCGGATCAATTACTTAATTGCGTTCGCATAGAGAGCGATAATCGAATAGAATTACGAGATTACATAACCTTCGATTTTTTTGTCCGATCATTTATTCCGGCTAGTGCGGCTAGGTCTTCGCGAGATACCGACTTGAAGGTGTGTGTGTGTGTGTGTGTGTGTGTGTGTGTGTGTGTGTGTGTGTGTGTGTGTGTGTGTGTGTGTGTGTGTGTGTGTGTGTGTGTGTGTGTGTGTGTGTGTGTGTGTGTGTGTGTGTGTGTATGTGTAAAACTACTGAACCGAATGAAATATGGTTTTCTCTGTTTATAGCGTAAAATGCCACTAATATGATGCTATTTGTTTTATTTCAATCGCACGAGTCTAAGTTGAGCAATTAATTACTTTTTAACAAAAGGTTATCGAGGGAGAAGTTCTGACGGGGTGCGGACGGGTAAGACGCTGTTTATACCGCGAATACCACTTATGCCCAATAGCCCAATGCCCCTTTCAATTTAATTGCAGTTCCCCGTAACCATCTGCTTTGCGATGACGATTAACAAATCGCAAGGACAAACGCTACGACAAACGCTACGAGCGAGTCAACCGACGAACAGCCTGCTTCTCGCATGGTCAGCTCTATGTCGTCGCCTGCTGTAGAGTGACCAACCGAGAAAATATTTTATTTTAACCGACGGGGAAGAAAGAAAAACGTGAAACGTGGTGTATACTGAATTTTGGAAAAATCGATTAAATTTTAATTTTAGATAACTCATTTCAGACAATAACATATTATCCAAAGTTCAAAGGTTTCATTTGAGTACTTTTTCATTTAGTAAAGTTAAGATCAATCAATGTGATTGCCATTGAAATGTTCGTCAGTAAATACTCAACCTATCTATACCTATGATAAAGATATCGGAGACAAAAAGTCAGTTTATATGGAATATATTTTTTTTCAATAAGCAAGGTGAATTATCAAAAACTACAGACCAGGTAGCCAGAATAACTGTTTAGAGCGGTACAGAGCAGGCAAAACCGTGGGCAAAGGCTAATGTGTGTGTGTGTGTGTTTAAATGTATATATACAATGAATGAATCGAAAATGTATCTTTTATGAGCATTTTATATGATTCAAATGAATCTTGCGTCTATTCATGGTATATTAGTACATATAGCATATAAGCATATAGTAATATATATTCAGATATACATATAGCATACCTTAAATATATTCGGATAACCTATTAAAAATGTATAAAGCATACGTTGGTCATGCGCTTTCAATATATTTTATGTGTATCTAAAATGTATTTTTTTTTATATCCCAGCGTACGCTCTCCGGTATGTTCCCCAGTGTATAAAAGATATATTCAGTATACAGATCTGATATATTTAATGTATATCTTAGAAGCTATTTATATATATAAATCGCACAGGTTTTTAGACATATCCAAATTTATATTTGACATATCCAACTTTTCGAACAAAATATATTTACTGAATGTTTTATATATCTTTCGGTATATTTTTTGTATATCTTATTTCCATGTGGGTATATACATTTGAAAATGCAAATGAACCGAGGAAGCTGAATTTTTAATATAGTGTGGGGGGCTAAGAAAAGCTTATCTTGAAATTGTCGACTAAGATTTCCGATGAGCTTTCTCCGACATCTTGAAAAAAGGGGTAAGCTTTATTTTTTGGTGATAACTCGGCTCTCCGTTATCATACGAAAATTGCGATATTATACTTTTTTGTTGCTTTTTTACGCTCTACAATTTATGTCATATAAATGCTTCACCTACCGTCGCTCGTTGTTGAGATATCGAAAGTGAAAGTAAAAAAATAGGGTTTCGAAATTTGTTTTTGCTCTTTTCTCCTTTCTCGTGATACATATCGAAAAATGGCTATTTCAAACTTGTAGAGCATGTTCATACCTAGCAACATATATTTTTTTTAGTTTTTTTAGCCAAACCGTAAGACTTTTAGTGCGCCACAAGTTGGCACGTCCGTGCGAAGTTTCGATTTCACAGCTCGCGCGGTTGTACAGATATGTTGTAACGGATCGCCGGTTCTAGAGAAAATTATTAAAGTACAGTATAAATAAATTAAACAGCAAAATTATGAATCACATGTATGAAATTTATTATACAAATACATGTTTTTGTGTTGTTGAAGATGAAGATGTGTGAAGATCCGTTTTTAATGTTTATATTTTTCTTCGTTTCGATGGTCTTGGTTCACAGTCTACCTGTTCGGAATACTCATCGAGTTGTGGAGATTCTTCAACAACATGAGATGATTCTTTGATAGTTGGATCATCCTCATTGAGCAGGATGTCGACTTTGACGACGTTGCTGCATGTTTGCTCACTGCAATTTAGGCAAATAATGGAACAAGCAATCCCTGCTTTTCAGCACTCACAGGGAGCTTCATATTTTCCCTTGCACTTGCACGATATGAGCTTTAAGGGGAGGTATCTGAGTAAACGGCAAGAAAAACAGGTAAACTTCGGGAGTTTTTGTCTCAAAAACTAATGTTTCGATTGGATCCGGGTTTTTTTTTAATTGGAAAATATGCACATTGAGGTATGTTTAGGAATTTTTTAAAATATTAGGTGTACAAATAAGTTTTAGGACACTTCGATTTTGTATCATAACAGCTATTCTAAATTAATTCAAAGGTCCCGCTCACTTATCATAGATGGCGCTTGATATGTAGTATCGAAACGTAAAGGAGTCATAAACATAAACTATAAATTCTGTAAATTAAACATGCAGACCGATAAGCTATTTATTAGACACTGCATTCGCTATGAATTCCATCAAGGAAAAAGTGTTAGGAAAGCGTGTGAATCGATATGTTCTGTTCTTGGAGACAACATTGTATCTAAAAGTACATGTGAGTATTGGTATAAGCGATTCAAAGAAGGTGATTTCGACGTTAGTGACCGTGAACGCACGGGGCCTCTTGTAAAGGTGGACGATCAGGAACTGCAAGCGTTGCTGGATGAAAACTCTTGTCAGACGGAGAAACAACTTTCGGAACAGCTTGGAGTAACTCAACAAACTGTTTCTTATCGTTTAAAAGCAATGGGTAAGATTCGAAAAGGAACAAAGTGGGTACCACACTTTCTGACTCAAGAAAATAAAAACAGCCGTCTTAACATTTGTGTGAGTCTTTACAACAAGCAACATAGAAAGTCTTTCTTGTGGAAAATTGTGACCGGCGATGAAAAGTGGATTTATTTTGATAATCCGAAACGCAAATATTATTGGGTTGACCCCGGCGAGCCGACAACATCCACGCCAAAGCGCAATGTTCATTGTACCAAAGTCATGCTGTGCATATGGTGGGATATGAAAAGCGTACTGTATTATGAACTTCTCAAACCTGGTCAAACAGTTACTACCGATCGCTATTGTCATCAATTGATGCAAGTGAATCAAGAAATTGAGAAGAAACGTCCATTTGCTGGTAAAGGAAAACGTCCAGTAAAACTGCTCCATGACAACGCGCGGCCTCATGTGGGTAAACCGGTCAAGGATACGTTACTAGCGCTTGGATGGGAAGCTGTACCACACCCGGCGTATTCACCAGACTTAGCCCCATCCGATTATCATTTATTCCGGAAAATGCAGAACGATTTGTCTGACGTGCGATTCAAAACATTTGAAGAAGTGGAAAAATGGGTCGCTAAATTTCTCACCTCGCAAGACGAAAGTTTCTTTGCGAAAGGCATCCGCGAGTTACCTGAGAGATGGCTGAAGGTCATTCAGTGCGATGGAGATTACTTCGATGAATAACTGTGTTTTACTTCTTTTTTAATAAATCTTGAATTTTTTGAAAACTGTCCTAAAACTTATTTGTACACCTAATAAATTCGTTGACTGGGTGCGATTCAAAAGCGATTATCTCGAAACATAGTTTTCGAAGTCTGTGCCAGATGTATCTCGAAAACGGTTTGTGGGATTTTGTCCAAATTTGGATACAATATTCTTCCATAGTTTTTCTCGTTCGCCACGTAGGATTTTTTTGAAATTTTCATTTTTGACGGAATTGCGACCGTTTTAATTGAACATTCGTTTTTCGTTCGCAATTTGCGACGATGTTGGATTGCATACACATTGCATGAAAAAGCAATGGTTCAATCAAGTGAAAAACCCCCACGTGGCGAACGAGAAAAACTATCGAAGAATATTCTATCCAAATTTGGACAAAATCGGACAAGTCGTTTTGGAGATACATCTGGCACCGACTTTGAAAATATGGTTCGAGATAATCGCGTTTGAATCGCTTCCAGTCGATGAATTTATTTTAAAAAATTCCTAAACATACCTCAATGTACATGTTGTCTAATAAAAAAAAACCCAGATCCAATCGAAACATTAGGTTTTGAGATCAAAATTCCCGAAGTTTACCTGTTTTTCTCGCCGTTTACTCAGGTACCTCCCCGTATAAACTCAGGAGGCGCGAGTTCAGCTGAGCTGATAAATGGTTCGAGTCCATGATTTGTTCGTCGCTAACCCCGTTCGTGAGAATCTATGTGAAACCCGAGCCACTTTTGCACCTGGTGATAGGAACGGAATACATGCTGGCGTGGTGCGCTTTCCATTGGTGGGAGTAGCGAGAGGTAGTTAAACTCATTGTTAGCAACTGATTTAGCGAAGCGGTGGAATCATAAAGCATTGATAGATTTTTTCTGCTTGTTACCGCCATATGAGAAATTGTCCTCCTGTGGAAGTCAGAACATTCGGATCGACTTTTTCTTGCTAGAATAATTCCACCGATGTATGCTTTTAGAGAGCGTTGATGAATTTTTATTTGCCAATATTGAAAAAAGACGATGTGGTATCGCTAAAAAAATGAAAGAAAAGTATGTTGTCGAGAACGACCTTATCATGCTTTATACTAGGCGGAGAGTAGAGTTTTGCGGCTGTATTTCCTTTTGCTGGTTTTCGGAAGTATACGTTTGTTTTGTCCTGCGCGAGTCTACTGATTAAGGGGCCAGTCCTCTTTGAAAGTTTCAAAAAATCGAAAGCAAGCAAGACTTGAAGAAATCGACAATGATGAGCAATCAGAAGGGATTTCGTACGGTGCAGGAATTGCCGATTGTGTTTAGGTAAGAGTTTTTCATAGTATACACTTCAAACGCGTTTTTCTAGAAACAACGTTTTCAAAATCTCGCTCCATCGTATCTCTAAAACTAATAAACCGATTCTCTTGAAATTTGAACCACATATTGTAAACATGATTCGCAACAAGATGACTCTTGATGGTTTTGAAATTTTGGTTTTTACCCTTTTTTTTTGCGAAAAACTGCGAAAAAACGCATTTTTTTTACTTTTTTCGCTTTTCATCTGCCATTTTTTAATTTTTTGATAGAACTTTATATCCGAGAGTCATTTTGTAGCTGGTGTCTTACTGAATCTAATGGACTTTGATTTTTTTGTTTCAGACAAGCCGTTGCCGAGTTGTGATGGAGCTAACTAGCCCACTTATTTTTGAGGCGTTACGTTAAACTATAGTTTTTGTACTTAACAATGAATAAAAATGAATTTAAAAATTTTGTTTATGTATTTCAAGACTTTATTTATCAAGCCCAACAACTTTTATATTCATATCTTTTAGTAAATCCTCAAAAAAAAAAAATCGCGAAAATAGCTTTTATTCGTGGCTCCAAATTGGACTGGCTTCGTAAAACCGAAAGATTCGGTCATAAATCGATGCTTCTTCAATTGCCGTGGTTACGATCAGAGTATCTGCATCCTCAAAGGCCTGTTCAACTTTAATCCTTAATCCGTGAACCGGGGTTGTTTTCGTCCGGGCGCAAATTTGTTTTCGAAATTTCTCGAACGTCGGCGATGTCAGGGCACGTGGACGGGAACAAAAAAAATATAGGTAGGTAGGTTCGTGAGCGCACAAGGTCAGGTCTAGCAGTCAGTTACTCTCGAACTGGAGTGCGAGAGAAATCGGTGCAGGACGAAAACGACCCCTGTTCACGACTAATGTAAATAAACTTGGCGGTTTTCGATTTTTTTTTCGTTTGTTCATATTTTGATGTTTTGAACTGTAAACAAGCAATGTAACGTAAATATTTCAGTTAAAAAAGAATTATGGCGGTCAGAAGGGCCGAGGAGATTTATTACTTATGGTCTAATAACATAAATAAAATAAGAAAAAAACTTAACCTCCCAAAAATATGCCTATGTTCCCGGTGCAAAATAGGGTATCTGGTTTATTTCTACGATACTGTAGTATTTTTTTCCTTGAACAAAACATTTTTCATTTGAATAACCGTTTATTAAACTTTTTTCCCATAATTTTTACGCCCGATGCATTCAAAACAAAAAAAAAACGTTTTTCGCGGGCATTGCTTGACATTTGTTGAAAAAAATTAAAGTTGATTAATAATTAAGTTGATTAAAATTTTGCAATTAAAATTTCGCAAATTTGAAAATTAAGTTGATTAAAAATAAAAAATAAATTCTTTGTTTTCGCTTTAAAATGAAAGTATAAAGATAAACCATGATTTTTTTCAGATTTTTTTGACAAAAATTGTAAGTGTGACAGCGCCCAGCCGAAAACGATCCCGGTTCAGGGAATTAGGGTGCCGAAAAAACCTTTACGGATTGAGGGTTAATTTCGACTCTTGCAGAATGAAGGCGAAGAATTTGCACCAAGTTATCTTTGTGTCGCTTGCGAGTTACTTCTTGGCTAACTTTTGGAGCTGTAGGTTTATCGAATGTAAATTCTGATGATTTGTTTTATCTCGAACGTCGTACTCTTTCCGAAGTTTTGCCTGAAAATATTCCGTGCGTATCACCGGGTGCCAACGTGGCTCGGGTTTCACAAGGATCCTCAGGAATCAGGGTGGCAACGAACAAATCATGGACTTGAACCGGATATCAGCACAGCTGAACCCACACCTATTGAGTTTTAAAGCTCATATCGTGCAAATGCAAGAGAAAATGTGAAGCTGCCTGTGGGTGCGGAAAAGCAGGGATTGCTTGTTCCTTTATTTGCCAAATTGCAGTGGGCAAACATGCAACAAGGTCGCCAAATTCGGTATCCTGCTCAATGAAGATGCGGATGATTCGACTGTATCGAAGAATCATCTCATGTGGTTGAAGAATCTCCACAACTCGATGTGTATTCTGAACAGGGAGATTGTGAACCAGGACCATGAAAACGAAGAAAGATATAAATATTAATCACAGGCTTCCCCTCATCTTCATCTTCTACAACACAAAAACATGTATTTGCAGAATAAATCGTATACGTGTGATTCATGACTTTGCTGTTTTATTTGTTTATATTGTACTTTAATAATTATCTCTAGAACCGTAGATCCGTTACAACATTCTATACAACCGCGCGAGCTGTGAAATTGAAACTTCGTGCGGACTTGCCATCTTCACAGCGTGCTAAAAGTCGTAATTTTTCGCTAAAAAAAAAACAAAAAAATATATGTTGTAGGTATGAACATGCTCTACAAGTTTGATAATAGGCATTTTTTCGATATCCCGTGTAGGTTTCGCCAATCAAACCGTAACGGCCAATACTTGGACCAATGTTGGCGGGACGATGATCGATTAACCAACTGTACGCCAATGCTCGGCTGAGTATTGACTAGCCAACATCGGCTTGTCGATACGAGGCCGATGTTTGGCGAAGTATAGACTCGCCAATCATGTTTTTGCCGATACGAGGCCAATGTTCGGCCGAGTAACGCATGATCGAACCGAAATTCGTATATTGACGGTTCATTGTTTCGCGTTGAAGTCATTGAGAGTCGAGATAAATACTTTTTACGAGTCCATTGGACATTATTCTTAACAAATATACTACCAAATCAATGCACTCATTGTTGGCCGATTCTCGAACGAGCTCTAACGCGATATTCTGCCGATTTTTATGAACCATCCTACACTGACAGAAAAATTCTATTAATATTAACTAACCGCGTCTATTTATTTATTTTTTATTTGAATTAACTAGATTTTTCGTGAAATCAAATTTTTCCTATTGCATTCCATTGTTGGAATTATTCATTTTAAATATATTTATTTATTCAAATTAAACTTGAACTAATGAACTAATGGTCTGTCTTTATTGCAACACACATATTAACGGGTTGTGGGGGTAGAGAAGGTGGAGAGAGAGGAATTATATATATAGGTTAGGTTTGAAAATTCTATAACATGTCATTCGATAACACTCTCTAATGATCATAATGATATTAACTAATTGATAGAGTTTATGTGATACAAATAATGATGAGAATCCATTTGGTATCTTATGCCATACCTGCGATTCAAATGTTACAAGCACTCGGTAGCATAGGGGCAGCGTGTTTGGCTATGAGTAGGGAAGTTCAAGGTTCGAGCCCCATATGGGTGAAATATTTTCTTCGAACTAATCATTTCAAAAGACCAGGTAATGACGAATTACAATACAAAAATAATTAATTTTTTTTTTTTTGGCAGTGCAGGACCAATTTTGGTCATCTATATTGAGTCACAATTATCCGCCAAGACTCGGTCGATAATCGGGCTAAGCTCGAGTGCCAATGATGGCAGTCTTGAGGGGGCTTATTGTTGGCCGATTCTCGAATGAACTCCTACGCGATGCTCGGCCGGTTCTCATAAGCTATTCTAGGGCCAATATTGATTGCGAATATCGGGCCGCTCTTATCATCCAAAGCTCGGTCGATGATCGGGCCAAGCTCGACTGCCAATGTTGGTAAGCTTGGCGTCGAGCATCGGCCAATCATTGGCCACTACCGATCGCCCTACATGGGTATGTCTCACGAAAAAGGAGAATACAGCAAAAAACAAATTTCAATGTCCGATTTTAAAGCTTTCACCTTCGATATCTCAACAACGAGCAACGGTAGGTAAAATTGTTTTATCCCCTATATTGTAGAGCGTAAAAAAGCAACAAAAAGTGCATTATCGCAATTTTTGTATCATGACGGAGAACCGATTTATCGCAAAAAAACCAAATTTACCCCTTTTTCAAGATGGCAGAGAAAGCTCATAGGAAATCTTGGTCGACAATTTCAAGTTAAGCTTTTCTAAGCCCTCTCCACACTATATTAAAAAATCAGCCTCCTTGGTTCCTTTGCATTTGTCCGCCTCTTTTTTGGATATAATGACTGGACTAAGGGAGTGTTTTAAGCCTCCCACAGAGCAGCCGTCGGAACAAATTAGGGAATACAAATAAAAAATGTATGGACATTAAAAAAAAACCCAAAAAAATAAAGACTATTTTAAAAACGCAAAAAATGTAGACTACAGAAAACAAAACAAAAATTAGAATGTTTTCGGTAACCCAAAATATGGTGAACCCCACGACAATTTGCACAAATTGTATGTTCCATTCATGGCAAAAAACTTCAGCAAAAGGCCATGCAAGATTACGGCAGACGAAAGAAATAAAAAATAAGTACTATGTCGACCAGCGAAATTACTAGTGAGCCTTGGTGACTGGCCCCCTAGCGATGGAACGTAAAGTAAGTGGAAGGTCACATATATGGGTATAGCCAGAACTGAGCCTCGTCGGTACAGATATAGTACGAGCATAGTGAAATAAATAACATTCAAAATTCGATATTTCGAAAACTATTGCTATAGTCGCTAAAAATTCTTTTAGGGGTTCTGTGCAAAAGGAACGTTGTGTAGAAAGTTGCATAAAAATATTTATAATTAAAGAAATTATAAACAATCTTGTGAAGAACCTCTGAACGTGTACTTGATAGCTACCCGCTTGATATGAAAGAAAAAAAGATTTTTTTTTTTCTTAAAATAGATAATATTGACTACGACTCGACCGAGCTCTTTTGTGTTGTCGTTTTTCAATCGTTAAAAACAAATTTTTGCATTTATTTTTAGATTTTTCGAAGAAAAGTTACATTATTATTAATAACTAATGAAAAAATGTTCGAAAAATGTCAGTCAAGAATAACTACTATTACACTCAATAAGTGTACCAAATTTCAAGTCAATCCGTTAATTAGATGTCGAGAAACCGTGTACACCGTTCTGAACAACATATAGTTTTGATAAAAACGCGTTGGTAGTTTTACCAGCAATTTATCGTTGTAATTATAAGTTTACCTTTAATCTGTGATTCCTATATCATATGTTGGACCGTCCTATTCAATTTGAGTCGCCTTAAGGTAGACCGAGCGCGCGCTCTTGATTTCTATAGATTTTGTTCAAATTTTAACCAGACATTGTTCATATCATTATGCATATGTGAGTGAAATTTCGAAACAGTTGGCTATTTAGATTGGGAGATAATGGATTTTTAAATTGCACTTTTTAACACTGCAGGGTTTGCATTGCAATTTGGACAGAATAATTTTCCGTAAAAAATATTTGTCCCTTACAATAAGAAGACATATGGCAATACCGCATCGTTCCACGTATCCAATGACGTAAGTTTGCGCGGACTATTTAAAATAATACTGCAACACAAATTTTCATTTGGAAGTAATTTTCAATCGACCAATTTTTTAATTAGTTATGAATTAACCAACACTTTTATTTGTTAATGAAGATAACATAAACAATATAAAATATTAATATTTATAACGCAAATATTTTTTTATGCTAAAAGTTTTTAACATTCGAAACACGATAATTATTTTTTTTTCTCGAAATATTGAACAATACTGTTCTGCGATGTTGCCATATGTCTTCTTGTTATAGGGGACAATCATTTTTTACGGAAAATTATTTTGTTCTTACTAAACGGTTTTAGCATAATTGAATAATAAAGGCAATTCAAACTTTTTTCACTCTTCCCCTAACTAGTTTGCTATTTAAATATAATTTGTTTTCAAAATTTATAAACACAATAGAATGGTACGATGGATTATGTGACCTGAATTTCGGTCAATGGAGACCCTGCAGTGTTGAAAGTTGCAATTTTGAAACCCATTATCTCCCAATCTAAATAGTCGACTGTTCTGAAATTGCACTCAAACATGCATAATGATATGAACAATGTCTGCTTCAAATTTGAACAAAATCCGTAGAAATCGAGTGCGCTCGCTCGTCCTACCTTAAGGGACGAATGAGTGTTCCTTATTTTCATAGTAGCCTAACCCCTTAATATACACTACTGGCCAAAAGTTTTTGGACACTTCAGATAATTGCATAATTGTATTTTTTTATTGGTTTTTTCCTTAGGTACCCGCTTTTCGCGTTTGTTACTTATTCTTCCCCACATTATGACCGTTCTTTCCTCTACTGTTTTACTCCTTTTTTCTCCATCTTTCTCTCTGTTCCCCCCTCTTGCGGCCGCAGCCGACTTCCCCGTCCGTATTATATTCATCATGACATTTTCTGTCATGGGTATAGGGAAACTGCGGAAAATCTATACCAATACAGCCGGTCACCGATTCGCCCCCCGGTCGTGGAACTAGTCTTATTTCGCCGCGAAATGCCGAAGAAAAACATTTCACGACGAAATGTACGCGACCGCGATTCGAACCCGGGACCTCCCGGTCCGCTGGTTTAGTGGCGAGCACGCTAACCACTAGACCATCGCACCGGTTAATTGCATAATTGTATTAGAATAATACAATTCACCATAGAGATCATTATAGTATCTTCGTAAAATTGTAAATGAAATGAATTATATTATTCTAATATTATTTAGCAATTATCCAATGATCGAAAGTTGTGCAATTATCTGCAGCGTCCGAAAAATTCTGACCGGTAGTGTGTGTGTGTGTGTGTGTGGGTGCACACACACACACACACACACACACACACACACACACACACACACACATATATATATATATATATATATATATATATATATATATGTATGTATGTATGTATGTATGTATGTATATATATGTATGTATGTATATATACACTACCGGCGGAAAGTTTCCGGACAAGAGTTGGAAAAAGTGCCCGAACGGTTCTTTATGCCATTTCGCCGGTAGTTGGGCTAGGCCAATTTGACCAACGGCATTTTAAAGAGGGGGGATTCACCTACATTTTGGCTTATTAAAAAAAATTTCACGATTTTTTTTACACGTGGCACCCAGTTTTGAAAACGACAATTTTTTGTCGTTTTTTTGTTGTTTTGTGAGTGGACCCCGTTTACAGTAAAAATCTTTTTTATGCATTTGTCCTATTAAAATCATAAAAGGGGAAGCCTAAGCTTCAATTTCGTTTTGTAGAAAAAATTTTGCGATTTTTTTTTCCCAAAAATATTTCGTTTTTTCGATAAAAATATACAATATGAAAATTGCTCCGGAGTACGAAAACGACGAGGATTACAACAAAACCCCAAGACGGTAAAAAGTTGCGTTACTTTTTGTTGAGTTCATAAGAATTTTTTCAGATTTTTTTTGCGAAATTTTTTTTAAATTTATTTCCGGTCGGAACTCGATTGATCTCAACACCATGATAATAATATAATTAATTTTTTTATTTACATATTATACTTTGGTCTCGTCGAAAAAACCTCCTCTCGCTGACAGTACGCTCTTTACTACACGCGGCATCCTCTCCACAAGTTTTTCGAATGTCTCTCGGGGTGTTTCTTTCCATGATTTTTGTAGGGATTCCCATAGCTTTTCGGCGGATGAATGCGTGACCTTGCGCGCTTATCGATCCATTTCATCCCACAGCAGCTCTATGGGATTGAGATCGGGAGATTGAGGAGGCCATTGCATAATTTGAAGCTCCCCACTTTTTTGCTTCGTTTCAAGATACTTCGAGCAGAATTTTGAAGTATGTTTCGGGTCGTTGTCTTGTTGAAAAACGAACCCCCTTCCGATGAGTCGCTTTCCAGAAGGAACAGCGTGGTTTTTCAGAATCGCGTGATATGCTTTTTGGTCCAGGATTCCTTTGACTTGGTAGAGGTCCCCCGCACCAGCATACGAAAAAGATCCCCATACCATTACAGAAGCGCTGCCGTGTTTAACGGTTGGAATTACGCAATCAGGATGCATTTTCTCGTTAGCTGAGCGACGAACGAAAACTCGACGTTTTTCTCCAAGTATTTCAAATTTGGATTCGTCGGTCCATAAGACCCGTTTCCAATCTTCGATCGTCCAATTCTCGTGCTTGCGTGCCCAATTCAATCGCTTCTTTTTGTTTCCACGGCGGAAGAGTGGCTTTTTCGTTGCGACTCTTCCGTATAATTGTGCGCTGCGCAAGCGTTGTTTAATCGTCGTAATTGAAATGTTTTTTCCACGACTTTCGACAAACTGCGCTTGGATGTTTGCCGCCGTAAGTTTTCGATTCCTTTTAGACATCATAATTATTGATTGGTCTTCCGCTTTGGAAGTAACAGGAGGCCTCCCGGAACGATTTTTATCGCGGTTCGATTGTGTCTCTCTGAAGCGTTTTATAGCATCCCCAACGGTTGATTTGGGTATTTTCAATCGATTTGCAATGTAGCGAATTTTGAACCCTTCATTGCAAAGAGCAAGGATTGATGCACGCTTTTCGATGCTTAAATTAGGTCGACGACCCCTTTTTTTCTTAAAAATAAAAATAAAATTAACTCTAAGAAGTCGAAAATTTTATTTAATTAACCGTCAATAAATTAATAGTTCAACACACTTCAAATTCAACATATTATTCGACACGATACGACAGGAAAATCTAACGCGAACGTTTTTTCGATGCTTGCCGAAGAAGTACTGAGTCGAAATAATTTTTGAATATTTTTTCATTGTAACACGTAAAGAGTGCGTGGACGTTTCTCCCACTCTTTGTTTTCTTCTTGTTTTCGAAGTAGAGTAAGTCAGCGAACATAGCGAATCTCGCGACGGAGTGTCTGTCCTTGTTCCTTGTTTATTTTTTCGCGAGGTTCGCATTGTCGAGCGTTCGCGAGCGTTCGCTTTGTCGCATAGGTGAGCGATATATTTTTTTTACTACTCTACAAAGAGTGGGAGAACCGTTCACGCACTCTTTACGTGTTACAATGAAAAAATATTCAAAAATTATTTCGACTCAGTACTTCTTCCGCAAGCATCGAAAAAACGTTCGCGTTAGATTTTCCCGTCGTATCGTGTCGAATAATATATTGAATTTGAAGTGTGTTTAACTATTAATTTATTGACGGTTAATTAAATAAAATTTTTGACTTCATTCGAGTTTTTTTTTAAGAAGAAAATGGGTCGTCGACCCAATATAAGCATCAAAAAGCGTGCATCAATCCTTGCACTTTGCAATGAAGGGTTCAAAATTCGCTACATTGCAAATCGATTGAAAATACCCAAATCAACCGTTGGGGGTGCTATAAAACGTTTCAGAGAGACACAATCGAACCGCGATAAAAATCGTTCCGGGAGGCCTCCTGTTACTTCCAAAGCGGAAGACTAATCAATAATTGTGATGTCTACAAGCAATCGAAAACTCACGGCGGCAAACATCCAAGCGCAGTTTGTCGAAAGTCGTGGAAAAAACATTTCAATTCCGACGATTAAGAGCGTGCTGTCAGCAAGAGGAGGTTTTTTCGACGAGACCAAAGTATGATATGTAAATAAAAAAATTAATTATATTATTATCATGGTATTGAGATCAATCGAGTTCCGACCGGAAATAAATTTAAAAAAAATTTCGCAAAAAAAAATCTGAAAAAATTCTCATGAACTCAACAAAAAGTAACGCAACTTTTTACCATCTTGAGGTTTTGTTGTAAACCTCGTCTTTTTCGTACTCCGGAGCAATTTTCATATTGTATATTTTTATCGAAAAAACGAAATATTTTTGGGAAAAAAAATCGCAAATTTTTTTCTACCAAACGAAATTGAAGCTTAGGCTTCCCCTTTTACGATTTTAATAGGAGAAATGCATAAAAAAGATTTTTACTGTAAACGGGGTCCACACACAAAACAACAAAAAAACGACATAAAATTGTCGTTCTCAAAACTGGGTGCCAAGTGTAAAAAAAATCGTAAAATTTTTTTTGATAAGTCAAAATGTAGGTAAATCTCCCCTCTTTAAAATGCCGTTGATCAAATTGGCCTAGCCCAACTACCGGCGAAATGGCATAAAGAACCGTTCGGGCACTTTTTCCAACTCTTGTCCGGAAACTTTCCGCCGGTAGTGTATAATATATATACATATATATACATACATACATACATACATACATACACACACACACACACGCACGCACACGCACACGCACACGCACACGCACACACACACACACACACACACACACACACACACACACACACATGTTCCAAGTGAAGGAAAGGAAGAGGAAGGTAGAAACCAACAGATCATGAAGTTGGTGGAGAGGCATGGAAAGACGCTGGAGAGCCTAGCCTCTTTTATTCAGCAGAAGAAAAACCTCCACAAAGAGATCCAGCGGTGGGTTCCTATGCTTACCAGTACTTGGAAAGGTATAGAGGACCTGGTAACGTGGAGGGCAAAGCCACAGGCGGAAACGTCGACTGGAGGTACGCAAACCACGCCAACCATAAACCAAGCGAAATCGACTCTACCTAACAAGGAGAGGAACGATGAAGGCATGGACGTGGACGGTACCTCGACGCAAGGAAGCAAGGCGAAGAGGAGAAAGCGGGTTACACCAACGTCGACCGAGGGAAAGGAGCCGAAGAAGAAGAAGCAGCTGGAGGAGCTGGCTGGTCAACCCGAGGATAAGGGAGGCGTGCGATCAGAGCAGGAGTGGCAGACTGCCGGAAAGAAGAAAAGATCGCACAAGATATCCCAGACGCAGCCTCAGAAGAAGCCGCAGAAACCTCGCGAACGGCCGACTCTGCCCAACGCTCTCGTCATCCACAAAAAGGGTGACTTGAGCTATGCGGAGATCTTGAGTCGTATAAAGAAGGATCCGGCGCTCAAGGATGCAGGTGAATGCGTCCAAAAGGTACGCAGAACGAACACGGGAGATCTGCTGATCGTTCTGAATAAGGAGAGCTCAGCCAAAGCACCGGAATTGCGAAACCAATTCGAAGGTGTTCTTGGCGAATCAGCAACGGTGCAGAGTAAAGTCCAGGAAGTGGATCTGCAGATCAAGGACCTGGAAGAGGATGCGACGAAGGAGGAGATATCGGCGGCCCTGCAGAGAGTCTTGGGACCGGAATATCCAGCCACGGAACACTCTCTTAAGTCTCTGCGTAAAGCATATCGCAGGACTCAGACCGCGGTAATACGAATCATGGTGCCTGCTGCCCGGAAACTTCTGGATACAGGAATCATCCGAGTCGGCTGGCGTAATTGCAGAATCCGAGAGGTGGTGAGGCCACTAAAGTGTTTCAAGTGCTGGAAATTTGGACACTTATCACGGAACTGCAAGAGCAGTGTCGACCGGGCTAAAGACTGCATCAAGTGCGGTATCACTGGCCACAAAGTTGCCGAATGCACAGCAAGCGCAAAGTGTGTCATATGTGCAGAAGCGGGAGATGGGGCACCCACAGCCCACATCGCAGGTAGCAGCCGATGTCCAGCGTATACGCGGGCTCTCCAGGCTCTCCAGGCACTCCAAAAACGATGCAAATGAGAGTACTCCAGCTCAACCTCAACCATTGTGAAGCCGCACAGGACCTGCTCATGCAGACTGTACGCGAGCTGAAGCCTGACTTGGCGATACTCTCGGAACCATATAGACATCTAGACACGCAACCCTGGGAATCTGACGCAAGTGGGAAGGCCGCAATTTGGTCTTGCGGAAAGCTTCCATTTCAGGATCTTGCGAGTCGGATGGAAACTGGTTTCGTGAGAATAAAAGCCAAAGGAGTTCATTTCTACAGTTGTTACGCACCGCCTAGCCTGACGACTGATGAGTTTGAGAATTTTCTCGACAACCTAGTCGCAGACGCTAAACAACGATTCCCGGTAGCTATAGCCGGAGATTACAACGCGTGGGCTGTGGAATGGGGTAGTAAAGTGACGAACAGGAAGGGTCAAGCTCTGCTTGAGGCTATGTCCTTATTAGATGTAGTACTACTTAATGCAGGTACAAAGCCCACTTTTGTTAAAGGTGAAGCCTCCTCTATAGTGGACCTCACTTTTGTGAGTAGTAGCCTAGCCAGAGGCAACCAGTGCCACTGGGGAGTCAGTGATATCTACACTCACAGTGATCATCAAGCGATTCTCTGGGAGATTCGCGGAGACTTCAGCAGAATAGCGAAGGCACCGAAGACAAACGGGAAGGGCTGGAAAGCGAAAATGTTTGACGCGGACTTGTTTCGTGAAACTTTTGACACCAGCCCCCTCGCAGCAGAAAGTGCAACCGAGAAGGTCGAGGTGGTCATGCAGAGGGTCACCGAAGCATGCGATGCCACAATGCCACGGAAACGTGATGTCGACTTCCGACCAGCGGTACACTGGTGGAACGAACGAATTGCCGGCCTCCGAAGGGAGTGTCATCGAACTCGCCGCCGAGCGCAACGAGCTCGAGGCAAACGCTCGTTCCCCGATTTGGAAGAACAGCACAGGAAGGCGCGCTTGAAGCTCAAAAAGGCTATCAAGCAGAGTAAAGCTGAACGCTGGGGCGAACTGCTCAGCGAGGTGGAAGATGCTCCCTGGGGCAGGCCATACAAAGTAGTAATGACTCGGCTGAAAAGCCAGCCGATGCCATCGCCTATGGACGCAGCCCTGCTGGAAAAGATTGTTACACATCTGTTCCCTGAGCAACCCGAGGAGGACTACCAGCTCGCGGAGGACGTCGATGAGGACATCCCAGCCATTACTGAAGAAGAGCTTCTTACGGTGATTGTCAGGGTGGGCAACAATAAAGCCCCCGGCATAGATGGGATACCCAACATCGCACTCAAGGCAGCGATCAAGTTGGCACCGGCAATATTCCTGGGCATGTACAATAGGTGTCTCAAGGAAGGAATCTTCCCGGACAAGTGGAAGTGGCAGAAGCTAGTGCTCCTCCCGAAAGGGAAGAAGCCGCCGGACGAACCTTCATCCTATCGTCCGCTCTGTATGCTGGATACCGCCGGAAAGATCTTCGAACGCATTATCCATAACAGGATTGAGAAGTTCGTGGACCCTCTACTGGCGGAGGGCCAGTTTGGCTTCAGAAAGGAGCGCTCTACGCTGGATGCCATTAACACAGTGGTGAAGCAGGCGCAGGAGTCGACTGCGGGGAAACGATGGACAAGAGGGTCCAAGAAGTACTGCGCAGTTGTCGCTCTCGACGTCAAAAACGCTTTCAACTCGGCGATATTGAAGTGTATCATGGATGCCCTAAAAACATTAGGTGTAGCATGGTACCTACGGAGAATAGTGGCAAGTTACCTATGTAATAGGTGGCTCATGTACGACACAGAGGATGGACCGAAGACGTATAGGGTGACTGGAGGAGTTTCTCAGGGCTCTGTACTTGGACCGCTTCTGTGGATCATCATGTACAATGATCTGCTGCTATTACAATTGCCGAAAGGAGTGTCCGTCGTAGCGTTTGCAGATGACGCGGCGCTGATTGTCATCGCCAAATTCCTGGAGCAAATCACCGCACTCTTCGGCGAAGCTTTCGCCAAGATAAAGGAATGGATGTCTTCTGTTGGACTGCAGCTTGCAGCCCACAAAACAGAAGTACTCCTCGTATCCAGCAGAAAGGTGATGGAAACGGTAACGCTCAGGGTTGGAAACGCCGAAATCACATCCCAACCGTTCATTCGGTACCTGGGTGTGATTCTCGACGCGAGGCTGAACTTCAAAGAGCAAACCGAGCAGATCAGCAGAAAGGCCGCTCGGGTGGCTACCACACTGGCGCGACTCATGCCTAATGTTGGTGGCCCCAGACAGAAGAGGAGGAAACTGCTGTCATCAGTGACAACCTCAGTGCTCACCTATGGCATACCCATGTGGGCTGACGCATTGAAAATCCAGGAGTACCGCAGGAAGGCTGCAGCAACGTATCGCGTCAGCGCCTTGAGGGTAGCCTGTGCATTTCGCACTGTCTCCGAGGACGCTATCAACGTTATCGGGGGAATGCTGCCCATTGAGGTGCTCGCTGGGGAGCGTAGATCGATGTACCAGCAGAAGGGAGCTAGAAATCCCAGTTATGCAAGGACAGAAGCGAGAGCAACCAGTTTCAACCAGTGGCAGACGATGTGGGATGCCTCTACCAAGGGAAGGTGGACGCATCGACTAATCCCGAAGGTGGAGATGTGGGTAAACCGTCTACATGGGGAGCTCAACTATTATCTCACTCAAGTGATCTCAGGACACGGCTGCTTCCGGGCTTATCTCTATAAGTTTAATTATGAAGATTCCCCGGACTGCCCAGCATGTGTAGCAGTCGAGGAGAACGCTGAAAATGCATTGTTCCAATGCCCACGTTTTAGTGCCTCCCGCGCGATAGTCGAGGATCAGCTGGAGACACGCATCACCCCGGACAACCTGGTTGAGTTGATGCTGAAGTCAGCAGACGCATGGACAGCGGTATCGGCTTATGCTGCCGCAGTAATGAAGGAATTGCGACGTGCAGAACGCGCGAGGAAGAAGACGACGCCGGAAGACCAGGCAGTCATAGATGAAATCAGCGACACGAACCCCTAAACCACTCATACCATCTCGAGTGGAACGGGGGATGTAAGGTCGTCTGATAGCACTGAAGGAAGAGCTACGGCTAAGGCCTCTCCCGCGATGTAATACCTAGCGGTCGTCCCGCGGGAGAATTTGTAAGGCCACAGAGGAACGGGGTTTTTAGTCGGTGCAAGCCCGACACACGACAATTATTTGCTACGGTGCGCAGGCATTTTCCCGCTAAACCTCTTTAAAAAAAAAAAACACACTCACACACACACGCACGCACGCACGCACACGCACGCACACACACGCACGCACGCACGCACACACACACACACACACACACACACACACACACACACACACACACACACACACACATTAGTTATATTCAATTTAATTGTAAAAATTAAAAACAGTTGCTTTTTTGTACCACAAATAATGTTGCCATGATCGGCTATCATCCAACCGACGAAAAATAATCCATTGACGTAAATACAAACGTTCCGTCAAACGATAACATCAAACGCTTTGCGAGTATTCGCTTGACGGCCGTTTTGTCTTATTTCAGTTTACACACTTCGTCACTTTGGGCCCTTGAAAGTGTCACACTTGAATTGGACGGGTTGTTCTAGGGCAGCGCAGCCCGCGACCTTATCCAAGATTCCCTCAATTAGTCTACGTTGTTGAAAGTCGCGGCCGCGAATTATCGGTAATTCACGCGCGCCCTTCACCCGAGGTCGTACACTGCTCGTAATTTGTGTTGACCGAAATAGAGAAGAAGGTAGAGTTCGAGAGAGCAGATAGAACCTTCACGTAGTTGGTGACAACTCCAAATAGACAAGTTTCACATGTTACATTATTTACAACGAGGTGAGACACTCACAGTTATCCATCATTAACGGGGTCACTCATAAGGATGATACGAATAAACGTGGATGGTTCGTACTTTTGTGCGCCAGTAGTTCGTCCAGCGAGTCCTCGCAAGTCCGACGCGCACATTTAACACGCGCTCTCGTGGGTTCGGGTACCGTCGCGATAAGAAAGAGATAGAAAAAAGAGCGCGAGGCTCTCGGCACAGGACCAAGTTGGATCGATGAGGCAATTAGATTGCTGTCACTGGGTAACTCCGCTCGCAGCTGCGAACGTCCGCAATTTTTACCTGGATCTTAAAAAATAAAAGATCATCATTGCATCCAACCGTGGTCGGGCTCTACTGCTAAAACTGTACTGCTAAATGGGCTCTACTGCTAAAGGCTCCACTGCTAAAACTGTACTACTAGAAGGTTCCACTGCTATAAGCTGTACTGCTAAATGGGCTCTACTGCTAAAACTGGACTGCTTAAACAAGACAGAAGGCTCATATAAGTCCCACTGATACTGCACTTTTTGCGGTTTTTTGTCGATATTTTGGGATTTTTCTTGCAACATTTACCTTCCTATCGGCGCCATTGTGCTGCACTCATTTGTTCACCTCATTTGTACTCCTGTGACGTCAGGAACGTCATAAGTTAGAAATACCTACCGCCAAAGTTTACCTTCGGGCTGCATTATTGACGAAAAATCATAACGTTTGTTTTGGACACTTGAAGTTTGTTTGGGTTTGTTTGGACTGATTTCCCAAAACAAAAAACAATTTCCAGAAACATACCCTTTTGCGTTCTAGCAGTTTCAATAATTTCCAATAAAACTTTTCAAAAACATCCCCTTTTGCGTTTTAGCTGTTGAGCCTCTTTAGCAGTGCTGCTTTTAGCACTAGAGTCTATTCAGCAGTCCAGTTTTAGCACTAGAGCTTTTAGCAGTACAATTTTTGCAGTAGAGCTTTTAGCAATGAAGTTTTAGCAGTAGAGCTTTTAGCAGTACAGTTTTAGAAGTAGAGCATGTTTAGCAGTTCTTTTTTAGCAGTAGAGCCATATTAACCATTCAACAGATCGGTATTGAATATATTTTTTTAATTAATCAGAAGTAATCAGAAGATATAGGAGATAATCTGAAGATAGAACAAGCACGTGTCAGCGTGGGTAGGAATAATAATGGTTTTATTGAAAGACATCGAACCATTGTTCATGGGAGCAAGGATTTTCGGCTGCACACCTCATCGTATAATGGACAAGGATCTGTTGGTGACGAGATGGGGCCTCGTCTATTCGCTGATCCTCGCATTGATCTTCCTTTACGGATGCGTAGCGGGCATATATCTGATAAGCGTCGACATCATGGAAGAGAAGATATTACTGTTGACCGCCGGCAGAACGATACTTTCCTACATCTGTTTCTTCACCGCTGCCATAATAACGATGATCTGGAAAGACAAGCTCCAAAATTCCATGGCTCATCTTCACGACTTTGATGTCAGCACGAAATTCAATCAACGGATCAACTTGACGCTCCTCTGCCGTTGGCGGATTGCTCTGGTTACGGTTGTTTTATTTTGGTCCATAGTTGGCTACGTCTCGTTCAGGTAATCGACAACATTGCTTTGTGTGCTGTACACGCGTTAAATAATTTAATTAAACGCGCACGGGCTCTCGATTGAATTGCAATCGTGAAGGGCTATCGCGAAAAATGTTCACTTTGTTGGATTCAATCGAGATGCAATTTCGCTATTCCCGGAATCGAATCGCGACCGCTTGCTTTATTGCTAGCAGTCTGTACAATGTTAACGATCGATTAGTGAAACACTGTTTCTGGGAATATGTTAGAGAATAGACCGGCGCCTTGTCGAAATAAATCGTTGATTATTTGAATATTTACTAATTAGTCGTCCAATAGATGTGAAAAATCTTCGCCCCTGTTCAACGGAATATGCTACGGGATCGTGAATGCGGCGATGTCTATGCAGATCTTGAAGTTCATCGGTTTTTTGATGCTGCACTATCAGCGATTTGGTCACCTCGAGAGGCTCATGTTGCCAGAGGGTATGATGATTGTCGCTGTGATGATTCCTTCCTTTATACTCATTCCCGTCGTCATATTTTTCGCTGATCCATTGGCACTCTTAAGGGATCTTCTCACTTGGGACGCTAAAAAAAGTCTACTTTCATGATTTTTTTTGTTGATAGGTTTATATTATAAATATTGATATAAAAGTTGTTACACTTAATAAATACATTTTAAAAAAATATTTATTTATTCAAGTGACTATTCGTAGACGAAAATGGTAGTTAAAAAAATATCCTAAAAAATTGTAAGTCTGCGCTGTTGATGAAATCACGGAGATGAATCATCCGAAACAAAAAAATCAAACGGTTTTAGATTCCGTATGTTAATGGTTATAGCGCATATCGTACGATATTCGATATACGCAAAAATAACAAAATGGCGGACATTTTTCGAAAAAACAAAAAAACGTGTTTTTCACCGTTTTTGGCAAAAAAATAGTAAATATCAAAATTTAAAAAAATCCTCGATATGCGCTATAGCTATATGTGTAAAGAATATGTGGTTAACATTTCATAAGGATCGGTTCATAAGAGTAGTTTCGAAGATTTTATCAACAAGCCGTCGAAAAACGTTGCTTCGACAAAAACGCGTTTAAAGTTTCTTTGGGTTACATAATCTCATTAAAAAAAAAGTTTAATGTATTTCGGAAGTGTATTTATTAAGGGAAGGTTCTGCCTTGATAGGCCAAAAAATGTTCGGTTTTTTCACCAATGTTTAATGCGAAAAGTATTAAATATAGAATGCTGATATTTGGTATGTTGAATAAGCGGTCTTTAGTGAACATCAAAATATTTCTTAAAGTTTGACAAAACATGATGTTGGGAGTGGGAGGAGCCACGTATGTCGTTGCGCGGGCGATGACATTCTTCGCTTGCGGAAGTTCTAAATCCCAGACAGGTGATCTGAAGAAAAGAAATCAAACATATTTTTACTTTGTACAATATTGTGTATAAGTTGACCTAGAATCAAGAAGAAAAAGTGAAAAATAAAAAAATAGTGAGCGATCGAAAGGAAGTTTTTTTTTTCCCAAAAATTTTCGCAGTTTTTTACTCACTGTTTTTTTACTTTTCCATTTTCCTTCTTGATTCTAGGTCAACTTATACACAATATTGTACAAAGTAAATATATGTTTGATTTTTTTTGCTTCAGATCACCTGCCCGCGCACCGACATACGTGGCTGTTCCCACTCTCACCACCATGTTTTGTCAAACTTTAAAAAATATTTTGATGTTCAATAAAGACCGCTTAGTTAACATACCAAATATCAACATTCTATATTTAATACTTTTCGCATAATTTCGCATTGGTGAAAAATTGAACATTTTTGGCCCAGCAAGGCAGCACCTTCCCTTACGTGTAACAACTTTTATATCAATCAATAATATAAACCTATCAAAAAATTCAGGAAAGTACCCTGTTTTTTTAGCGCCTAAAGTGAGAAGACCCCTTAACAGAGGATACCTAGCCATCAAATCATGTATACCAAACTATGCCCCTCATCTTCGATCCAAGCTGATCCGAGGCTCATCCAGCCTCATCCTTGGGTGTCCAGATCCCCCGATTAGCCTGAGATCAAATGTCGTTTATTTCTGGAATTCGATTAATTGACAATCATTGCTGAGTATGAAAAAAGTCTGAACATTAATTTTTTTATTCTATTTCGTATGAATACACGTATAGACACGCCGATCGGGCCGCTAAACCAACATGGTCAACGAATTCAACAGCACGATATATGGTGGCTGCATTCTCGTTTGATCAATTCAGCCGAACAAATAAATTCCGTCTATACGGTTCAGCTACTCTTCTGGATCACGACTATGTTCCTGAACGCGCTCTCGCGAATGTACAAATTGACAGGTAGCGACGGAAATCTCAGCTTTCTGAAAATACGCGAGTCGATGTCCGTCATCGCATGCATGACGAATTTACTCATCATCACAGTCACGTGCCACTTCACCGCGGTTCAGGTACGAATAACATGATTCGCACAAAAAAAAACAACGAGCAATCCTTTCAACACCGTGAAAATTGATTGATTCAATTGAGAATTTATCGAAGTTATCTGGAAATTGTTCTTTTCTGGATTTCCCAGGAGTAGCATTGAGGCGTCTTTTCACTCTAGACGCTAAAAAAGGCTATTTTCATGATTTTTTTGATAGGTTTATACTATAGATATCGATATAAAAGTTGTTGCACTTAATAAATACATTTTCGAAATATATTTAAAAAGAAAATTATTTATTAAACCCACTATTTATAGATAAAAATGGTAGTTAAAAAAAAGTCATAAAAAATTGTAGGTCTGCGCTGTTGATGAAATCTCGGAGATGGATCATTTGAAATAAAAAAAAAACAAACGGTTTTAGATCTAGTATCATAATGGCTATAGCGCATATCATACAATTTTTTATATATGCAAAAAAAACAAAATGGCCGACATTTTTCAAAACAACGCGTTTTTTTCACAGTTTTTGGCTAAAAGAATTCTAAATATAAAATTTTTAAACCATCCTCGATATGTGCTATAGCTATAGTTGTAAAGAATGTGTGGTTGAAATTTCATAACGATCGGTTCAGTAGTTTCGAAGATTTTATCAACAAGCGGTCGAAAAACGTTGTTTTGAGAAAAAACGGGTTCACAGTTTTTAACGAGCAGATGAACGTGCTCAGGTAGTAAAGTAAAGGTCATGTAAAAATACAGTTAGACTCGCCCGAACTACATCAAGTTTTAGTATACTTTTGAGCATGTATACTCTCAAAAAATGTAATAAAATACAATCGATTTTTTTTTAATTGTAAGGGAGAAGATGCCTTAAAGCGATAAGACTGTTAAGGGGCCACATCTACCTAGAGGCCCGAAAAAAGAATGGCCAAATTCCGATTTTTTTTTCTGGGAAACGGTTGGCCAAAAAAAAACAGTTGTTTTCATCACAAAGGTACTACATACATTGAGAGCCTTAAAAAAATCACCAAAAAATACAGACAAACAACAAAAACATGGCCACCGGCAGATAATGAAATTTTCTTCGCGACGTTCGGCGGTGGACACTCTCCAGCTTAAACGGTCCATCTAGCATCTAAAAACCAATTGGGTTATTCAAGTTAACAACACATTCGAGTCGTTGACGACCGTCGATTTTTGGAATCTTTTTTATTACCAACGTGGCGACGAATTGAAAATCGAGCATACAAAATCCATGAAAAAAGTCATCATTTTTACGTAACTATTGAAAAATGCAGATCGATTTAAAAAAAAGTGACATCGTCAACGATCTTCAAATGGTGCTCATCGTTTCACCTGTAAATTTAGAAACAATCGATTAAGTGGTTCTCGAGATATCATGTCCACCGACTTTGAAAACAGTGTTTCGAGAAAAAAGCGTTTAAGGGGTTATATACAGTGAGGAGGTCCAAAAAGATCAATTTTTCAAGAATTTTTCTTCAGACGACCTTTAAATCTTTAACGTAAAAATTTGTACACATATTATGGTAACTTTTAACTGTATTTTAACATTTTTCATTTGTAAAAAGAATTATTTTGAAAGCTGCTATAGTTGATCTCCGGGAGCACCTCCAAAAAGGCGTCCTGCGGTGAGCACGACATCTCTAGACTGGATCATCTAAAATGAAAAAACCACAAATATTTCGTTAACACAATGGATTATCTTGTAATTAATCGAAGGAAAAAGCAAAATAATAATTTTTGACAAAATGGCGGCTTCCAAAAAAAAATCGATTTTCGACAAAATTTTAGGCTTTAAATTGTTTATAAAATGTAAAATAATTATCGGTGAGAAAAAACCTTCGATTAATTACTGAAAAATATACTTGAAAAGTTTGTGTTAAAATTCGAAACTGATCGGTTCAGCCGTTTCCGAGAAATCTTGCTCACCGACTTTAAAAACACAGGTTTGAGAAAAACGCGTTTAAAGTTTCAAAAGCACTTTCAACGCTCTGACACGTCATTACAAATGTGCGTGTAACTTCGAGAATATTCGCCGGATTGACAAGAAATTTTCTGTGTGTGTACTTAAATATATGTACATTACGAAAAAAATAATAAAAAAATTGAGTTTTCGAAAATGTTAACTGTATATAACCCCTTAAGGTTTGAAGTATGGTTCTGCCACCGCTCGCCCGGCTGACTGTTGGAAGCTGTAGCTCATTCAATTTTTGGAACATTTCAATGAAATTTTCAGGGAATATAGCTGAAGGGTGATACTATCAAATAAAAATATTCTCGGAAAACGCAATTTTCCGTCCCACCTAGGTAGGATGTAGCTGGTTATAATAAGTCTTCATTAGGAAATAGAAATGACTTGTAGTTTCTTGATCGAACGTGTATTGAGATTTTTACGTTCTAACGCTTGAATCAAGAATTCGAATAGACATTGCTGAAAATCGACTGAAGGAACATAAGAACGAAATTCTTATTCAATCAGGGCGCATTGTTAATTCATTTTTCTCGTAACTTCGTCATTTCCTGCGGAACTAGAAATTACTCGCAATTTCTACCTCCGACATATTTTTTTCTTAACCCATTATCAATATGCACATGAGGCATTCCACGTCACTTCAGCCAGTAAAAAAAAATCCACAAATAATTTTGAAAAATTGAGTTACTTTATTGAAAAATATTCACCGAGTGTCGAATTTTTTAAACAATTCTGACGTTTTTTCTCGTCGATTACCACTTTTTAAAAATTTTCCATTCAAATGGCTTTATCTTTGGCAGGATTTGACGTATTTACATTCGTAAAAAATGAAAATGTGCGTCTTTTTCTAGCCTTCCAGAAAAAAAATTACTTTAGGTTTTATTGAGCAATTCGAACGTCCGTTTCAGGGGAAAATATGCAAAAATATTTTTTTTCTCAAGGAAAGACACTCGTTATTTTATTTTTCAAAATTTTCCCGAATTGTGAATACAAAAAGCGGATTTTTGGCATTTTTTATATTATGGGATTCCTAAACACCGTGAAGTAACAGCTATTTTCATTTAAATTTTTTTTTATTAATATTCGATTGAAGAGTGTGGAGCACTCCAAGGCCCAATACATATGACATATATGTCATATGTATTTAAAAAACCTGGTAAACATACAGCGAGTGCTCCACACTCTTTAAACGAATATTAATAAAAATAAAAAATAAAAAGCTGTTACTTTACGGTGTTTAGGTATCCCATAATATATTAGGTGTACAAATAAGTTTTAGGACACTTCGATTTTGTATCATAACAGCTATTCTAAATTAATTCAACGGTCCCGCTCACTTATCATAGATGGCGCTTGATATGTAGTATTAAAACGTAAAGGAGTCATAAACATAACCTATAAATTCTGTAAATTAAACATGCAGACCGATAAGCTATTTATTAGACACTGCATTCGCTATGAATTCCATCAAGGAAAAAGTGTTAGGAAAGCGTGTGAATCGATATGTTCTGTTCTTGGAGACAACATTGTATCTAAAAGTACATGTGAGTATTGGTATAAGCGATTCAAAGAAGGTGATTTCGACGTTAATGACCGTGAACGCACGGGGCCTCCTGTAAAGGTGGACGATCAGGAACTGCAAGCGTTGCTGGATGAAAACTCTTGTCAGACGGAGAAATAACTTTCGGAACAGCTTGGTGTAACTCAACAAACTGTTTCTTATCGTTTAAAAGCAATGGGTAAGACTCGAAAAGGAACAAAGTGGGTACCACACTTTCTGACTCAAGAAAATAAAAACAGCCGTCTTAACATTTGTGTGAGTCTTTACAATAAGCAACATAGAAAGTCTTTCTTGTGGAAAATTGTGACCGGCGATGAAAAGTGGATTTATTCTGATAATCCGAAACGCAAATATCATTGGGTTGACCCCGGCGAGCCGACAACATCCACGCCAAAGCGCAATGTTCATTGTAACAAAGTCATGCTGTGCATATTGTGGGATATGAAAAGCGTACTGTATTATGAACTTCTCAAACCTGGTCAAACAGTTACTACCGATCGCTATTGTCATCAATTGATGCAAGTGAATCAAGAAATTGAGAAGAAACGTCCATTTTCTGGTAAAGGAAAACGTCCAGTAAAACTGCTCCATGACAACGCGCGGCCTCATGTGGGTAAACCGGTCAAGGATACGTTACTAGCGCTTGGATGGGAAGCTGTACCACACCCGGCGTATTCACCAGACTTAGTCCCATCCGATTATCATTTATTCCGGAAAATGCAGAACGATTTGTCTGACGTGCGATTCAAAACATTTGAAGAAGTGGAAAAATGGGTCGCTAAATTTCTCACCTCGCAAGACGAAAGTTTCTTTGCGAAAGGCATCCGCGAGTTACCTGAGAGATGGCTGAAGGTCATTCAGTGCGATGGAGATTACTTCGATGAATAACTGTGTTTTACTTCTTTTTTAATAAATCTTGAATTTTTTGAAAACTGTCCTAAAACTTATTTGAAAATACCAAAAATCCGTTTTTCATTTTCACAATTCGGGAAAATTCTTAAAAATAAAATAACGAGTGTCTTTCCTTGAGAAAACAAATATTTTTGCATATTTTGCCCTGAAACGGACGTTCGACTTGCTCAATAAAATCTAAATTAATTTTTTTCTAGAAGGCTAGAAAAAGACGCACATTTTCATTTTTTACGAATGTATATACGTCAAATCCTGCCAAAGATAGCGCCATTTGAATGGAAAAATATTAAAAAATGGTAATCAATGAGAAAAAACGTCAGAATTTTTTTTTAAATATCAACACTCGGTGAATATTTTTCAATAACGTAACTCGATTTTTCAAAATTATTTGTGGATTTTTTTTTACTGGCTGAAGTGACGTGGAATGCCTCATATAGTGACCAATTTAGTAAATACGGTTTTCGACGTAGATGCGGTGTGTATAGTTACATTGTCAAAGGTACGATATTTTTGTCTATTAGGGCAACAAGATCGGATGCACTATGTTCTGCCCTCGTTCTGTACTAATGAGAAAACGATGTTACGTCGAGGTAATACACGTCAACAGTGTAACCCAATTTTTTCGCCGTTATGCGGGCTCGACTAAATAATTCGTTCGATTGTGCAGGACAACATCGAGGTAGGGATGTACTTTCATATTCGGAAATTATATTTCTCCGCGGGGGCGGGTTTCATTCGCATTGATTTGCCACTTTTGCTATCCGTAAGTAAAAAATTATTCGCTATAGAATAACGAAAAAGAGCCCAAAATTAACGACGGGACTCGCAATTATTTTGATTGCAGATTGGCGGAGCGATGACCACCTACCTCGTGATCCTGCACGCGCTCAACAACTAATTGTTTTCCTTCTGTTACCACGGACTATACGTAAAAAATATATATTTTTATTTCACCCAAACCGAAAACCAACAAAGATATTTTTGTTCCACCTCAACGGCAAAACGTTGCCCATCGTATAGAGTTTTCGTACAAATTAGCATCAAATTTCACAGTTCTAAATAATTTTGTACAATTCGAAGGTTTTGGAGAGGGAAAAACATTAACAAGAGCCGTTATGGAAACACTTTTCTTTCGCTCGGATCGCAAAAAGTCCACGAAGAATATTGTTGGTAAAAAGAAATTGCCAAGGCAGCGTCGTTGCGATGTATCGTTTGTTCTCGTTGTTATAAAATGCCGACAGCGGGAGAAATGGATGAGGGCAGGATAAGAGAGAAAAGCCTCAAAGGAAGGTTTGCGGGAAGTTAAAAAAAATCATTTATTGACATCAGCTTAAATATAAAATCGGAGTAGACGATCCCACGGTAGAAACATACAGTTAGGGCAGTTCGCTGATCCACGCCCACAAGTTTGTTGATGCACGGTGGAATATGAAACGAATTACAAAGCATTTTTTATCTCTCCAACAAAATACCAGCCAAAATACCAAATATATATATATTTATATACACCTATAGGTTTTTTTGTATACTATACTGGCTAACCCGATATATACACAACCCCGCACCACATGCGCGTGCGTCCGGCATGTTTGGCGATGCCCGCAAGATCGTCCGCAACCCTTGACTTTCGTGGAGTAGCACACCTCGTATTAGTTTGTCGCGCACTTGCTCTGGAAAAGTGGTCTCGTGCGCAAGCCTAATGTCGTCAATGTGACAATCTCCGCTCGCAGTTGATAATTCAAACTCGCGTAACTAAATCCTTCAATTATTGCGACTTTTTTTCGCACGATCTGACAAATGCGCACTCGTTCACATTTTCCACAGTTTGCAGTGCGACGAAGTTCGTTCGACTGTCTGATTACGAATATCGATTGATTGACAGACAATCATCTGGAAAGAAGTTTCTTGTGGCTCGTATTTTTATATATATTTGTTTAAATATTAGTTATGTGACTATAAATATATTTGAGTTTCGGTGTCAAATGTGTGTTCTGTGAACACAAACAAATCTCGTGAGTAAAGCATTATACTTCAAGAAAATGTAAAAAAAATCGATTTTTTGAAAATTCTGACTGCATCTCATCTCTAAGGCGGGAGCCCGAATTAGAAGGTCCAAAAAAGCGTTTTTTTCTGAAATTTGTTTAGAAGGGAAAACAATAAGTGAGCCCTGTAAACATTGAGGTATTTTTTCATGTATATTTGAAATGTATAAAAAAAAGTTTCATCGTGAAAAAATAAATGACTGCAGATTTATCAGCCTATTCCATGTGCGTCTTGCCACTGCAGTCCCCAATCAGCGGGAGGAATGCAGCTCGTAATTCTTGACTGCACCAAATAAACCAATAAAATGTTCAATTGTCATATATTTTTCTTCTCAGTGAATTAAGAAAAAGCAGAAAAAATCTTGAAACTATAACTTTTCTCAGGTTTGAAAAAAAATGTAGTTCGAAAAAAACACTTTAACGTGCTATAAAAATTATTTAAAAAGACTTGTTCAATTCACTTAGATGAGATTTTCATACTGAAGAAAATAAATTTTAGGTTGATTCAATAGGTCGTTGAGTTTTTTTTTTGCTATTACGCCTGCCAATTTGGAAAAATCGTGAAAATCAAAATTGGAGAAAACGCGCTCCAAAGTTTTCAATGGGAGGAATCAATATCAAATATCAATCGCTCCTCTGCTTTTGGCCTTGTATCTTCGAAAATATTTATAATTTGCCTCTGTAACTTTGTAAATATATTCTTGGATAGTTTATCTATCGATTTAAGCAATAAAAAAAAACGATTTATCGGGCCTTCTAATTCAGCCTCCCGTCTTAATAAAAATATACGCGAGTACGCGTATATGTTTATTAAGACGGTTATAAGTAATATATAATAAGTTATACGTGAAATATCGCGTAATTGTTTTTTTCAAATACCGTTTATACGATTTTTTGTTTGGGTTTATTATTTATCACATGTATTATTTACGTTGTTCCTTTTGAGTGTTGGATGCAATGCTTCAAATACCGTTTTGAAGGGATAGTCTTTGGTAGCCTGCGGGTTTTTCAAGTCCGCCCGTAGATGAAAAAATAAATTCACATAAACAATTCACCAATTGCGCGAACCCAAGCATTTTTCTTGCAAACGATCTACTTGGATAGAAATGTTTACCATCGAATTAGACAGTATTAAATTGATCTTGTTTCGTGATCGAACATTTTTTTCAGATGACATCAGAACCCCCACTGATCACGCCCGGACCGAAAAAGGAATAAAAAATTCGCACCCATATATCCGTGACCAAAGAAAAAATAGAATTCAAATGTTGGTGCCGATGATACATTTGACTCTGACATTTAGTTCAAACGGGGATAACAACAAATCGGGGGTGTAATAGCGGCCACATATTCAAGAGGTGTGCGTATCGAGACTCGGAATTTGTCTTATTTATCTATCAACAAAATGACTAGATATCGGGGAATGTCGCGTTAACATTGTTTTCCGGATTATCCTACAATGCTTAATTAGACCATGATTAATTTTTCATAATTTCCCTAACAATGAAATAATGCGGCTCATAAAGAAGAATTCGCAATAAATATGACATCTATATATAATATTCGATCTAACGAAACTTTTATTCGGTGAGGCGCAAATTTTTATCCCCCGTAAAAATAACCACCGTCACGATCGTTTTGCATTGCACGGATAATCGTGCCTCAGTGACAAAAACATCACGGAACTTCGCCGGGCAAAAGCTTCACGTTAAATGATAGATATTTTTTTTGAGACGTTATTTTTACGATTAATTGTTTCGTTTCGTTTTGACCGATACTATACGATACAGACAAGTGCCGCAGGCAATATGCGGAGTTGTTCGTTACGTGATGTCTTCCGTACGTCCCTTGGATCTAAATTACCATACTCAAAAAATTAACGTTTGCGAATAAATATGCACGCGGCACAAGGCAAATGGATCCACATTTCGTACGCGACGAGCAGAACAATTAATTAGACGCGACGACTTCCGTCGTTGTCCCAAGGGATCGTTAATTTAGATTTTTTTCAACTCGTTTCCCATACGAGTGAGACGCGAGGCTGAACGTTGTGTTTTCCAGACGCGGTTCTTAGGACCGGGGTCGAACATTGATGCAAAGCCAACTTGTGGATTATTTTATCCTCGAAATGAAAATAATAATATCGATATAAAAAGTTCGATCGAATACGACCAGCGAATAAAACAATTGAGTGCAAATGAAGAACAAATTCGCGGAATAATAGATCCCCAATTTTAAAGATTCGAGCTCGGGGCCGAACAACTTAACGATCTTGTTTATTTGAAATTGTCACGCGTTGCACAATAATCACCATCGTGACATTATCCACGAACAACAATGGAAGAGACAACAGAGGAAGACATTTCTGCAACTGACGTGGCGAATTTTGGCAACCAAAGCGGGAACGACACCTCCGGCTATTTCGCAAACTACAGCGATGACATCTCTGAAGAGATGGATATGCTGCAAAAGTTCTATGATACTTTCGGCGAAGAAATTAACTACGCCCTCGTTGGGCTTTACTCACCGGTTATACCGATCGCAATGATTGCCAACATTCTCGTCATTGTCGTTATCTTCAAGAATGACTACATGCGAAGGTACTGTTCACTGATAGTTGCTGTCAGATGTTCCCCAGCAATGTCTCATATCGATGGACCATCCATTTCCCCACCCTCTTCAGCCCCTGATTGATTCGCACTCACAGGGAACATCACTTAAGGGGTTATATACAGTCAGGAGGCGCAAAAAGATCGATTTTTCAAGAACTTTTCTTGAGAAGACTTTTAAATCAATTGACGTAACAATTTGTACACATATCATGGTATCGTTTAACTGTATTTTAACATTTTGATTTGTAAAAATAATTATTTTGAAAGCTGCTGTAGCTGATCTCCGGGAGCACCTCCAAAAAAAGGTTCGTTAATATAATGGATTATATTACAATTGATCGAAGGAATAAGCAAAATAATAATTTTTAATGAAATGGTGGCTTCCAAAAAAAAAAATAGATTTTTGACAAAAATTTAGGCCTTAAATTGTTTATAAAATGGAAAATATTTATCGGTGAGAAAAAACCTTCGATTAGTTACTAAAAAATACTATATACTTAAAAGATTGCGTTAAAATTTGAGACAGATCGGTTTAACCGTTTCCGAGGACATCTTGCTCACCGACTTTAAAAACACGGTTTTAAGAAAAACGCGTTTAACCTTTTAGCTACCATCGTAGCAAATTTACTACGTCCGCTTTGACCCCGTCGGTAAAAGCGTAAGGACGCTATAGCGGACAAGCTACTTCACAGTTCCATCAATCTATGCTAGATGCACCTACAAATGCCGGGATAGCTTGAAATTCAAACGTAAACATATGAATTATGTTAATATGGCAACAATGTTGTCGTAAAAATTTACGACGCTTGCACCTGCTGCCCGTTTTTTGTTAAAAAAAGTTAGTAAATGGACATCTTTGAAATATTTATTGATTGAATTCTGTAAAGCAAACTTGACTGGACGAACTAGGCTTTGAAGATTTTTGATTGAATTAGAATAATAGTTTGAACCGAGCGGGTGAAAATGTAGCAAATTTGCTACACTGGCTATTATTTTTTATATTTTATTGTTTATTGCATGGCTCCTATACCGAAGAAATACGGGCTAAAAGGCAAGGACCACGAGTCTAAAAGAATCCTGATATTCCATCGCGAACCGATTGATGAAGTGTGGTAAACAGAAACGTGGTCGTCCTCCAAGTCGTGAAATGTTGATTACAAGAATCGGGTGGGGATCCAAATATCGAAGGACCAAATATAGATCGACAAATATTTCGAAACGACAGAATTATGAACTCTCAAAATAACGGAGGTTTAATTATTCGAAATGCTATGTTTCGATCGAAGAAAAAATCGAATGACTATAAAGCAAAGCATCATTTATTCGAGAGCTCATTTATCTGAAAACGTATATTCAGATCGTCTGCAATTTAAGACATACAAATATAGATTGGAACAATCTATAACATCCATATCTCCGAAACAGAAAAAAAGCGAGTATCTAATATTCATAATACCGCCTATAGCGAAAAGCAATATATCGAGACGCAAAATATCAATGGTCCGAAATGGCGAATGCCAAAATGGCGAACATGGTATGAATGCCGTCCCGGCCGACCGCTAACGCTATCTGCCGCGATCACAAGTTTTCGCCATCCGGGCCATTCGACATTTTCACCCTTCGCTATTTTAACCACTCGACTTTTTGGCCGTTCGATTTAATGCTTTCTGTTTTTTGACCCGTCGCTATATTTACAATTCGAAGATTCGTCTTCTCGAATTGTTTGGTATTATTTGTATAAGCAATTCGATATTATGTCTCTGAATATTTTTTAAATCGATTTTTGCTTTTCGCTATCTATCAACTTCGAGATATTCGTATTCGGAATTTTTATTTACGACTATATAAACTCTCCGAACATTGATCTATCTATATTCAAACATTCGACATTTTTTTATTCGATATTTCAGCCCATCCGAATATTGATCCATCGATATTTCGACTCCCACCCCAAGAATCCACACTCCGCGAGGCGCTAGACCACAAGAACTGGTCCCAACTGATGGTGTAGGGCACTGGGCTGTTTTTGATGAGCAAAGGCAGTGATGGAAATATTGCAAGTCAGGTTTTTCAAAAATGAAATGCTACACATACAACGTGCACCTGTGCCAGAACGCAAAGAAAAATTGTTTTTACATTTTGTACGGAAACTAGTGGTTCTGTAAGATTATTGTAGACATACTGTTGTAATCCGATAAGATAAGTAGACATTTATTTGAGCTTTTTCAAAGGTCTGAAATATGTCATAATTTATATCCCCGAACTGCCAATGTAGCAAATTTGCTACAGTCCAAAAATACTACTCCCCAGGCTCTTATCGACAAAATTATGGTTGGACATTCATATTCATCAAAATTGAAGGCGAACATTTAAGGGGTTATATACAGTTGAAATTTTCGAAAAACCGATTTTTTCTTTTTCATTTTCGTAATGTACATATATTTAACTACACACACAGAAAACTTTTGTCAATTCGGCGAATATTCTCGAAATTACACGCACATTTGTAATGACGTGTCAGAGCGTTCGAAAGTGCTTTTGAAACTTTAACCCTTTAACGGCCACGCCTATTTCTGGATGGCTCAAAATCATTTCCTCTGGTAGTATAGCTAAAAAAGGGTTGAATATGAATGTCCAACCATAATTTTGTCGATAAGGGCCTGAGAAGTAGTATTTTCGGACTGTAGCAAATTTGCTACAATTGGCAGTACGGGGATATAAATTATGACATATTTCAGACCTTTGAAAAAGCTCAAATAAATGTCTACTTATTTTATCGGATTACAATAGTATGTCTACAATAATCATATAGAACCACTAGTTTACGTGGAAAATGCAAAAACAATTGTTCTTTGCGTTCTGGCACAGGTGCACGTTGCATGTGCAGCATTTCATTTTTGAAAAACTTGACTTGCAATATTTCCATCACAGCATTTGCTCGTCAAAAACAGCCCAGTGCCCTACAGCATCAGTTGGGACTAGTTCTTGTGGTCTAGCGCCTTGCGGAGTGTGGATTCTTGTAATCAACGTTTCACGACTTGGAGGACAACCACGTTTCTGTTCACCACACTTCATCAATCCGTTCGAGATGGAATATCAGAATTCTCTTAGACTCATGGTCCTTGCGTTTTTGCCCGTATCTCTTCGGTATACGAGCCATGCATTACAAAATAAAATATAAAAAATAAAAACGTGAACCCAACAATTTGGAATTTTATATACGCCAATGGCCAGTGTAGCAAATTTGCTACAACATTTTCAGCCGCTCGGTTCGAGCGATTATGCTAATTCAATCAAAAATCTTCAAAGCCTAGTTCGTCCAGTCGGGTGGGAGTCGAAATATCGATGGATCAATATTCGGATGGGCTGAAATATCGAATTAAAAAATGTCGAATGTTTGAATATAGATAGATCAATGTTCGGGGGGTTTATATAGTCATAAATAAAAATTCCGAATACGAATATCTCGAAGTTGAAATATAGCGAAAAACAAAAACCGATTTAAAAAATATTGAGAGACATAATATCAAATTGCTTATATAAATAACACCAAATAATTCGAGAAGACGAATCTTCGAATTGTAAATCCAGCGACGGTTCAAAAAACAGAAAGCATTAAATCGAACGGCCAAAAAGTCGAGTGGTTAAAATAGCGAAGGGTCAAAATGTCGAACGGCCCGGACGGCGAGAACTTGTGATCGAGGCAGATAGCGTTAGCGGTCGGCCGGGACGGCATCCATACCATGTTCGCCATTTTGGCATTCGCCATTTCGGACCATCGATATTTTGCGTCTCGATATATTGCTTTTCGCTATAGGCAGTATTACGAATATTAGATACTCGCTTTTTTCTGTTTCGGACATATGGATGTTATAGATTGTTCCACTCTATATTTGTATGTCTCAAATTGCAGATGATCTGAATATACGTTTTCAGATAAATGGGCTCTCGAATAAATGATGCTTTGCTTTATAGTCATTCGATTTTTTCTTCGATCGGAACATAACATTTCGAATAATTAAACCTTCGTTATTTTGAGAGTTCATAATTCTGTCGTTTCGAAATATTTGTCGATCTATATTTGGTCCTTCGATATTTTGATCCCCACCCGTCCAGTCAAGCTTCCTTTACACAATTCTATCAAAAAATATTTCAAGAATGTCCATTTACTTACTTTTTTGGACAAAAAACAGGCAGCAAATGCAAGCGTCGTAAATTTTTACGACAACATTGTTGCCATATTCACATCATTCATATGTTTTCTTTTGAATTTCAAGCTATCCCGGCATTTGTAGCTGCATCTAGTAACTGTGAAGTGGCTTGTCCGCTATAGCGTCCTTACTTTTACCGACGGGGTCAAAGTCAACGTAGCAAATTTGCTAAGATGGCAGGTAAAGAGTTAAGGGGCGAATCGACCCCTTAAAGAAAGCCGCGTCACCCCTTAATTTTTTTTTAAATTATTCTATAGTGGATTTTTCATTACTTTACATTAGAAGAATTTTGGTTTTTTGTTCTATTCAGATTTGGTGGACTGCTTGTGGGTAAACCCGCAAAACTACCCCTTGAGATGCCTTTCTTTGAGAAGTGGTTTCCCCCCTTGAGCACGTTTTGCCGCGGATAAAAAAATAAGTGGCCAATAGTTTTCAATGCTTTATCACATCTGAGTTTCAACAAAATAGACGGCGGGCCCTTAAGTGACGTTCCTTGTTAGTTCAACATCGACTCGGAATTAAGAATCATTTATCACTTCCGTATTTTTTGAACGTCATTTTTAAAAGCTGTACGAAGCGTGACATTGTTCAATGGCGAGCGGGTTATTTCGGGATTGCATGGCCGAGAGCGCATGATGTACAAATGTCTATACGACATATGCGGTAAGACTTGTCACTGATGTCTATCGTGCATCTGGCTCGCTGAAACGAAAAACTGCACAACTTCAGCAAATAGGGCACATAAAGTGTCCTCGGAATTTGGCCGATAATTTCCATCGTTACTTACGTCGACAGCATTCATAGAGTAAATTTACGTACATGCGACATGCAGGGTAGAGAATTATGCTTGAAAGTTGGTCCACCTCTTTGTTTCAGACCATTCATAAAGTAACTCAAAAAATGGAATTTTCGTCATACTTACTATTTGCTTTTGGATTTCGACTTTTCCGCAGCTTGCGAAAATGGCTCATCAATCGACAATAAGCCCGGATCAAAAACCTGGTACGCACTGACAGCTACATATTTTATTACTGGCTCAACGAGTGTGGAAGTATATTTTTCGAAAGAAGCCCCCCTGTCGTTAGATTCAGAAGATGCCGAATGTCTTTCATCGCTGAAATATACTTTTCTTTCATACCAAATAGCCTTCAGAGGTGACAGACAGAACAAGAATGCTTTGAATGCTGAGAGAAAATATTGAAAGGCTGGGAAATTTAAATAAAAACGTTTGTGTGTGCCCAGAGAGAGGGTGGGAAGAGAGAGAGAGAGAGAGAGAGAGAGAGAGAGAGAGAGAGAGAGAGAGAGAGAGAGAGAGATCCAAAGAATAGAATGTGCACGTATCATTTGACAACATCCACTATGCTCGCTTTTCTCGCTAAGCGCTCACTAAAACTTCCCTCAAGTATATTATTACTCGAAATGCACAAATACAAATTTAATAGCGATTGGGAGCATCGCGGGTTCTTCTTCGCTTGCGAATTAACAGCCATACGTAATTTGGTGTGAAAGCCTTCAGAGTCCATTCGAAGTTTCTAAATTCAGAAATACATTGATCGCTCTCTAGTCGTATTACCAGAATCTTGGAAAATCGACGTCTCTCTCTCTCTCTCTCTCTCTCTCTCTCTCTCTCTCTCTCTTGCTCTCTCTCTCGCTCCTTCGTCATCGATGCATCAACCGTTTCCGTCGCTTTATCGATTGTAAAGCTGCGTCTGCTACTCAATTGACGTTTTGACGACGAACTCGTGGAATCCCAGATTAAAATCGAGCAAATTTTACAATATCTATGTTGCTGGTGCTCGTGTCTCATTAATTTGAAGAGGGCATGTGCATCTTTGTCTACTCCGAATAAAGCACACTACGGCAATAATCACTCGTGATTGCGTATCCTAACAGATCGCAAGAAGATTTCCTGTTGGCCTTTTTCCGCTATACGTATAAGCTCGCCTTGATTACTGGGCGCAAGTCTCTCACGCGTTTCTTTCGGCTAAACAGCCGTTTATTTTGGAGAACCCGCATTAGAATACGATTATTTACCATTGGCTCTCGGTGTGCCAGAACAGCCAGCGATATTTAGTTTAAATAGGTTTTTCCTCGTCTCCCGACCTATGACGATCCTATTTGTCTCAGACTTAAAAAAAATCGTTTCAGCTTTTCTTTCCACATATTAAACATATTCAAATTAAATAAATGAAGATTCGATTCGAATAAATCTTCATCTGCTTACGATATACACTGGAAATCCAAGTATACTATATGCATAGAATATTTCATGAATCCAAAACAAAATGAAATACTTCATTTGGAGTTCTATCACGATGACTTTGTATCCTCATTCGTCGTTCCCTGACCTTCCGAAATGATTTTTTTCGAAGTAAATATTTCACCTGCACGTGGAAACGAACCTACAACCTACCTACCTACTGCTACACACACATCCCCTACGCTATCCAGTATTTGCAGCATCCTAGTCGCAGATATGCCATAAGAGACCAAATGAATTCCTATAATCATTCATTGCACCACATAAACCATATCGCTTAGGTGATATCAATGTGATAATTAAAGAGTTTTATCGAATATCGTGCTGTACATTTTTCTAACATAACCTATATATATTTTTATTTATTGGTTTGTTCCAGTCGTACAGAGTCTGCCCCTTTTTACGTGCCCCGCTTCAACTTCGTTCTGCCTCCATAACCTCCCCCGTTTACCTCCTATTCCACGCACCCATCCCCCCGCCCCCCACCTTGCGGCCGCAACCGACTTCCACCTCTGTATCGTATTCACCATAACATATCTGCCATGGGCATAGAGAAAGTGCGGAAAACCTATACCGATAGAGCCGGTCCGAAGTTCACCTCACATTCACGGAACTAGTCGTCTGTTGCCGGGAAAATGTCGAAGAAAAACATTCCACGACGAAAGTGACGCGACTGGGTTTCGAACCTGCGACCTCCCGACCTGCTTGTCAGCACGTTACCCACTAGATCAATGCAGCGGGCTTATGCAGGGTGTCCCTTTTATCTCTGCCACCCGGAATAACTCGGTAATGATCGACGTCACAAAAAAAAAAAGGTTCCAAACAAAAGTTGTACGGTGCGAAGGCGACAATCAAATGCGACCATTTTTTTATATTTAGGTGGAGGCGCTGACGCACAGTGAAGGTCACCTCCACTTTTTTAAAAATGGAATGGTACATTTTTTCAACCATCTTGTGGAGCACCTCAAGCCTGCTAAAAATCATTCGGGGCTCAAAGTCGTTCAAAGTCAGTATCGATGAAAATCGGATCGATACGAAAAATATTTTCGAATTTACGTTTTATTTTAATAGATGTTCAACATGACCTCCACCAGCCTCCAAACATGTTTGCAGTCGGACAGTCAAACACTGTTTCGATCGTAGAATGCTTTCCGGAGTGATGCTGTTATACGCATTGATGATGCGGTCTCGCATGTTTTCCGGTGTTGCGGGCTATCTTGATAGACTTTATCCTTTAACGTCCCCTGTAAAGAAAAATCGAGTAGATCTAAGTGCGGTGATCGAGCAGGTCAGCTATTCATGATCCTCGGCTGATCTGATTTTACCAAATTTTCGGTCGACAACATTGCGAGCTATTCGTGCAAAATAAGCTGTACAACCATCATGTTGATACCAGAGTTTGCCGATCCCACAAGGTTAGATCTTCAAGCTGCACAGGTAATATTTCTTCCAGAAAAGCAGCGTACTCAACTCCAGTGTGATTGCCATCAATGAAGTGTGGACCAATAATTCTATTTTTCCATACGCCGCACCACACATTAACACTCCATGGTCGTTGATGGACAATTTGTCGTAGCCATCTGGGATTTTCCTCCGCCCAATAGTGCATTTTGTGCGTGTTTACTTATCCATGATTTGTAAACGTTGACTCGTCAGTCAATAATACATCATTACAGAATTGTTCGTCCATCCGCAATTGCTGCTGTGCCCACTGGCGCTTGATGCGATTTTGAAAATTATTCGCTTCGAGACCCTGATGCAGCGACATTCGGTATGGATGGAAACGATGACGATTGAGGATTCTCCACACACTTGGTTTCGAAATCGGATATTGTTTTGATAGACTCCTACAGCTCACATGAGCGGCACCCAGAATATCTGTTTCTGCATCTTCCGTGGTTCGCGTTTTAGTACGGTTTTTCGCAGCAGGATTAACCCGTCGCGCGAAATGACGTGTCTACCACATCAAACGTTCGTCGGCTTGGACACTGTCGACCTGGAAATTGCTCAGCACACAACAAATGCGCTCTTGTGGATTTTTTTCATGCTTCACCGTAACACAGTATCGTGTCCACTTTTTCGAATTGCTGGTACGTTTTCAAATGATGAATTGCTCTTATCCAAATTCTAAATCAAACTGAACGACAACCTCGATTGAGCTACCTACGATACAGATTCCCGCGGGATGGTAAAAAACAGAATGTATTCGAAGTGTTGTCGATGACTACGATCTCCGATATTTGTCATTTTAAACTAATTTCGAACACCTTTTAAAATGAAACACGAAACTAAATATTTCGGATCACTACCAAATGTTTGGTAGTGATCCGAGATATTTAGATTTGTATAATCGATACTGACCTTGAATGACCTTGAATGACTTTGACCCCGTAATGTTTTTTATGTAGCTTAACGTGCTCCACAAGATGGTTGAAAAAAAGGTACCATTCCATTTTAAAAAGTGGAGGTGACCTTCAATGTGCGTCAGCGCCTCCACCGAAATAAAAAAAAATGGTCTCATTTAATGGCCCCCTTTACACCGTACAACTTTTGTCTGGAACATTTTTTGTGACGTCGATAATTATCGAATTATTTCAGGTGGCAGTGATAAGAGGGACACTCTGTACATGTAGATATATAATTCCTCTCTCTCCGCCTCTCTAACCCCACCACTTCGATGTGTGTTGCAAGAGAGACAAACTATTAATTCTATTAACTAGAAAAATGTTTGACGCTACAAAAATTCTATTTAATTTCATTTTTTTAAATAAATAGATACATTAGCTGGATTCAACTAAATTGTTTTTTTGAACACATTAAACTGAATCACAGATTTAATAGGAATGAATAAAAATTTTAGTTATCAGACGATATTAAATAGACTTTATTTGAATAAATAAACATATTTAAGATAAATAATTCCAATAATGGAATGCAAAAGGAAAAATTTGATTGTACGAAAAATTCAGTTAATTCAAATTTAAAGAATCAAATAGACGCATCTAGTCAATACCAACGGAATTTTTCTTTCAGTGTAGGTAGGGTACCTCACCGATGAATGTCAAAAGAAACTCGTTTTTGCAGAGGTAGATGTGTCTAATGGAAGTTCAACTTCGAAGTGTCGGTAAGTTACGTTGAATAATTTTCGAAGGGAAGAAATTTTTTAATTGTACCAATTTTGAAAATATTTCCGACTGAATCTGGTACAGCCACGTGAGATTCGTCCTCAATCTGGTCCCTGCAATGATTCATCGGGGTTCGACAACGCCATGGAGCGACTTCAATATAATTTGGCTCTTGTTCACGTCATTCGATGTTCTTCGAGACGTCTGTTTTCTTCGTTATTATATATTTTTCAATAAGACTCCTTTTTTTCGTGTGTTCGCAGTTCTACTCATTATTTGGTAGTCAATCTTTCGGTGGCGGATCTACTCGTTACGAGCCTATGTATGCCAATGGCCATAACCCAAGCGGTCTCGATTGTCGGACTTTACAAAGAAATAATATGCAAACTCGTCTTCTATTTGCAAGGTAAGTTTATAAAAAGGTGCGCGATCGATGGGAGTCCAATAACGATTTACACGGTTGCGTCATACTGCCACACGTATGCATCTGTTGGCCTATACATATGTATCGGAAAGAAAAGAAATCTCAGACGAGATGACGAGAGAGCCTATATCCGGGCGGTTCGCTTACATAAATATATAACATCCTGGCAACTACGGTGATCTGAAGCGAAGAATAAAAAATGTAATTTTAGTATAATGGTAAAACTTTCGTATGACCGGGTCCTTTTTTGAAATTATGAATATTACAAAAATGGCAAGCTGGAGAAAACGAGTGATTTTCGGCAAAAGAAAATGTATTAATTTGTTATTAACAAATGGACAAATATAATAAAAAATTCCCTGGCCATACGAGAGAAAATGTTTTAAATTATGTCCTGTCCGAACTTAACGTGAATCGGACAAATATACTTTGTGGTAGGGGAGTGTACTTAAGGTGACCTACTTTTTCTTTTACGATAAATATTAAAATAAGTGATCCCGTATGAATTCAAAGCCAAGCGTATATCCATAGAGGGTTTATTATTATAATGAAATAGAATCAGTTTTAGTTGTGTAAATATAAAAAAGGAAAATAAAGAATCAGGACATTAGTTGTGTAAATAAAAAATAGAAAAATATAAAAACTACATGTAGGTTGACTTGTGTAAAACGTACTTTAGCTAAACAAGGAACATCACTTTGGTGTCCTCCTCCGATTTTGTTGAAACTTTTTTATGTGGAAGAGTATCAAAAACTAAAAGACACGTACTTTTTGTTTATAGGCGGAAAAACGGGTTTAAGGGGTGAAGAGCACCCTAAAAAATGGGGATGTTTTTCGTCGATAACGTTTTAATGGTACGAGATATTAAAAGAATTTAATTGCAACAATGTTTATTTTTTTTTGTGTACTATACATTGGAGATGAGAACAATAACGTTATCGACGGAAAACGAAAGACACCCCCATTTGTGATGTTCCCAAAGTGAAGTTTCTTGTAAGATGATATATGTATGTCATCATATACATGTCGACCGAATTATGCTCAGATACATTAATTTCTGTGCTACAGGTTAGTTTACAGCAACCAATAGTTAATTAACCAATAAGGGTCTAGCCGGATAAGAATGGTGAATCTGCCCCCACCGAATTTTGTGGCTTTTTTTCAAAGCTCGTAACTTAAAAAAACAATTTTGTGCAAAATTACAGCTTTCTATATCGATGCCGAGGCGTCTGCATGCTGCAAAAAACGTTTTTTTCCTCGATTTTTGCAGCTTTCGAATGCCAAGACGCGACCGAAAAATATAAAAAAATTCTGAAAAATCAGAAACATGTCAACGTTGATGGGATTTTTTTTTTCGTTTTTTAAAACGCTAAACTCTATTTATAATCATCAAATCTTCCTTCAACGACAATATTTTGTAGCGAAGAGATTTTTCTACTATTATGACAAAAAATGACATGATTTTACTCTTCTTTCCCTACATTTCAGAAAAAAAAGATCTCAACAATCACCCTGCAACATATTGAAAAAAAATAAAAACGATAATATTTCTTATTTTTCATTGGAAATCCATCCATAAGTCAATCTTTGGGTTTAATTAATGGGTGATCATGACTGGAGTAGTTGTGAACCATAACACACAGATATAAACAATAGGATTTTATACGCTTATTTTGGACATTTTTGAATTTTCGACGTCATTTAATAACATGTCGATGAGAAAATCATTGAGTGTGTTTATGCGGACATTTGCGCACGTTACGATCAGCCATTCTAGTCACGTAAACGGTCAAACATACATGCATAGTAACATGAAGAACGAACAGATGGCGTTTACTCGAGTTTTTTCCACAGTAGTAAGATAACAGCGCAGCGTTACAGAATTGCGGCTTGCGTAAACGTACTCCCTCACAGTTGTTTGACAGTTTACGTGGATCTGAATATTTCAGCTTATTAGCTTGACCAAAAGTCCGCGTAAACATACTCATCTTGGCTGTTGGTAAAACCGCACAGTTCAAGTGGCGCCACTAGTGTGGATGCATCGAACTAAATTGAACTACGCAATCGATCTACATACTGCAGACTCCAAGCCTAGTTTCTTGCTTATTTGTTTATTTCTCTTTCGTGACAGTTTTGAACATCCTATCCAATTAAAATGACACACGCCGTAATCGAATGGATGAATTTCCATCCATTCTATACGATACTGGAGACGAAGAATTAAACAAAAATAGTAGTGCTACTGGCAACAACTTTATCAATGTTCTTTTCATTATCAAGCTAGGTTTCACAGTAAAAATATGTTAATTTCAAATTGTCGATTTTAGAATAACTCATCGTCGATATACTAATATCAGGAACATACCATGTCAACACCGCAAGCAAGCTCAGATTCGACAACAGATCCCACGAGATGTGCATATTGTTTTCATGTGCTTAGAGCTGTCACGGGACAGAGAAAGAGAATGAATAATAATACTGAATGTTTAGAATACTCTGCAAGAATAGGCAAGGTCCTAAAACTCGGTGATATTCTCTGAATAATTGCTGGTTGATTCCATATAGCAGAAGTGGACAAGTGAATGAAAATAGCGCCAAATCATGAACGACAGCTGGTTCTAAACGATCAGGATAACAACAATCAACAGAGTTTGGTAGATCTCGCCAAAGTTCTAGGCCACAAGTTGATGATAATGTCCTCTATGAGTTACCGACGCAGACATCTTCACTTTCTTTACACCCATCTCAAGGGGATTTTTTACAACATTCGGCTACAGTGATATCTTTACAAAGTTCCACAATCACTCGCAAGTCCACAATCACAATCACAATCACACGCCACAGCAAGTTCGACTTCGCAATCGTCTACTGACGACCCATCATTTGTTGCACAGGAGCCTATCAATGTCTAATTAATAGAAATGCCGTTTCTACGGGTGGTGTCAACTCACAAGTACTGCTTTCTTTGATGCTCGTCATCACCAATTTTCACTGTCCCATCTCAAGCTCGATTGCAAGCATTCCAACAAAGAAAAATCTTCATTCCCAAGGGAAATCGTTGTTACTCAGCTTATCTGATAAACACAAATTCTATGCTGATGATCTAGCAGCGCTGCAAATAAATGCTGGTAACAGTATGATTGAAGTATCAGGATTGACGTTTTTCCTTAATGATTTATCGAATGGTCATGAATTGAAGCAACAAAGTAGGGATGGTACTCTATCTAATCAACGTCTGAAAGCATTGACTGGTTTTAATTACGAACACCTGAATGAGCTGCGTGGGGAAAATGCAATGAATGAGGATTTCCAAAACCCGTATTAATTTTCAATCATTGGTAGTTCAATTCGAGGACTGGGAATTCGAATAGTATTATTGCATCTGTACTTGGGCTTGATCGTAAACAGCAAGTTTCAGATTATTGTGCACAAGTCGTGGACTTTTTTGAGAAAGATATTTTACCAGAGGGTTTCGGATGTTTTAGCAAATCAAGGGACGACTTTGTAGAACATCAGACTTCGGACACAGTTAAAAACCTGTATAGGCTCGAGGACCAATTAGTGCTGATATTCGATGAAACTTCCATTCGGCATCAGAAGAATACGAACAACTATCAACGGAAATCTTATTCTGAAAATCTTCTATTTCAACAATTAACATCAGCTGGTTTGCTTGATTTCCCGGAGCTGACCGAAAAGGAATTGAAGATACTCTTTACTGGTTCATATGCGCTATCTCAAGCAGTAACTTACCTTGCTGAAATAATGGACGAGGATGGAAATATTGCACTTAATTAAGTTCTCGTGAGGTCGAGACACATCAACAGCAAAACGTATAAATGCTATATTGATTACACTCGTGATTTCCAAGGCTCTTTCGGAATTTTCTGGTACGTTTGTGATTGTCCAAATGGCAGAAGAACCGTTGGATGCTGTGAACACATTGCTGCGATAATTTATTATCTATCGAATGCTCGATATCTATCGAAAATCATAAGACGAGCCAAAATCCTCACAGGACTCTTCGATGTTGCATAGGTCAATCCCGTGATCAACAGCGATAGCGAGGAAGATTAATATGTTGCAATATAGATAGTAGGGGTGAATAAACTAAAATGAGCAATAGAATCGTATTGTTTACATCGGGTTCTCATGTCTCATAACTACTCCAGCCATGAGCACCCATTTATTAAACCGAAAGAACGATTTATGTATAGATGTCCAACGAAAAATGAGAACTTTTGTCGTTTTAATTTTTTTCAATGTGTTACAGGTGGAATGTTGATACTTAGATTTTTTCAAATGTAGGGAATGAAGAGTAAAGTCATGTCAATTTTTGTCATAATAGTAGAAAAATCTCTTCGCTACAAAATAATATTTTTAAAGAAAGGTTCGCTGATTAAAAATAGAGTTTAGCTTTTAAAAAACGAAAAAAAAATCCCATTAGCATTGACATGTTTCTGATTTTTCAGAATTTTTTCAGATTTTTCGGTCGCGTCGTGGTATTTAAGAACTGCAAAAATCGAAAAAAACACGTTTTTTTTTCAGCAGAAAAACCCCTCGGCATCGATGTAGAAAGCCGTAATTTTGCACAAAATTGTTTTTTTAGGTTAGGACCTTGAAAAAAATTGGCGCCACTAAATTTGGTGGGGGCAGATTCACCATTCTTATCCGGCTTTTACTGGAACATTACGTTTAGACGGTTAGACGTTGCCTGCAGCATGTGAAAATGTTTTCATGATAAAAGCAAGCCCATTCTATTCTTCTTTACAGCTTCGCTGGTCTTACTAGTTTGTTCTCACTACTAGCTCGTCCGTGTCGAGATTCATTGACAATAGCCAGGCATCGTATAACGATAAGCCAAAAAATATGATTTTCTATGCGGTTTTTTATGCAGCAGGGTAAGATGACATAGCGTGTCATCTAACACCGACGTCTGGCATGTCAACTTACCCATAAGTGAATGCAGACTTTGTTTAGTTGTTGTGACAAAATATTTGGAGTTAGAATATCTGTTGTCTAGTATTTGTGAAGTACAATGACCCTAGGTTATTAATAAATTCATTCAACTAGAAAAAATCTTACTCGACGGGTATTTTTAGCACTAGATAATAACATGGTCAGTTTTTTTTGCATTCCTAACGTCATCGTTATTCGTATAGCGCGAATATTTGAAAAGATATTGAGGGTGTGTCGTGTTATCTGACTATGTCATCTTGAGCACAAATCCCTTACGACCTACATCGTTTCATAAAATATAGTTTCAGAAAAACGCAAAAGAAGAAAGAAATCGCAATCCGCCGTGATTTACTCTTTGTTCGACGTAGGGCGGTGGGCGATCCGACCCTTCACAAGAAACGTCATAACTCGATCAATTTTTGGAATTTTTACAAAACGTCTGTTGCAAATAAAATTTATGACGCAGATAATACCCCTATACGCTAAAAACAATCTGATTTTTTAAATTTCAAAGTTATGGAGACCCCTTAATAGCACGTTGGCGCCGTCCGCACCCCCCCCCCAGAAACCCACCTCATTTCGTCAATGCCCTGGTCATGTTTTATTATCACGTGTCTGCCCACTAGTGCTGAATGTAGACAGATTACCAGCTGCTTGCGTGCGATTAGGCTCATTATTTCGAAATCCGAAAATAGCAAGTAATCCTCGTCATTCTCGTATATATCCCTCTTATCCGTCGTATTTTTACAAAGTGTACGTTGAGCCACCACTCGAAGCGATTGAACCCAATTGGCCGGGGATCAAATGTATGAGCACATTATGAGACAAGGGCGACGCTTTCCTCCGGCTATGCTTTCCTTGCAAATTATGCAACAGCCCATGAAGAATTTACAACTGGTTCGGTACTTGCACAGTACTGCCCACCTCTACTCTATGGATGGCCATTCCCTGGCATAAGTGTGGGTTCATTAATGAACGTTTGTCGAAATGATATTCTCGGGCTACGTCTGGCTACCGATATCGTACCAACATTGGACTTGGAACGGGCCCAACACTAGTGCCAAGGTTCGTCTAAGTAACAACCAATATCATACCAGCATTGGTCCCGACGCTTGCGCCAACGTTCGCCCAAGTTCTCGCCAATATCGTACTGACGTTGGGCCGGTTCATTATCAACAGTGATTCAATAATATCCGGAGTTGTGACCAACATTATTTCATGTCAGTATTTTGTTAACGTATATAGTAGTACGTAGCAATAAATACAATATTTTGTCAGAATTACATAAATATTATTGGGAGTACAAATAAGTCTCCGCCGTTTGACAAAAGATGGCCCTACCAGGAGGTTATGGTTGAAATTGTCAGATGTAAAACGTCATATCGTAAGGTTGGACATCTGGCAAGACCATAACCTTGAAATATCAGCGACTTTGTATCAGCTTCACATTTTTTTTTCGTGCGAAAATGTCAAGTTTTGAGCCAAATAAGCGTAATTTGCGGGAACTTGATTTACTTCTTTAATTTGAAGAAATTTGCAGCTGAGGCGCATCGATTGCTTGTAGAAGCATATGGTGAGGATGCTTTGAGTGAGAGAAGTTGTCGTGAGTGGTTTCAAGAGTTTAAGAACGGTGAGTTTGACGTCGAAGACAAAGAACGTAGCGGAAGACCAGCTCCATGACACCTGGGTACCATTCCTATGGCAATTAATTATTCGCGTGTTGTCCGGGATGTTTAATTGCACTACAGTCCACTTCGTGGCGCTAGCAGTCCTCTGCTCGGCTTCTTTTGCTCATGTGCGTTCTATACTCGATATAATAACATTTTCGGAGTATTCGGATAGTTTTACGCGTTTTAAGGTTGTGGTTGTGACTTGTGGCGTGTCGGTATGGTAGAACAATTTAGATATCCAAAAATCTCTGAAACGGCTCTTCAGATCCCGTCGAAACTTTGCCAAACGACGTCAAATAGATAGACGATCAGCTGTCTGCCCCTCAAATTTTCTGAATTTCAGGGAAAAAACGTAGATTGACTTATCATAAGCCAATCTATATTTTTTTCTCAAATTCAGAAAATTTGAGGGGCAGACAGCTGTTCGTCTATCTATTTGACGTTGTTTGACAAAGTTTCGACGGGATCTGAAGAGCCGTTTCAGAGATTTTTGGGTATCTATATTTGTTCTACCACACCGACCGCGATGAGGTGTCATTCCGTCTTAAAGATACGCGGGAAAGACAAACCACAAGGGAGACTAAAATAGTTAAGTATCGCACGAAAGGCCGACAATGGACTAACTGTTCGTTCACCTACACCGATACAATACTGAATGGCGATTCGCGAGCAGTGAGTGGCATAATTAACGGCAAATGTTAGTGCTTCATGGTCGGTTCGAGCTATCCACGCCAATGGTCGATTCTCCATCGTTAGTCGACAACAGGGGGCTGACACTGGTAGATAAATGCTACTCGCAAAATGTCCTTGCCGCACTGTGGCGCTAGTAGTCGTGTGACATGCATGCATATGTACGTTGCACCGGTGTTTCGAATATTTTACATGAATACAAATTTAGTGTAGATAACTTTACGAAAACCATTATTCGCGTGTATGATGGATCCTGTTATCGCTGTAACAGTACGTGCTGTTATCGCAATAACGATAATAGAACGAAACGAAAGTATCGAATCGTTCAGCTGATCGGAGTATTTAGAGCCGAAGGCTGTCACATAACACCCAACGCTAGGTAGTGGCGCTTTCAAGAACTAAAATGCCGGCACAAAACGCGTTTTCGTTTATCGTATAGAAATAGGAGGCCAGTGTCAGGTGGCAGGTGGACACTGTCCTGAGATTGGCATATTGCTGTATGCCGGTCTTAGAAATGAATGTAGGGAAATTAATGGCGAACAGCTCTGGCCCATAGTCGGCTTCAGTAGTCTGTTCCAGCAGTCGGCTTTCCAGCGGTATCCGAAACTGGTCCGACATTGTCATAATACCTGATGGCGAGATCAAATATGAAGGTAGGACTATTTACGGCGGGCAGTACTGGTCCACGGATGGCTCCATGAGCCTACCCTAACCGTCGGTTTTTGGTCGTTAAGGTATTCCTTTCACGAAGAGTCGTATTTTGTGGGGGGCACGAGGAGGGCCTTCCTGAATCATTGGTTAAATTACAGCGGCGTTTGATAAAAATAACTCGTAATCAATTGTTTATTGTTAATTTAGTAGATTTAGACATTTTTCTATTTTCTCAGAAACGTCGCGGCTACAAACATTCTTCTACTAGTGACATTTAAAAAAGTTTTACATGAATATTTTCTTAAACATTCGGTGACCCCTGTTTTTATTATCGCTGCGGAATCTTTAGATTTCTCTACAGCAGTTTATGTCAGGCATTTAGAGTTATTTAGTGTATAAATTATTAGATAAAAATGTGGCCAGCGCGTCATCTCCATAAAGCGCCGTACAAATGAGACCATTTTTACAGTCGGAATTTGTCGTTAAAGTTCGGTAACTTGGTTTGAAATTTGATCAGTATACTGGGATGTATTTTTACTTGATTATAGACGAAAATCAGTAAATTGTAAAAAAAATCGGGTTGTAAAAGAATCACCTTAACCGGAACTGTCCCAACATTGGCGTTATGCTGGACGCCGGGCTTTGAAAAGAGGATCGGTTGAGAAACGGCAAAACCATTATTTAAACGTTGTACCAACATTGGTTGCCCACAGTCGGTTAGCTCGTACTGGGCCAGACATCGGCCGTATTGTTTGTGGCAATTTTTTCAGGGGCGTAGGTGACAATATGATTCAAATGTTTCTCCCGCAGGTGTGGCTGTCGCCGCTTCGGTGCTTACGATAATGGTGATGAGCTTCGATCGCTATATGGCAATAAAGCATCCAATCGCTTTTCGTCGTTCCTTCAATCAGAGAAGAATATGCACAGTGATATTCACGATATGGCTCGCGTCGTTCATCACATTCGGACCAATTTTCAAAGCAGTTATGTTTGCACCTTTATATTCCTATATGAATTCGATGCTGTAAATATTTTCTTTTTAAAATTTCTTCTCAACGTTTTCTTATAGGCTCTTGAGAGCTTTTACGAACGGTCACCCATCCAAGAGTCTTGAGGCGGGATATACATTTATAACGATCAAAATATCTTTTTTTTTTATGATAGAACTATGTATGTAGAATATTTTTCCAAAGTTTCAAAAAGAAATTCCAAAAATTTCGAACGTTACAGCCCGTCAACGATGTGCCTCGCCGCTCGGATTCGAAGCGCGCCGAGGGTAGAAGCGAGAGCGCAGTAGGGCAGGCAGAGATGGGCAAAACATAATTGAATTAACAATTAACAATTACAACTACTACTGTAATTGATAATTTAATTACTTTGTGACAGATTACTTAAGTCATTAGTTACCACAAGCACCTAGTGCAATTTAATTCAAATTCTATGTAAATTTTAAACGCGTTTTTCTCAAAACTGCATTCTCGTAATTGGCTTGCAGCATTACTCAAAAACTATGAAGCCGAATGAATAGAAATTTGGTAGAAATATTGACAACATTGCTATCTTCTACTTGACGAAAATTGCTTTTGAAAAATTAGAAAGAAAACTACTTTTTAAATCCAAGTTTTATAGAAAGTTTGCATGATTTTTTTTGCGTAAATGCCTTCTATTCTCTCGAATTTACATTTTTTCTTCATTTCAATTACTGTCAAATAGAAACTATACATGTTCTAATTGAACAAATGTTTGATTTTTTTTTTGCAAATCAAAGTCTACGGGAAGCTACGTAGACGACTGCACGCCGATTTGCAACTCCCTCGGCAACCTTGCTGTAACGCTCTGCCATAGCTCCGACATTTTCATGATACATGAATTTAAAAAATGTTTTGTATCCATAAATATACTATTCAAAGTACACCCATTGCTTGATAAATGTAGAAGAATTATTCCTTAGTTTGAAAAATCCCTTAAAATTGCTTAATCTTTTCCCGTCTAAATGTATAATCTAAATGATAATGACAAGTGTGTTCCATAATGTCAGGTGAGGATGCGTCATTTGGATGAACACAAGCTTACGATACGTAAGCCGATAGGAGGTGGCAAGTTCCGAATCTTCGCGTTCGTCCCACCGGCAATTCCTGTTTGCTTCGAAGACTTGAAGTCACTGGGTATCGATCCTTCTTACTTCGGTGTCACCTGCTTTCTGCTCGTCTACGCTATACCTGGTGAGTTCTCACTGAACGTATCTGTGTATAAAAACAAAAAACATTCCGACGCGGCTTATTCTCCGTCAAGTGAAATAACACTCTTGACAATGAAATTGCCAATTCAAAGTGAAAACATAAAAATAAAAAATAAATATATATATATATATATATATATATATATATATATTGTGACGGAAGATATTTCTCTAACCGGAAACGAGAACTGGACGAGAACTCAAACCGGGATCTGGTGCGAGAACCGTCACCTTCGGCCGTCCACCCCGCGCGCGTGCATCCGCAATACCCGGGGCGCCAGAGACTTTGTTTCTCCGGTCGTCTCAACCGGAATAACTGGGGTCGTGGCGATCAAACCCGACCCACCAAACGGAGCTGGAAAACTCCGTGATTTTTGTTTCACCGGAATCCTAACCGGTATGACCTGGGAGTCTGGAGACCTCCCTGATTTTTGTTTCACCGGAATCATAACCGGTATGACCTGGGAGTCTGGAGACCTCCCTGATTTTTGGATCGCCGGAACCATAACCGGACTAACTGGATGCACTTACACGGGAGGACGGTTGCGGTAAAGCACGGCCGCTCAGGCTGTGGGTTGTGGTAGAGGGGTCGAGATTCACAGGGGGGCGTAGCTTCACTTGCACCGGTGTCTGTCCCTTACGCGACACCGGTAACATCACAAGTAAAATAAAACGACGTTTTATTTTATTGTGCGGGAGCTGGTGGGTTAACCACCCGTGAACTTTTTACGTAGGCGAAATAACGCGAACGCGAACTGCACGCGAAACGACATACGCACGGGAGCGAGAGAGCACGACGACGTGCCTCTTACGCGAGAGCGAGAGCGCGAGAGAGACACGACACGTCTCTCCATCGCGGCGTCTGATCGACGACCTCAAAATCGGGAGCGATCGCGATCTTGGAGACAACCGTCTCACGCGAAGGTTCGGTAGCAACTCCGTTACGATAGCCGAAAAATCGGGAGCGACCGCGATTTTAGAGACAACCGTCTCACGCGAAGATTCGTTAGCAACTCTGTTTACCTCGCGCGACCAAGACCGGCGCGCGAGGGATTATGCGAGAGCGAGACAGAGCGCGTTAACAGAAAAAATGTACGTTAACAGAAAAAATAACAGAACGACCCCCCCTAAATATTTTTTGACCGCTCGCAGGTTTTTTTCTTCTTTAACGTTGATAATTGGATGGTGAGAAAAAGGAAAAAAATAGAGCTTAAATTTGTGCCACCGTAATATATATATATATAGTAGAAACACATACACGAACGATAATAATAGTTACACGAATGAACGAAAAAATTTGCTTTCGCGCATATGCTGATTTATTTTCATCCTCTGGATCGCTTACATGTGAATTGACACGATTTTTTTCTCCAGTTTCCATCATCCTGGTCATGTACATCTTGATGGGTCGTACACTCTACACGTCGAATCCTCCGTTGGATGCTGACAGAATAGAGGGGAGTGCGAGTTTGCAACAGGTATTTTTTCTCTGTGCACATTTTTCACGAATATTACGAATGGACGAAGTGTAAAAAAACTCTTGTTTTTATGAAAAAAGGATTCCTTTTTAAAAATTACATTTTTTTAAAAATAGGAGTGCGATGGTTTCGATGTTACATTGCAAGAAGAAACTTGGTGTTCGTTTCATACGCAGGCGAGTCGGAGAAGCAGAACAAATTTGAAGTACGATGGAAAATAAAGTTGAGCGAGGGGAATATTACATAAAACTCGTCGTCCTTTTGGAACTTTTCCGAGTTTGACTTGTGTGTTTGATGTTTACACGCGTTTGATGTTTGGAAAATTTTGGGAAAATATCCCTCGCCGAACCTTTACTTTCCATCGTACTCCATATTTATTCTGCTTCTCCGACTCGCCTACGTAAAAACAAACAGCTCCAAGTTTTCTATTTCGCAATGTACTATCGAAATATTTGTTTGTATGAAAAAAAAATATTTTTTTTTTTTCATACAAACTTTCACACCCCATTTCACCCCCTAAAGATCGAATTGCAAACAATTATTTTTTAGTGTACCTCTACACCCTCTAAGGAACACTATATCAAATTTCATTTTTCTATGTTCAGTAGTTTAGGCTGTGCGTTGTCCGTCAGTCAGTCACGGAACCGTTTTATATATATATATATATATATATATATATATATTGGAATAGAATATCAAATAGAAGGAATAGGAACTAAAATAGAAATAAATCGAAATTTAGAATAACAATTTTCGAAATTCTGCTTATGTACTTCCCGGGAAGCGGCGCGTGCAACTCTGGTGGATAATGATAACTTGATTACAATTACCTACTAATATGCCAAATATGAAGTTTCTATATGTCGAAACATGTCGATTTTTAGGGTTGATTTTAAAAAATAGCGAATCACGTATTTGCTTAATTCTTGTTAGAAGTACTTTTACGAAGTTTCGAGTCGTAATGTTTATTTAATATTGTTTCTCCATACAAACTTTGAACCCCCATTTAACCCCTTTAGGGGTTGAATTTCGGATTTCCCTTCCTTATTGCTTGTCTACATCCTAAAGGGAACCCCTGTGCAAAGTTTCAGCTGTCTAGATCCAAGGGTTTGGGCTAGGAGTTGATGAATCAGTGAGTCAGTCAGGACTTTTCTTTTCATATATGTAAATAAATATATATAATAATAATACATTATATATATATAAATAATAATAAAAGATAAATACAAGATATTTAATTGGCAAAATATACGGTGGGGCAAGATGGGGATCTACCACCCCATCTTGCCAACGTTTTGGGTACATGGGAGACAGAATTATTCAGTTTTTTGTGATTTTTATGTTATTTTTCAGGCAGATGTGTATTATTACATCTTAGCCGATCATTTAATTTTCACCCTACAAAAAGGAATTGGCATATGCTGTTCAGAAGACTAAGGATGTAGAAAATAAGAAAAAAGTAAGAATTGAAATGGAAAAGGGAAATAAACACTTAAATTAAAAAATTGGAAAAGAAAAATCAAGAAGAAAAACCAACAAAACGTTCAAGAAAATCATCATCTGAAAATGGTGAAGAATTGGACACTCCATGTTTTTATTGCAGAGAGCTTTATTCTGATGTGAATCGATTCATCAATAGTGGGAAATAGTGTACCCCATCATGTCCCCGGGGGGTAGGTACCCCATCTTGCCCGCAGTATGGGGCAAGATGGAGAGATCTCTCTTTTATTGTTTTACATTTTTATTTGCCATAATTATCGCTCGAATGTTTCTAATTTAACCGAATCTTGTGAGGCTGGTTATTGTAGGTTGACTCAAAAATAATTCCGATTATGAGATATTAAAAACATGAGTTTTATTCAGCTTCAAACCTTAAATACCTCCACTCCCACTTTTTTAAAACTTTCTATATATATATGTATATTATATCTACTATATATACGCACACGTGCGTATTTACGTAACGTAGAATCAAATTTCGTAGATTATTGAATACGTAAAAGCTGAACTTCTATTCCGAGGCATTTTTACGCCTCTATTCAACAAATCTAATTATTTTCCAAAAATATCAAATTTGGGCTGCGTTGTGCTATATAATTAATTGCTTATAATTATTAATCACTATGAAATAAAATTCTATTTAATTTATTATGCTTTCACTGATTTATTAATTATTTAGAATATGAATTATTTTCATTGATCATCGATTTTAATTATCACTAATCACTTTAACTCTTAATTAATTTTTTTATTACTTGTTTTAATAACTGTCATTAATTTCTGAATCACCGTCACATCAAAAATCGCCAAGAATGAACATGCAAATATGGATTTTCAACGATAGGTTTGTGTATAATTATTTTGTTGATATTTGTACAGGTCAATTAATATTTGTATACATAATTGGACAAGAGAGTAATAATTGTTAAAAATTGTGCTACTGTTGACAGTTATTCGAAAGTACCAGATTATATTCGTATGCATGCCGATAATGAGTCAGCAGAAATGCAACCCAAACAAGGAGCTAAAAGGATCTTCCTGGCAAAGTAATGGGAATTTAGATATTGATTTTCCATCTCAGCGTTTCCGGTTGGTTCGCGAACGAAAACGCGTGGCTTGGATTCTCCTGATAATAGCGATACTTTTCATCCTATGCTGGTTCCCGTACAACGTTTTGAGGGTTCTCCTAGACCTCGGGTTTTTCGGTGAGTCCAATAAATATGTACGGTAATTAGAGCGCGAATAAAGACAGTAGCGAAACACCGTAACGCCTTCAACACGTTATCTCGGCGTTATAAGAGTAATTTTTCACTGTTAACAATTGTTATTCAAGGACGACTTTTTATTTGTGTACTTTTAAATGTGAAGAATGACAATATAATGCTGAAAAAATCGAATACATTAAGGCCTTAGGCCACAGTAACGGGTATAAAATCATGTGCGAATTTAACAATGTTTTCGTATGAAAAAGTGATTCACTCTTAAAATTAGTTACACATCTATTTAGTATGAATATCAAGCTGTTAGAAAATATATATATATATATATATTTTTTTTTATCGATGTCAAAAATGGCCGACTACTCGAAACTTCTCCAAATAGCTTTTTTCCAATTGGCGTGACAAATAACTTCAACAATTTTCACTCAATTTACTTGAAATTTGAAAGTTATGTTCCTAATTGCATTTCGCGGAGAAGTACGTAAGGAATTTCCGATTAATCGAAAACTCTTCATTTTATGAGCAGTTTATGAGCAGTTATAACGAAATTTTTCACTGAAAACTCATTTCTTAAGTTCAAACACCTACAACTTTTGAATAAAACAATATTTTTTAAATTCCTTACGTACTTCTCTAGGTATTCTAATGAAGATTGACGAGAATTTTTGTTTCTTGTTCTAGGTAAAAAATTGTGGATACTAAATGTCACGCTGCGGAAGGCCTAAAAAAGATAACAAAAGAAAATATTAGTAGTCGGCCATTTTGTACATCGAAAAAAAAAAACATTCTACCAGCTTGATATTCATACGAAATAGATGTGTAATTAATTTGACAAGTCAATCACTTTTTCATACGAAAAAAATGGTTAAATTCGCACATGATTTTACACCCATTACTGTGGCCTAAGGCCTTAATAAATAATCCATATTACATGAAGATAATTCGGATTTAAAATCTTTTGTTATGTATCGCTCGATGAGGTTTTAACAAGTCAAAATTGAAGCAACGTAAAACAGAACGTATTTTGCAGGATAATCAAACAACTATTGCAAAATGCGAAAGAAGAATGTACACTATATTACATGTAGTTACTTTAAGTTGCATAATGTTTTAAAAATGTTTCGCAGCGAGGAAGACGTGGGTCCCTGATACTCTATCATACTGCCTGTTTTTGGGCCACGTGAACAGTATGCTCAACCCGTTGGTATATTGTTCCATGACGCGAACGTTTCGATACAGCATTTTTGAGATACTGTGCCACTGGCATTGTGGTGCAGCGCAGCGCAACCCCCACCGCAATGTGAGATTCAACACCATTTTAAAATAAATACAACGTAACGTAAAATACTCTACATCTGGCGCTCATTCGTCTCCTCATATTTAATCTGAGCTCCAACCAAAAGAGGAATTTTCTCGTTTTATCGTACATACAGTTCGTGTAAATAATAAGTATTGAGATGTTTAAAAAAAAATCGAAAATCATAACGCATTATTTGAAAATATATACCAGACATTGCGCTTTTGAAAATTACAGTCACCTGACATTTGTGATGAAAACATTTGCAGCATGTACGACAAAATGATTATTTACAAGAACGGTTGTACAACGGTTATTGCGTTTTGGCGACGCACCTGCCAACCGCGCGCCGCCATCACAGGCCGTAACTGTTGACTCACTTTTTCCAAAACAGTACGATATATTATCGAAAAAGTAACACACTCAGCCGTTTCACGCCATTGTTCTCGTGAGGCCGAGGTGATTCGTTTCCCGATCGGTCGTGCCGTTTCAGAGAAACAAAATTCCAAAATCACGAAGCGTGACCGATGGGTGTGACACGGGACCTCGAGTGAGGTTATGTCGGTGTACGACGGCCCAAATACGAGCGGGCTTCTTCGTTTTCGATAATTTGAACGTAACTGTTCTTTGCAGGGGTTAGTTGGTGGCTACGCCTGTTCCACAGGAGCCCGAACCCTAATAAATTCAGGCCAAAAAGCAAATCACTCGGCCGGAAAATTCCATCGGTCGTCAAGCGCTCTAATCGAACCAACGCACACGCGACGTGCGACAACAAATACGACATGCGACAGTTCGAACAGCCAGCACAGCTCGCATCAGCGTTGCCGAACTTTCAACACGAACGCTCAAAGCCCGAAGCCCATGGCAGCCTTGAAGGAAACACGAGACTGCAGCCAGAATGACTTGACGAATTTGCGAGATCTTAGTCATACTCAAACTCGCAAAAATAGTCTAAATGGCAACGTCACGCTCGATAAACGCCCGCGCAGCTCGCATCAGCGTTGCCGAACTTTCAATCCGAACGCTCAAAGCCCGAAGCCCATGGCAGCCTTGAAGGAAACACGAGGCTGCAGCCAGAATGACTTGACGAACTTGCGAGATCTTAGTCATACTCAAACTCGCAAAAATAGTCTAAATGGCAACATCACGCTCGATAAACGCCCGCGCGAGATTCGTCCAAATACACAATCTGAATAAATCTCGATGGTTATTTTCGAATGTTATTTTGTAAATTGATATTGTCCAATTCAAAGAAAATGTTCAATGAAGAGCCCGTGTGTGGCTATAATATGTACCTTTCGATTTTTGTTTTCGAGAAAAGCGCTGCGCTATTTCGGTAAAAGACTTACGTGTAACGAAAAACAGGGATACTTTTGCAAAATTATAGGGAATTATTTTTGTCATTTGCATGCATATTGTGTCTCGTCTGTGACACGTCTAAATGTGCGCTAATCAATGACCGATAATGGCCAATAATTTAAAAAGAAAATAATTTTACTCACTGTGGTCGTGCTTAAAAAGGTCGGGTTCGAGGGTCAAAGCTTTCGCTCCGGAAAACAACCTGAGCGGAGAAATTTCACTCAATCGATGTATGAATATTTAAAATAACGTGCTGCGATGACCTGGTTACACGGTTGATCAACCGCGAGAATCGTTGAAATAAAAAAAAAACAGATATAGTTTTTCGCACTCCTACATTGGCTGAATATCTCCGTTATTGCGCTTATGATCGCGTCGGAAAGATGTATTATTTATAAATTTAAAACAACTTAGAACTGTTTCATGTATACTAAATGGTTGTGATTGGTCAATGTATACTCTCGGTAAAGTGTGGTGGAGAGAATAAAGTATCCGGTAAAATTGTGGATACTGCAAATCTTCGCGATTATAGAATTTAATTTGAGATTTCGAACGAATCATTGCAAAAGATTGTATGAGAAAGTAAATAATATTGAATATTGCGTAAATCCACTTTTGAGGGGTAAGGCCGCAGTAGAATTTTCAAAAAATCGATTTTTTCGCTAAAACGGTGCTTTATCATAAGAATCAGTTACCATTCGATTTATAACAAGACATTTTTTTTCACCGACTTTGAGCGTATAACGTAAGCCCACCTCTAGCACGGCCATAGACTACCAAAAACTTATACGCGTTTCTCTCGAAACAGCTTTATTCCAATTGGCGTGACAAATAACTTCAACAATTTTCACTCGACTTAATTCAAATTTAAAAGTTATGTTCCTAATTGCATTTCGCAGAGAAGCACGTACGAAATTTCTGATTAATCGAAAGCTTTTTTTTATGAGCAGTTTTATACGAAATTGTTCACTGGAAATGCATTTAAATACCTACAACTTTTGAATAAAACAATATTCTTTAAATTCTGTACGTACTTCTCTAGGTATTCTAATGTAGATTGACGAGAATTTTTGTTTTTTGTTCTAGGTAAAAAATTGTGGATGCTAAATGTCACGCCGCGCCTAAAAAAAGATAACAAAAGAAAATATTAGTAGTCGGACATTTTGTACATCGAAATATATATATATATTTTTTTCTAACAGCTTGATATTCATACTAAATAGATGTGTAATTTATTTTATCAGTGAATCACTTTTTCATACGAAAAAAAATTGTTAAAATCGCACATGATTTTATACCCGTTACTGTGGCGTAATGCCTCAACTGATTTATTGTATAAATATGTATTTAAATACACGTTCGATTGTCTCCCGCTTTTATCGACTTGAACAGCGTAAATTCCTACGACTGCATTGTTCCAAGCGTCACCACTGACAACGAATAGAGCGCGCTGGCGTCCTGCCGGAGCTCAAATAGCACTAGCATGGAGACGAGAGTAGAGGAGCCGGAACGCAATGCTGGCGACAGGAAGACTAGAGGTAAGGAGTACGAACGCCTGTGGCGAGCCCGATCCAAAAGCGTCCGTGAAACTGTGGATTTTAGTAGTTAATGTTTTCACGGCGTGCGTCGCTAGTGCATGACCGCACCGAAGAGAACTAAGCGATAAGAACACAACCGACGTCATGTGTCATCGATGATTCCCGCTCGTCGTTCGTGTTGACATAAAGCGTGTTCGGGCTAACCAATTTTGTGAATTGTGTTAGATGTAAAAAAAAATAATTGTCTCGGTATAAAATATATTTAATGATCTGCGGCGAAAACAATCAATCGTAGGTAAGAAAAATAGTACTTACATTCATAAAAAGAATGTTTTCGTTTTATCGTACCATTATCGTACCGAGTGAAATAAAAATTATCACAAACGCGAGATATGGAGCAAGTGTCCCGTCGATGAGACAAAACGTGCAAAATATAGATTTTTTTTTCGTATATTGCACGTTTTGTCTCATGTTTCGAAAATAAAGAAAATGTTTATTTTCGAGGCGTGAAAATGGGAAGTGAGTGGGTGAGTGGATGAAATATCAATTGGCCATTGTCATAGAAAGTCAAATTAAATAAAAGCTTATAATATTGTTTGAATTGTTGCTTTCAGTGCCCGAGCGCGAGACAAACTTGGAGTGCAGCGATCGATCGAAAACTGCCATCAAAATCAACACTCTCCATCAAGTTCTCGACAAAGTTTTGGACATGAAAAATTTAGAGTACGTGGGATGCCAAGCACACAACGAAGAGCTCACGAAAAGAGTGATAAACTATTATCTCGTCATGAGAGGAAATTTTCTAGCGTGATCGGTCAACGAAAATAATCACGCAAGGAAAATTAAAACCAAAGGCAATAAAAAAAAATCAAAACTGTAACATCGATTTATCTGTACAGCATGTCATAATGTGCAAATATGATGTGTGATAATTTGTAAATCTTTTGTTTGAATTCAAAATTCTTATGAATTTTCTTGTGTCTAAGTTTTTACTGCTTCCGCAACGAAAAAAAAACATTGACTTAATATCTGTATTTCGTTATTATTCTTTATCTGTACAGCGTATCATAATGTGTAAATATGAGATGTGATAATTTGAAAAACTTTTGTCTGAATTAAAATTTCTTATGAATTTTCTTGTGTCTATAATTAAATGTTGTTTGTTACGGTTTCCGCGAGAAAAAAAAACTGACTTTATTTCCGTTTTTTCTTTATCATTCTTTATCTGTACCGGGTGTCACAATGTGTAAATATGGTGATAATCTGTAAAGTTTTTGTCTCGATGCAAATTTCTTATGAATGTCCTTGTATGTATAAATAAATTTTGTTTGTTACTCCTTCCGCAACAAAAAAACTGACTTAATTTCCGTATTTCGGTATTCTCCAAAACAATCTGTATATAAGAATTCTGTCTATCTATATATAAATGGCCTTCACCAACCGGTCGTACAACTAATTTACTGAAATGATCGTTCCATATGAAGTGGCAAAGGGTGCTTTTGGCATATCGTACGGCACTGCCTTTACAATTCATTTGATCAAATTATCGCTCCATATGAGGGAGCGTATCGTACGGCACTGGTTTGTTGCTGACTTTACTTCGGTGCGGTAGGAGAGCAGCGCCGCCCTTCTCGTCCTCACTTTTGCGGACGTTTTGACAACACGGCGTTCGTACTCCTTACCTCTAGTCTTCCTGGCTGGCGAAATGGCTGTGGAAGTGATGAACGATCCGCGGATTGTCCCCGCCTAGCGGCGCCACCACTGCTGGCTCCATCCGCGCGGTGATTTTGAATCGTCGATCCGCAATTTGTCGTATATTTGTTTCTTATTAGCGCAGCTTACAATACTGAATAGTAATATTGATATGCTTTTGTTTAAATTATAAAATGATAATATTTCAGTAACCTTTTATTTGGAGATGATCTATACTGTAAATGTTTTATTTTTATACGGTGACACTTACGATTAAACAGCCATAATGTGAATATTGCATACTGGATTTCCAAGACATTTTTTTGTCGCTACAAAAAGAAATAAAAGAATATATAATTTATATCAAACCTCAAACCAACCAACAAACAAAACCGAATCTAAACCCCAGGCGGGGCAACAACTTAAATTTTAGAAAACTACCTATTCTAGTGATGGAAGGGGCATGCGGGGTAAGCGCAATATTTACCCATGGCGCAGCTGAAATCAAAAAGTAAATCTAATTGAATATTATAGGTGATGCATTATAACGAAATGGGAGCGACGGGTATTTATATTAAAGGATTTGCATATTTACCCTAAAAAACGTTTTTTTATCCAAGCACCATGCATTATATTTTTGCTGTATCAAAGGAATCTAACAACATTAAAATTAATGGCAATTATAATTAAATTCGGCGACGATAGCATGCAATAAAAGAAATACCAACGATTTGACAAAATGAATCAACATGTAGTTGCACATGCCGATGTCAATATTTGTCAATATTTTTGCTAATTCGCGAATTAATTGCATAAACATAATATTAAGGTTCAGTTCTTACCTTTATTGGATGGTCTTTTTCTGTTTTGATTTTATAAATACTTTTAATACCGAAATATCACTCAACGATGCGTAACAGCGTAAACTGTATGTAACTGACATATATATAATACTCACATATATAGTAACTGAGAGTAATACGTCACTGTATGTATGTCACAAACCCTGATAAGCCGGTCCTCACGCACCTATCCTATCCGCCTATCCTATCCACCACCTATCCTATTCCGTATCAGGCTCTGGTATCGCTTGCGGATATTTTTCGAACTACAAGATCTTTCATCACTTCGGGCCACGGTCGTATATGGGTCATTCCATGTCAAATCGACAAATTTTTTACCTGACCCCCTTTGATTTCGCTGAAAATTTTCTATCTTTTTCTACCCCCCGAAAGTTATTTTTCAGAATTTTTTCAAATTTTTTTTCCCGACTCAAAAAAAGTTATGAATTTTTGAAAAAAACCGCTCTTTTATTTTTAAATTGCCAGAACTTTTTCAAAAATTGACCGTTTGGGAACTTTTTTTTTCAAAATTTTTGTTTTTAAATGTAGTTTTCGAAAAAAAATATGAAAATTTTTTCAGAATCCCAGATATATGAAATATTTTAGTTTTTTTGAAAAAACCGTAATTTTCTCAAAGTCCGACCGTTTTTTTTTTTTTTTGCTCTAAAAATACTTCAACTAATTCTGCAATGATCCCCGTTAATCAAAAGATGTGACGACAATCGCTTCTAATTTTTTTTCTTGATTATAAAAAAAATTTTGTTGAATTTTTGCTGATTTTATATAACTTTGTTATGAAATTTTTTTTATTTCCTCGTGAAACCTCAAAAGTTGAAAAATAAAATTTTATTGGAGAATTTCAAGTGATTATCGTCCAAGAAATTGTTATTTAAAAAAAAAAAATAATTTTTTTCTCTCATCGACGTTATTTTTTTACTCTTATGGACGTTTTTTTTGGTACTGAAATATGACAACTTCAAAAATACAATGGGTTTAAAAGTTACCTCCAGTTGATACAATGTGATAATTTAAGAGCTATCGATTGTCGGTAAAAAAGATATCTACATTTCATTTAAATAATATGGAGGTTATGTTTTCAGAATAATTACATTGTCGTTGTGTTCATCGTGTCACGTAGACTTACTATTGCTAAATAAAGTACCTATTATTTATCATAAAGTGCTGTTAATTTATATTTTGTTAACGAGTGATTACAATGCCGAAGTTTTTTGATCGATGTTGCAATCCATTTAATTTGGAGAAGCATAGAAAAAAAATATCCCTGCGAAATTTACCGGAGCATTTAGCAATTCGATACAATTTGTCGACTGATGAGCGAATATGTAGTTCATGTTATAAAAAAATGCTTCAGCCCTCTGTTGACAATACTTCTGATGAAAGTGATGATAATCAAAACAATGATTATTTTGAAATTGATCAAAATATTATCAGCGGATCTATAGAAGTTTACGATTCCGAACGCAATAATCTGACAGGTATTTTCTAAACTTTCATACGTCTCGGTATTCAACTATTAACGTTAATTTTTTATAGTTTTTATTCGTTCTTTTTTCTAGACCCAACGACAAGTTATGGAGAATCACTTGTTAAACAAAGTAGTTCGTCGTTATCGGAACTTAGTCTGGAGATAACTCGTCCGACCATAAATGATGCCCTACTGTTGTTAAACCAATCCCCATTGCTTACGAGAAGACAGAATGATGATACGTATTTGAACAATAAAATCACTCGTGTTGCTTATAATTTGAGAAAGGCATTAGGAGTACAAAAGTGCAGTGGAATTTCAATGCAGCGATACAGATGCTGCTGAAATAATTGAAAAATTGAGAGAGAAGTTTAATGACACTGATACAAGCACATCGTTACGTTTACAAATTTTGACTCTAATGCCGTCAAGTTGGAGCATTGATAAGATTGTCAAGGTTATGGGTGCTACGACGTATATGGCACGATTAGCGAGAAAGCTTGCTGCTGACCAAGGAGTTTTACCAATACCTGAAAACAAAATAGGTACGATATTGAGTTACAAATTAATTTTGTTTGAAATCACCAATGCGTGAATATTTATAAATTAATTTATAACATCGTTATTTTCAGGCCATGGATTATCTTCTGAAGTGTCATCGGCTGTTATAGATTTTTATAATGACGATGAAATGAGTAGTGTTATGCCAGGAAAAAAGGATTTTATTTCATTGCGTAATGATGATGGTTCGAAAGTTCAAGTGCAAAAACGTTTAGTACTTTGTAATTTGAAAGAGTTACACAAAATATTCAAATCAAGATTTCCCCAAATTGAAATTGGATTTTCTTCATTTGCATCATTACGCCCAAAACACTGTATTTTAGCTGGTGGATCTGGTACTCACACAGTTTGCGTTTGCTCGATTCATCAGAATATAAAACTCATGATTTTAGGTGGTAAGTTATGTCGATTAACTGAAGGCTCAAATTTGCCGGTGAGAACTTATAATGACTGTTTAAATGCAATTGCGTGTGAAAAACCAACGACTGAGTGCTATTTCAATACATGTGCTAATTGTCCAGGTGTTGAAAATATAAAACAGTTATTACTAACAGAAATGGATAATAATGGAATCGATGAAGTAAGTTACAAACAATGGGTGTCGACTCCGAAAGTAACACTTGAAACAACCATTAAAAGTACTTTGGATTTTGTTGATGACTTCTGTGAAAAACTTGTTGCTTTATTACCACATAATTTCATTGCAAAAGAGCAAGCGGCTTATTTGAGAGCGTTAAAAGAATCTATAACAGAGAACGAATTTATGGTAATTGTTGATTTTGCTGAAAATTATGCATTTGTTGTTCAAGATGCTGCACCGGGATTCCACTGGAATAACGATCAAGCAACAGTTTACACAGTCGTTATTTATTATAAGGTAGATAATCAACTTACTCATCAAAGTATGGTTATCATTTCTGATTGCTTGAACCATGATTCTATTGCTGTCCATATTTATTCTGAGATCATTATCAATTTTATTAAGTCTCTGTCGTCTACAGTCGCTAAAATATTTTTCTTTTCGGATGGTGCACCTCAGCAATATAAAAATTACAAGCATTTTAGTAATTTATCGCATTATCGTAGAGAGTTTGGTGTGATCGTCGAATGGATTTTTTTCGCAACAGCTCACGGAAAAGGGCCTTGTGACGGAGTCGGCGGGACAATTAAAAGAAAGGCCTCGCGGGCAAGTCTACAGTTACCACCTGATCAGCAAATATTAACACCTAAACAATTATTCGAATGGGCGTCACAAAATTTGACGAAAATGAATATTCGGTTCTCAACAATTGAAGTTTATAATTCGATGAAAGAAAAATTAGAAGATCGGTTCACAAATGCAAAAACAATACCAGCGACACAAAAAATCCATAAAATTTCACCATTGGAAGATTGTATGGTGCAAGTTAAGATGTTTTCTTCTTCAGAAAAATATTTAAATCACAGTACGATGAAGAAAAGAAGGGAATCATCCAGTAAAAAGAGATAATAAAAATAGGTGTAATGTTGAATTTTAGAATCAAGTATTATGTTAAATAAAAGATAATATAATTTGAACACATACAAAAAAATGTTTTTAATTTATTTAAAGATGTTAAGAGACGGTGAATTTATTTAAGAGTATGAAAAGTCCTTTTTTTTTACTTTTTTGAAAAAAAAATAACAATTTCTTGGACGATAATCACTTGAAATTCTCCAATAAAATTTTATTTTTTAACTTTTGAGTGTTCACGAGGAAATAAAAAAAATTTCATAACAAAGTTATATAAAATCAGCAAAAATTCAACAAATTTTTTTTTATAATCAAGAAAAAAAATTAGAAGCGATTGTCGTCACATCTTTTGATTAACGGGGATCATTGCAGAATTAGTTGAAGTATTTTTAGAGCAAAAAAAAAAAACGGTCGGACTTTGAGAAAATTACGGTTTTTTCAAAAAAACTAAAATATTTCATATATCTGGGATTCAGAAAAATTTTTCATATTTTTTTTCGAAAACTACATTTAAAAACAAAAATTTTGAAAAAAAAAGTTCCCAAACGGTCAATTTTTGAAAAAGTTCTGGCAATTTAAAAATAAAAGAGCGGTTTTTTTCAAAAATTCATAACTTTTTTTGAGTCGGGAAAAAAAATTTGAAAAAATTCTGAAAAATAACTTTCGGGGGGTAGAAAAAGATAGAAAATTTTCAGCGAAATCAAAGGGGGTCAGGTAAAAAATTTGTCGATTTGACATGGAATGACCCATATACAGGCCTGGGCACTCCGTTCAAAAATGCGTGACTCTAAGTGACACCTCTATTTGCGCATTCCACCGCGGCGCTAGTGAAGGGGAGGCACTTTTGTTTATACCGCGTTTACGGGGCATGGCATGCACGTTATGTGGTGACGGTCGTATGTACGTGTGGCCTAACCTCGATTTCGCGGGGTGATTTCGAGTGTATCGTAGCCACGGTTTTTATTCAACACGGAATAACAAAAGATGAAGTGTCTATATATTGCGATGCCGAAGCGGTGCATGATTCCGGGATGCAGAAGTGGATAATACATTAATAACCCGGAGCACGTCTCATTATTTAAAATTCCCAATGATGACTACTGATATTTTCTACTACTACTACTACTAATGAAAGGAATGCGTTCTACACGTAAATTTCGAATGCTCTTCTTTTCCGTAAACGAAAAAAATATATAATTGGATTGAGCGATAGTTAAATTGGCATATCCATGTCAAAGACGATGAGTATCATTAACTAATGGCTCATCGCTCATATTTTCGGTTTATGCTTTTAGTTTTTGTGTTCGACTTATTATTTAGGATGTATTAATTTTTCATCACAGCCACGTGAAGGGAAAGACAATTCGCATACGCGCATACATCGCGCTCTGTCGCACATGCCTCCGAGATAGCAGCGCTCCACGCTTTTGCGGCCAGTTCCGCAAAGAGAGGGGTCAGATAGAGGCACGCTTTGAGGTATACGGAATATACGGGAGTGCCCAGACCTGTATATACGACCGTGCTTCGGGCTCGTTTACTCTAGTCCAGCCCCCTGACACTAGCCTACTATTCCTATACGATAAACGAAAACGCGTTTTGTCCCGGCTTTTTAGTTCTTGAAATCGCCACTGTCTAGCGTTGGCTGTCATGTGACAGCCTTCGGCTCTAAATACTCCGGTCAGCTGAACGATTCGACACTTTCGTGGCTTTCGTCCTGTTATCATTATTGCGACGTTATTTATTGTATTCGTACGGAAAATCATTAGAACGAAAAGTCATTCCAAATATATCAATAGACTTCAATTCATGGAAAATATTCGAAACATCGGCACAACATACATATATATGCATGCCGGTCACACGACTACTAGCGCCACAGTGCGGCAAGGACATTTTGCGAATAGCATTTATCTACCAGTGTCAGGGGGCTGCTCTAGTCTCTATGGAGCCTAGATACCAAGAGGTTCAACGGCAATGCAGAGGCGCTGAAAAAAGCGTCCCCGAAAATGTGTCGAAGTGATGGCGCTGGGGTGCAGCGGCACATACATATATAGTAATATATTGGTCAACGAGATGAAAGTGATCGGATGAGTTTCTAACCTCACGACAGACCGGTCGTGACATCAAACGTCGAAATATCCGCCGATTCATAATTTCCTCGTGACGGTTCGGAAAAAATAACGCAAAAATGAGAAAAGATCTTAAACTCAAACTCAAAATGGCGGCGATACAGCCTATCTAGAAAAACGTGTTTTTTTTACAAACAGCTTCACGGGACAACGGTTTTCTCGTAAAATATAAGACCTGAAACAAAAACCAAAAAATGATAATTTACATATTATTAGCTATGAGACTGCCTAGAAATTTGCGTTCAAATTTTGAAAAAATAGCGCACTTTGAAGGAAATAAATCGATTTTTTGCCAAAAAAGTAGTATATAGTTTATAAAAAAAGTTTACATTTAATGAAAAACGGCTACGTACTCCCGAAGAGAATGTAATTGTGAAGCTGCTTTCAAAATTTCAAATCGATGCATGCAAATGTGGTCGAGTAACCCGTCCTCCCAGTTGAAAAAAAGTGGTTTCGAGAAAAACGCGTTTGAAGTTCTGCGAGCAAATCAGCGCGCGCTCCGAGGCGCTGTGGCCAAATCGATAATTGAACCTTTCAATAAAAAAAAATTGCTACAGGACCAATTGCATATTGTTTTTATGACACCAAAGTATTTTTAGGCAAGAAAACGTTTTTCCAAAATCCTAGAGTGGTGTTATCCCTTAACACGAATGAGGGTTAGGTACATTATCTCTGATCTGTCTTAGATCGCACCCATGTTTAGCGTATATCTATATACATATAGGTGCTGGAGCACTCCAGCGCCATCATTTCTCGTTCTCGTTTTGGGGACGAGTTGAAAGGCCTCGCTGAACCTCCTGGTATGGTAGCTCCATGCTAGTCTCCATGAGCTTAGTATTGAGGCTAGCCTCCACGAGCAATAGCGCATAAGCGACACGAAAACGACAACATAACCTTGCAAACGGTGTTGTGTGTCCGGTCGTTGAAGGATGAGTGCAGATTTATTGAGACCAGAAACGGTGCCGATATCACCGGACACGATACTGTGGTTCGAATTTTTCCGAAATCCATCTCTGAAAAACTGAATATGGTTAACTAACCTCTTCCTTATTATTATTGGAACGGCGCATGATGTTTCCGCCACAATAATGTTATGAATATTTGTATTCCACGTAACCTCACAATTCCACGCACTCATCCGAGGTGCTTGCCGCCCACCCCAGTGTTCCACGAACCCCATAATCCCACGTACCCGTCCGAGGTGCCCCCCGCCCACCCCAGTGTATGATTTTATGATTACAGCCCAAATGTAGCCCAAAATTAGTCCATCCAAGCAGGGATCCCCGTCCAAATTTTTTAATATTTTTTTTTAAGAAAAAAATGTCGTGCGCCATCATAATATTACTTCGTATCATCTGCTATGATCATTAAAAGAAATAAGAAAAAAATTAGCCTGATTCTAGCAGGAGCCTCACTTTCGAATATTTACCGTTTACCGAATGAAATTTCGGAGTCCTCAAACACTGATCTTATATTCAGCAGATGTATCAAGATAACTCGGAGTTGGATATGCAGAATGTTAATATTCATCCTTGGTGAGAAGTGATCGTTGCCCGCGATTTGTTGCTGAGAATTCCGTGTCTCAATTCGCTTCGGACGATTCTGAATGGCAGTGTCATCCATGGCGATTACAATGTAGCCATAAAGCTGTGGGTAAAGGTTTATGAAGATGGATTAATGAGTTTCAGTCATTGATCGAATAACGATCCTTGGCACAACTAAATGGATGTAAAGCTTCTCGATAGTGTTTTAGGCAATCAATGGCGTTGTGGACAAAGCTGAGGAAACGGAGAGGCGTAGAGTCACTGGTTATCTTCTGTCGTGTCTCAGAATGTGAGGGTGGCTGGTCGTAAAGCCTGGGATAGGAAATTCGAGTCGTTGCCAATAAAGAATGGGAAATCGAATTTGTTGACTCAGGAAATATGACTTAAACTTATTTACCAAGTCGGTCCAACCATCGACGGACTTCTCCAAGCCAGCTTTTAATTGTCGACTCAGTTTGTCGCAATTTGTCCTAAATTGAGCATCGTACGATGCATGGTGAGGATGTAGACAAAAGCGACTTATCTGGAGTGTGTATTTTGGTGCAAGTATCATACTTTCGGGTGGTTGTAACAGACGAAAACAGCTCATTTTTGGGATTTTAAAAATAAAAAATCATAATCATAAATTTCTACGAAGATTAGGAATGTGAAATAGTATAATCTGAAGAACGCTTTGTAACTTTTGGGTGTAAAAATCTTTAATTATAATCGATTTACAGTCGATGTTCGAGAAGCAGCACTCGAAAACGTATTTTGCAGTGAGAATGCCCTTCTGAACCAGGTTGTTTAATATGAAAAAATCAAACAGATTTCGTTAGTATATTAGTTTATCTTATGATTCATCGAAGAAATTTCCGAAATATCAAATTAAAAAAACGGCATGTTCAACGTGTCTTCAATTTTGTAAAAAATGGGCACTTTTCGTTCATCAAATCTTAGTAGGTATACGTCGGAAAAAAAACCTTCGAGCAAATACTATATTTTTACATCTAGAAAATTTTCAGAAAGATCGATGCAGTAGTTTTTGAGATATTTTCTTCACCGACTTTGAAAACGTACTTTCGAGAAAAAGCATTTTAAGGGATTATCAAAGTGATTTCGAAAAAAAAATTCTATGAAAGCGTCTATGCTTAGACGCTTATAAACATGCTGTTCAATTTTTGGGATTCGACGGAAAAGGGATTCGACCAGATACGTGAGGCTTGGCGCGGGCGGACGCGGTTTTCTCGAAATGTCGTTTTTCAAAACGGTGTACCCTTTCAAAGGAAGACTTTTTATTTCATGTTTTTTTTTAACGAAAAATTGTCGAAAAAATAGGCGAAATTCGATACTTTGTTTTTCAAACCGCCGCCATTTTGTCAATTTTGATTAAAAAAAACCTCCATAGCAAGGTAGCAGCTTTCATACTGATTAATAATCTTTTTACAGATTTTGTTCCAGATAACATTTACGGCCACAACCGTGTACACCGTGAGGACTCCTTTTTTCAAAGCCATTTTCAACCTTTAAAAATGTAAAATATAAAAATAAACGTTTAAACATTTATTTTCTGTTCTTTATGAGTGCTACGATTTGCGATAAAAAAAATCAGACTGATTAGCATATTTTAACCATAGAAAAAATCTCGAAAACCAACTATTTTTCGACCGGCTACACTGTGATGATCCGTTAAGGTGGTACGAGCGCGCAATCTTGATTTCTATAGATGTTGTTCAAATTTTAACCAGACATTGTTCATATCATTATGCATGTTTGAGTGAAATTTCAGAACAGTCGACTATTTAGATTGGGCGATAAGGGGTTTTGAAATTGCAACTTTCAACGCTGCAGGGTCTGCATTGAAATTTAGACAGAATAATTTTCCGTAAAAAATATTTGTCCCCTATAATAAGAAGACATATGGCAACACCGCATCGTTCCACATATCCAATGACGTGAGTTTGCGCGGCATATTTAAAATAATACTGCAACACAAATTTTTATCTGGAAGTAATTTTTAATCGAACAAAGTTTTTAATCAGTTATGAATGAACCACCACTTTTATTTGTTTATGAAGATATCATAAACAATATAAAATATTAATAATTATAATGATATTTTTTATGACAAAATTTCTAACTTTCGGAACACGTTAATTATTTTTCTTTCGACATATTGAACAATACTGTTCTGCGGTCTTGTCATATGTCTTCTTATCTATAGAAATTATCTAAAGAAATCAAAATCTAAAGAAATCAAGATTGCGCGCTCGTACTACCTTAAGGTGGGATATACATTTACAACGATAAAAAATCGATTCCTTTTTTTCTTTAACCGATTTAAGTATATATGTAGAATATTTTCCCAAAGTTGCAAAGCGAAATTCGGAAAACTTTAAACGTTACAGCCCGTCAACGCTGGCTCGGATTCGGAACGGGCGTGAACTTCAAACGCGTTTTTCTCAAAACTGCATTATCGAAATTGGCGTGCAGGATTACTAAAAAACTATTAAGCCGATTGAGTTGAAACTTGGTAGAAATATTAATAATAATGGTATCTTCTACTTGACAGGAATTGTTTTTAAAAAATTGGCAAAAAACTTCTTTTTTAATCCACATTTTACAGAAATGTTGCGTGAACCGTTATTTTTTTTTTGTAAATGCGTGTCATTTTCTTAAATTTGCATTTTCTTAATTTTAATTACCGTCACATAGAAACTATACATGTTCTAACTGAAAAAATGTTTAAACTTTTTTGGGAATCAAAGTCTACGGGAAGCTAGACTGCATGCCGATTCGCAACTCCTGTGGCGACCTTGCTGTAACACTGCCACAGCTCCGCCATTTTAATGGCGAATTAATTTAAAAAAAAATGTTTTGTATACTTAAATATACTATTAAAGTATACTGTTCGGATAGCTCGCGAAACTTAGAGTAGTGTAGGCGCAGCGCTGGGGCAGGTCTCGAAATGATCATACAGCGGAGTTGCGGCGTAAAAGCATTGTCAAACTTTATTGTTGTTGTCGTCGATAGAATACATGTGTCGTGCTCGCGGTGCCTCGCTCCAGTACAGTTGCGGCACTGTGGTTGTTAGTTTTACTCCTGGCAGAAGATGCAGCGGTGGAGTGTTTGATGAAGAGTCTGTGAGGGCCCTCGTTGCTGATGCTTGTTTGGGAGACCGCGATTCCCACTCGCTGCCGGACGACGTTTGAGTCTCGGTGTTAGCTGTGGTGGTCTCGTTGACGGTGTCGATGGTTGATGACTGGGTCCCTCGGTGTACTCTCACTGTTGTTGCAGTTTGAGTAGCCGTAGAGCAGTAACGAGGTGGAGTCTCTGCTGGCGGTGACAGGAGCGAAGGAGCGGTCTTACTCCAGCATGGAGAAGTCCAGCGTCGATTCCTCACGTCCCATGTCCACAGGGCCGCTCTAGGTGGTCGTGTGAGGCACCCTGGGTACGAATTGATCGGCCTGGTGATCTCGATCAATTTCCACTCTGTTGTGAAGCAGATCGAGAGTTTCCGCTGCGAAATGCGTTTACGCTTTTGGCCTTGACGCATAAGCATGCAGTCGTAGGCAGGAAAAAGGAGAGAGAGAAGCGTCTGGCAAAGATTGCCTCGACGCTTTGTAGCTCCAGTGTCTGACGTGGAAGCCTCGACAGCTGTGAGTTGCTCTTCTCAGACTTTTCTTCGCGCAGCGGCTCCTTATATTCAAGTTCTCGGCGCTCTCCACTGACGAGAAGCGCTGGCCTCGTCTCCATCTAGTGGTGGGCCGCGGAACTTCGGTGAGCCTCCCCAGCGATGCGTGCATGTCGGGTAGCTTGAAGGTAGGCGCGCGCGTGTATCGGGCAAAGTTGCCCGTACTCGTGCGAGTCGGGTAGCGCGAGGTTACGCGCAAGTCTCGCTCATTCCGCCCGCCTCACCATGAACGTGGTGATTTGATTGCTGGTTGTCGTCGGCGGTGACCGGAAGCTTAACCAGCTTCACTACCGGTCGCGTTAGTTTTGTTGTTGCTGTTCTCAGCGTAACAACTCTGATGTGGCCGTCGCTTCCTGGATGGAGCTCGATGATTTTGGCTAACGGCCACCTTGCTGGTGGTGTTGCCTCGTCCCTGATGAGACATAGTTGTCCAATCTGGAGATCCGCTGAAGTGTCGCGCCACTTGGTGCGTGGTAGAAGACTTTGGATGTATTCCTGTGCCCATCCCTTCCAAAACGCCTCTCTCATTTGAGATATGAGCTGCCAGCGTGAGAGGCGGCTGGAGTCGATGGAGAGTAGTGATGGCTCTGGTATCGCGGTTAAGGCTGATCCCACCAGAAAGTGGCCGGGTGTGAGAGCGCTGTTGTCGTTCGGGTCGTCCGTCAGACGACATAGCGGTCGCGAATTGAGGCATGCTTCGACTTGAGCGAGGAGTGTTGCCATCTCCTCGTAAGTCAAGGTTGCTTCGCCGATCACACGCCGTAAGCGGTGTTTTGTCGACTTGACGGCTGCCTCCCAGATGCCTCCGAAGTGTGGGGCTGCTGGTGGGTTAAAGCACCACTTAATGCCTTTTGCTGCTGCGTAGTCGAGGACGAGCGTAGCTTGGCGGCTTTGGTCGGCGAAGAGTTTTCGAAGCTCGGAGTCGGCACCGGTGAAAGTTGTGCCTCGGTCGCTGTAGATAGCGGAGCACATCCCTCTTCTTGCTATGAAGCGTTGTAGTGCTGCCAGGAAGGCCTTCGCGGAGTAGTCTGATGCTACGTCGAGGTGAACTGCCTTGGTAACTAGGCAAACGAAGATGACGAGGAATGCCTTGTTTGCCTTGTGCCCTCGTCCTGGAGCAGTTCGGAGCATGACGGGTCCGGCGTAGGCGACTCCGGTGTGCTGGAAGGGCCTTGATGGACGAACGCGTGATGGTGGTAGCTCCGCCATCCGCTATTGTGCTGGTGCCGCCCGCCATCGCACGCATGGCGTACATTGGTGAATGCACCTCTTGACGAGCGCGCGTGCCCGCGGAATCCAGAACCGTCGTCGCAGATGGCTCAGGGTTAATTGGACTCCCCCATGTAGGCACCGTTTGTGGACGGCTTCGATGAGTAGCCGGGTGAATTTGGAGTCAGCCGGTAGCAGGATCGGATGCTTCTCGTCCCAAGCCAGAAGCGAGTGCTTGAGTCTTCCCCCAACCCGCAGGATTTCATCTTGGTCGATGAAGGGCGTAAGGCTTGATATCTGACTCTTGGCTGGTAGCGTCTCGGAGTGGCGTAGCTGTTGGAGCTCCTTCTCAAACGCTTCGGCTTGGGTTTGTTTGATGAGATGGAATTCTGCTGCTTGCATCTCCTCGGACGTGAGTGTTGGTTCCTTGTTGGTCTTGGATAGCCAACGCTTGCACCATGCGGTGACTCGGATGAGTCTCACGTACGAGGATGCTCGTTCCAGCACTCGATGTTGCGCAGGAGGTGCCTCGTTGATGGCTGTAGCCATGGACGTTACCCGAGCCTCGGGTAAGTCGACTGAGGCATGACTCGCTGTTTCGACTGGACTCGGGAGAGCTGACGGCCCTGTCCACCACAGCGGATGAACCAGAAGCTCCTTCGGTGTCAATCCCCTCGATGCGCAGTCGGCGGGATTGAGCTCGCCAGGAATATGACCCCATTTTGCATCTGAAGTCAGGCGTTGGATTTCTGCAACCCGGTTGGCGATGTACGTCTTCCAGCGCGTCGGATGGCCCTGGATCCATCCAAGAACTACCGTGGAGTCCGACCACAGATATGTGGGGATGGTTGTCGCGTCCAGGACCTCTTTCGCGTGTTGGACGAGGGTGCAGAGCAAGTGCGCAGCGCAGAGCTCTAAGCGAGGTATAGAGACTTGTTTTAACGGGGCGACCCGACTCTTCGCTGTGATGAGTGAAGTTGTGATGCTCCCGTTTCGGTCCTCGGAGCGTAGATAGAGAACTGCTGCGAAGGCGCGCTCGGATGCGTCGGCAAATCCGTGAAACTCCCTTTTCTGCTCGGCTTGTCGAGTGGGCACGAGTCGCGAAATTTGCGCTTTCGGTAGTTCGGACCATTCGTTGTAGAACTGTGTCCAGTCTTGTGCTAGGTTGTGAGGCAGAGGTTCATCCCATTGAAGATTAAGCAGCCAGGTTGACTGAATGGCAATCTTTGCCTTGGTGGACACTGGTGTGAGCCACCCGAGTGGATCGAACAGCTGTGCGGCTTGAGCGAGTAGGCTTCTCTTCGTCACTTGATCGTGACTGCTCGGTTTGATGCTGAATGAGAAGCTGTCAGTCTGTCGATTCCACAGGAGACCTAGGGTCAAGTTTCCGTCTTCCGCTTCTGACAGAGTCTTGTGCGTGGTTGTAGTTCTGTCGTCAATTGGGATCTGCCTCTCCAGTTCCTTTGCGTTGGTGACCCATTTTTTCAAGGGAAATCCGCCCGCCATGCACAGGTTGCGTGTTTCCTCTTGAAGCTGCTTCAGCTCAGCGATGGTGTCCGCTCCGGACAAGACATCATCGACGTATACGTCCCGCAGGAGCACTTGCTTGGCTCTGGGGAAACGACTACCTTCGTCGACCGCGAGTTGATGAAGCGTCCGAATTGCGAGGAACGGAGCACATGCGGATCCGTCCGGATGTACCATAATTTGCCGGTACATCTTCTCGATGTCGGCTGCGATGACCCACTTGTGCGTGCGCCATTTCAGGAAAATGTCGGACAGTGCTGGTAGTAAATTTCGACCCGCGTGTAGATAGTTGTTCAAGGAGTATCCCTGCGTGCTGCGACAGGATCCGTTGAAGACTACTCGGAGTCGTGTTGTTGTGCTGGAGTGTCGCCATACCCCGTGGTGAGGCAGGTACCAAATCTGACTGCCCGTGGTGTCCTTTGCTGTCTTCATGTGCCCCATGCCTTCGTACGTTTGAAGAAATTCTCTGTACGCTTCCCGGAGTTCCGAGTGCTGAGAGAATCTTCGCTCGTTATGTGCTAGTACGCGCATGGCTGTGTTCCGGGTGTAGGCGAGATCTGGTAGCTCTCCCTTGAGTGGGAGCCGTACACAGTATCGTCCGTCTGGTGCTCGCGTTCGTGTACTGGCGAAATGTTCCTCGCACTCCTGCTCGTCGGGCGTTAGTGGCTGAGGGACGCGCGGACCCTCTTCTTGTATCCAAAATCGCTGAACTAGAGCTGAAAGGGGGTCGGCCAATGAGCACAGGTTGTTCTGCGCTTGCGGAGTGGGGTTGCCGCGCCCCGTAATGCCGGAGAGGATCCAACCGAAACTCGTTGCTTGAGCTACGGGCTGATGCTTGCGGCCGGTGCGCAATCCTCTCCTGATTATGGCGGCGTAAGCGTCTACTCCGAGTAGCAGATCGATTTGATCGTTGTCCTCGAAGTAGGGGTCTGCGAGTTTAAGTCCCCGGATATGGTTCCAGTTGCGTCGGAAGATCCTGGGGGCTTGTGCGTACAGCGTTGCCTTTGGCAACACCAACGCAGGCGTGGTTAGGTTCGCGTTGGTTTGTGTAGCAGTGACACTCAACTGGACGCGACCCCTCGCTGTGCCGGTGCAGACTCTTCCAACACCACATACGTCGATAGGTGCTTTTGAGCGGGGGAGCTGCAAGCGCTGTGCCAGCCTTTCGGTAATAAGGCTGGTCTCGGATCCTTGGTCGATCAAGGCTCTCGCTTGCTGAGGATTGCCGAATCGATCCAAGACGTTGACCCGTACTGTAGCCAACAGTACGGATAGCTGACCCGTGCCGCTTGGCTGTGCGAGTAGAGTGCTGGAACTCGTACCCGCCGGTGTGAAGACATCATGTAGCGAGGAATGATGCTTCGCTGAGCAAATTGTACACACCCGCACGGATGGACAATTCGCTAGGGCGTGCGAACCCAAGCAGTTTGTGCAGTGGTTGGACTGCTGTATCAGCTGTAGCTGCTGCTGTGGGTTTTTCTTGCGGTACTCCTCGCAAACCATCACGAAGTGGTCCTTCTTGCAGCTGAGGCAGGACTCGCGCTTCTTCGTGTGTTGAAGAATTGCAAAGGAGCGTGTCGAGGTTCTCTCTGCCGGTTTGTGAGCGTTCCCAGATCGTGAGGGTTGTAAGGCCTCGATGATGTGGATGCGCCGTTCCAAGAAAGCTTTCAGCTGGGCGTAAGTGGGAAGATCCGTTGCGTTGTCGATGGTTTCTTCCCATTCTCTTCTTGTGCTGCTGTCGAACAGCTCGACGATGATGAAGAGAAGAAGGTCTTCTGTCTTGAAGACTGGCCTGCCGATGCTCTCAAGACTGCTGATGGTCGTGGTCATGACATGAAAGATCCGTTTGAGTTCGTCCGCTGACTCCGATTTCATTCTTTGGAGGGAGACTAGCTTGGACAAGCTTGTCCGCACAAGTCGCCTTTTATTTGCGTAGCGGTTCTCCAGATGTTCCCAAGCCCGCTCGTAGTTGTCTCCGGTGTTCTGGAGATCGTTCACGAGGGTTTTTGCTTCTCCCTTGAGGCTGGTCTTCAAGTAGTGCAGTTTCTCTACGTTAGTGAGGCGCTGATCTTTCTGGATGATCGATGTAAAGAGGTCCTTGAAGGCTACCCATTCCTCGTATCGGCCGCCGAATGTTGGCAGTTCGATGCGAGGCAAGAAAGAGCGAGGTGTAGCTACCGGCTCGGTTCTTGGTTCTGGAGCGGCGTCCCAATCGAGAAGAGTTGACTTCTGCAGGTAATAAGTGTCCTCCATGATTGCTTGGAAGTCCTTCCTGGAGTACTCGTGCTGAACGAGCTGCGAAGCGAACTCTGTTGTCAGGATCTCGTGTTGTGTCTCGAATTCTTCCCAGTAGCTGTCAAGGCACGTTAACCTAGCCTTAACTGCTCCGCTGGTGATGTTCTTCTGGCCGAGCTTCTTCAAGTTGTCGACTATGCGTGCGACTCTGCCGTGACGCTCTTGTTGGCTCTGAAGAAGCGACTCGAAGGTATACCCCATGCTGCTCGCTGCGTGGTTCGAGATGATGATGTCTCAAATCCGGCTCGAAGGACCAAATGTTCGGATAGCTCGCGAAACTTAGAGTAGTGTAGGCGCAGCGCTGGGGCAGGTCTCGAAATGATCATACAGCGGAGTTGCGGCGTAAAAGCATTGTCAAACTTTATTGTTGTTGTCGTCGATAGAATACATGTGTCTTGCTCGCCGTGCCTCGCTCCAGTACAGTTGCGGCACTGTGGTTGTTAGTTTTACTCCTGGCAGAAGATGCAGCGGTGGAGTGTTTGATGAAGAGTCTGTGAGGGCCCTCGTTGCTGATGCTTGTTTGGGAGACCGCGATTCCCACTCGCTGCCGGACGACGTTTGAGTCTCGGTGTTAGCTGTGGTGGTCTCGTTGACGGTGTCGATGGTTAATGACTGGGTCCCTCGGTGTACTCTCGCTGTTGTTGCAGTTTGAGTAGCCGTAGAGCAGTAACGAGGTGGAGTCTCTGCTGGCGGTGACAGGAGCGAAGGAGCGGTCTTACTCCAGCGTGGAGAAGTCCAGCGTCGATTCCTCACGTCCCATGTCCACAGGGCCGCTCTAGGTGGTCGTGTGAGGCACCCTGGGTACGAATTGATCGGCCTGGTGATCTCGATCAATTTCCACTCTGTTGTGAGGCAGATCGAGAGTTTCCGCTGCGAAATGCGTTTACGCTTTTGGCCTCGACGCATAAGCATGCAGTCGTAGGCAGGAAAAAGGAGAGAGAGAAGCGTCTGGCAAAGATTGCCTCGACGCTTTGTAGCTCCAGTGTCTGACGTGGAAGCACGGTCTTACATACAGGTCTGGAAACGACCGTGGTGGGGGTAGGCACCGTTAACGAACCTACGTTTGTTTCCAATTTTCGCCACTACGTGGCATTGCTATCGGCGTGTACGTGGTCGACAAGGACAGAACAGCTTCCGTCCGTCTCTCTCACTCTTCTCGATGATCCGAAATGCACATTACCTTTTTCGTGGGGGGCGAAGGGGGAATAGAGGTAGATGAGAAAGAATTGTGGAATAAGGACGGGGGATTGTGGAAGAGAATAGAAGTGGGGCTTGTAAAAAGGAGAAGATCATGTATGGCTGGAAGAAGACCAATATAAAAATTTAAAAAATAAATAAAAATACTTACCTTTTTCGAGTGAAATGGATTTTTATTCGAATTTTATTCCGAGTTTCTCTCGATGACGAAAGTAAAAAAATACGCAACACATGGAATGTTGAATATACAAATACATTTATTGGTTCGTCAGTTTAGAAAGCCCTGAAACAACGGTCCACCTTCGCCAGCTTTATGAATATTTTTCAAACTACAAATGCTCGTTGACGCAAACAGAGGTTATCGAGAACGTTGTCATAAAAAAATGGAGTAATAAATGGCACGGGGCACGATCTAAGACATGGCAAGGGGTGAAGGGAGAGATCACAGAAGGCCGTGAGTGGGAGGTACTCGCCGATAGTAGCGACGGCGGTGACGGCGAGCGGAATGAAAAGTGAAGCTCGTAACGGTGCCTCGCGACTCCATTGAAATCTGGCTTCGTTTCCAGACCTGTATGTAAGACCGTGCGTGGAAGCCTCGACAGGTGTGAGTTGCTCTTCTCAGACTTTGCTTCGCGCAGCGGCTCCTTATATTCAAGTTCTCGGCGCTCACCACTGACGAGAAGCGCTGGGCTCGTCTCCATCTAGTGGTGGGCCGCGGAACTTCGGTGAGCCTCCCCAGCGATGCGTGCATGTCGGGTAGCTTGAAGGTAGGCGCGCGCGTGTATCGGGCAAAGTTGCCCGTACTCGTGCGAGGTTACGCGCAAGTCTCGCTCATATACCTAAAGTTTGATAATTGTAGAATAATTATTTCTTAGTTTTAAAAATCCCTCAATACTGCTTATTTTTTTCCTGTCTAAATGAATATCCCGTCTTAAATTTCAAACGACGCTCCGAGCGTTCCAACGTGCGTCAACATTACAGCCTATAAATCTGTCAACTTTGATCCGATCACCTTGAAATTTTCAGGGAATATTTATAAAATGATATATTGTCAAAATAACATACTTTTGAAGAAGGTGATTTTTCAACTTTCACAACTAACATAAGCATAATATTACCCACATGCAGCATGAATTCGCATAAACTTATTCGCAGTTTAAAAAATGTTTCGACGAACGTCTATTCGCATTTGTAGACTGGGAAAAAAATTGCCACGTGACCCCTAAAGGGTATTTGAACGTAGCATTTTTATTGTTATAAGTGCATGATTGAATATAAATTTGCGAATAGTTTATAGCAAAAAATGACGGGACGTAGAAGGCATTACGGTCTACGTAAGTTAGGGGGGGGGGGGGGGGTGAAGGTTTGCGTTACGTCACGATTTTACAACTGCCAGAAATAGTAAAATTTTTGCACGTTCAAGTTTTGAATTTCAAACTCGCGCGCAATTTTACCGCGGAAAGTTGACAGCTTTCCATACGAAATGTCAGTTGAGGGGAGAAGTGAGTGTGCAAGAACGTGCACAGTAGCTTTTCCCCTTGCCCACTTTTCCCAAGCAAAATAAAAAAAAATAAAAAAATTTGTTTTTTATTATTTTTGAAAGTACATATATTCAAAAATATGTTGACAAAATTTTTAGTCACAAGTGCGAAGATTGGCGGAGTTTCAGTCACTTTAGTGGGATCAGGTAGCGCGACCAGTTAGTGCCCTCAATCCCTACAGATGTGACATCATTCACAATAGTTGAAGTGCAGGCTCTTATTATTTTGTAAAACACAATGGAGATGACGAACCGTAATATCGCCCGCGACCAGATACCTTAATGTAAGTATCGATATTCTAGAAAAAAACATAACTTTATATCAAGAAAAACGCAACAAAAACGTTGAACGCGTTTTTCTCGAAACTACGTTTTTCAATCTTGTCCCAGCGAATATTGAAAAACTTATCAACCGATTTTCAATTTTTTTGATTGACATTTTTATAATTGCAGTGAATAATGTTGTACGTAGCCGATTTTTTACCCGATTAAAAAAATGGCTTAAAAAGAACGCGCTTGAAATTTTCACACCATTTTTCATTGGACCATATTCTTGGGATGTTTGTACATTATTTAAGCCAATAAATAGAAAATATACATATTTTCTTCCGCGGTATACGATCTCAGGCGAGAAAAATGATAATACCACATGATTATCATATACTGGGCGAGGCAACAACTATTACCAGTAGAAATATTTTCCACGTTATCAAACTCAGGAGAATACTTTTCCTAAAAAAGTTGCATAGTTCAGAGGGTCATCTAGTGGTAATTACAAGATTAATCCAAGTGGAGGCGCTTCGGACATTTCCAGGTCAACTCCATTTTTTTTAAATGGGACCAATATTTTTTTCAGGATTTTGTCAAGAATCTCAAAATAAGTTCATACACTAAATTTCAAGATTATTGATCGAGATTCAGTATAAAAAATCAATAACCTACAAATTCAATGTTTTAGCCTAGAATCGATTAAAAAAACGGTGCACACAGTTGCTCCTATAAAACGTGCCCAATGTGAGGGCCACCACGTGCAATGCACGCTTGCAATCTGATTCGCATTGATTGTATTGTTTTACTAATAACATCAGTCTGTATTAACGACCGGCTCTATATGAGGTTTTAATAGTTCAGTACTAAGCAAAATCGAGGTAAATCGTGAGGCTTCGTTCACATTGTTTGCAACTGAAAACTTTAGCAACTTGTTTTGGAAAGCAGCGAGAAGTTCCGAAGAACCGAAGATTCCCATATTAAGGGGGGGATACCTTTAAGCGAGAAAAAAATATGTTGATTTTCCTGATTTCGTTAAAGGTCAGATTAATCCACCATTTTTGAGACTTAGGGTGTTTATTTTACTACTTTTGGCTGTTAGATGGTTGTTTTATTAATTTTCAAAATAGGGGAGGTATAGCACCGTCTTCTAAACTGCATATTCAAAACTGGCGTGACCTAAGCTAAACAGCCCAGTTACTGACACTGTCCCACATTGTGACACCGACGGTATAATTTGTACTGCCACAAATACAATTTTTGTCGAATAACATTCCAATTGCCGACTAATTAAAGAGAATTTTGCACTTTTAATTATTGGAGATATACACTTTTTTACATGAAATTCTCAGAATAGAAACTGACTAGAGAATAGTCCGACACGCGTGTGACAGGCTCCGCAGTGGCAGTGCTAGACGACACCCACTAGGCACGACAAGCGACAAATAGTGCATTTTGTTCGTTATGTAACTATAAAAAGACATGCATATTGCCGTCGTGGAATGTATTACTGAGAAACATGCATATCGCCATCATATTGTGTTCGTGGGATGTATCACTGACAAAATATACATATCGCCGTCATATTGCGCTCAACGAATGTATCACTTAGAAATATGCATATCACCGTCATGTTGCGCCCATCGAATGTATCACTGACAAACATGCATATCGCCGTCATATTGCTTGCATGGCATGTCTACTACCAGTGCTAACCCAGTGAATTTATCAACACAAGTCATTGGATAACTTCCGTATGACGTAAAATTTGCAGATATTAATTGTGGACACTTCAGCACAGCGACATGAGTTCAACATGCTCCAAACGTACGATGCATTTGTAAACGACATATTGAGATCAAAATGCTTTGTACATTCACTATACTAAATGAGTTCACGGCTTTGCATCATGACATGTATTCAATATGCTGTAAAATTTGCTTCATCAATTGTATGCACGGCGTGATGATCATGACTGTCTATCTGGGAAGCAACGCGGATTGTTCGACGTAATAGCCCAGATAGACAGTCATGATGAATGTATTATTGTGAACCATCATGTGATGCAAGAATGACTTCAACGGGAGCACTCATAAGGGATACACAGCTGTGAGACTTTCTATGCCGCAGTGATGATGTACATATGATGCCAATATGAGGTACATCCATCTATCTGGGATATATGATGCCAATATGAGGTACATCCGCCTATCTGGGTTAGTTATTCTAATTCGCCGACAAAAGAAACAAATAATCTTTGATAACTATTTTTTGTTCGTTATTTTCTAAACCTCTCATATACTTATGTAAAGAAAATAAGATAGTCGTACACTGATTAAATATCCTTGTAGGACACACATTACTATGCATTTAGCAGGTCGTATCATACAATATGGTATATATCACCATTATATGGTAGAAAACTATTGCTAAGCGCCAAAAATCCACTCAAACAGTGACATATTATAAAAAAGGTCTGTAAACTTTCATCTAAATCGCAGGTAACTGCTATTCGGAAGCACAGCCGGAATCACTTTTGTCTCTTGTGCCATATCTGTGCTAAAAATGCCAAAAGTACTCGGTAGCATAGTGGCAGCGTGCGTAGGATAGACAGAAGGTAGGTAGTAAGGTTCTAGTTTCGATTCCGATTAGGCAAAATATTTTCTTCGAAATAAATCATTACAGGAAGTCAGGGAATGGCGAATGATAATGAAAAATCATCAAGGTAGATCTCTCAGTTGCATGTTTTATTTTATTTTGTATTTAGGAAATATTCGATGCATTTGGTAGGCGGGCATTGATGCCTCATATCAATACTTGAATGACACACCAAATACGCATGTAGCAGGTCGTATCTTACAATCTGGTACAAGTCACGATAAACATCGTCGCAAATCACAGACAACATTTTTAATCAATGTATATATATTTCAGTTCGCTACTAGAATCTTGTGAAAGTAAATTTTTTATCGTATCAGGGAATATCCGTTTTATGAGAACCTACTACATTATACCGCATTGAAGGATAGATGTATGTTCGTAAGATCGTTGGTTGAGGTTAACATATGTGCATAATTCATGCAACTGCTAATATATCAATAAGAAGTACTATACTTTTGGTAACAAATGTATCTATAAAGTATTCTTGTCCCCTCAGGAAATATAAAATATAGTTCAAATATGGTTGAGAACACCATACATTTCTCTCAGTGCACAAATCCACTTTGCATCGAGCGTGATCTTACCCAAACCTGCTCAGCAAATAATCAAAAATGCGCCGTCTGCCCTTGTATCCGTGCGTGTGGCGAAAATGCTTTGAGCTCTCAGTCCCATTGGCACCAATCAACATGTTTTCATTCCCCCGATACGAAAAAATCGGTCCACCGTTAGTTCGTTGATTACAAATTGTCCAATGTCAACCCGAGCGGAGCTAATCTTGGTGTCCGACTGAGGGTCGGACCCATCCTCGCATTGGTGAATCTCTCTGTATACGGTGGTATCACATGAGCCAGGTCTTGATTATCCCTCTGAATAGAACAATTAAACGCCCCGGGCGTGAGATCTAACCGCGGGAATGTGCACAGGTGCGAAGGTTGCGAACCAAATGAACGACCTTTCTGTTCCCTGAACATATCCCCAACGTATACGTAGACATTGGTGGATAGGTGCGCGGGTCTGATGAATACGACAAGTTGCAAGTGACACTCATTGTTTCGTCGCAAGCTTTCGGACACAACGGAACTGGTACATGCGTTCATCGGTTGCTACGAGGGCAGAGGGAGAGTGCACCGTGTTTCCTACGGCCGTGTCGGACCTTCGACCTCAAAGGCCGGCGCGGCCCTGGCCACCATGGACTTGCGCGGTATGATACGGGGTAGTTGTGTCCCTCTTCAACCCTCACTCACTCTTTTCCTGCCCCTCTTTTTCAGTCGCTGCCCCCCCCCCCCCCCCCCCCCCGCCCCCCTGGATCTTTATCTTCCCCTCTCGCAATTTCTTTATCTCAGTTTGCCTCGAGACGCAGCACTGCGAGACGGAAGGTCTCTTGGCAATTCCGTCTACAGCATAGAACGGAAAGCTGTCCACACAGACATCCCTCTTGAAGGCTATCCATCCATATTTTCCATGATTGACGTTTCTTCCTCGACCTGACCACGACTAGACGATCACGTGACATACCCTACACGCGTACACGCACGCAGTAGCAGTCTTCTCTCTCTCTCTCTCTCGCTCGCTCGCTCTCTCTCTCTCTCTCTCTCTCTCTCTCTCTCTCTCTCTCTCTCTCTCCTCTCTTTCTCTCTCTTTCCGCACCCCCAGCGTTACGCAGAATCCGCGCGTTCACTTCCTCTTTAGATCGCCACTTCCTCTCCGGCAGGTCGCGTCGAAGACCCGCATCAGACGGAACTCGACGTCATCGGCGCGAACAACTTGATCTCGCACCAAGATCAGCCTGGAGAACGGTCGTGTTTTTGACTGGCCGCGTGCAGAGGAGGAACCGAAGAGGGAGAGGGAGAAGAGAGGTCAGAAGAGTCGGAGAACGAAGGAGATCAAGATCAGAGGGGTTGAAAGATAGTTTCGTGGGTGGGAACTCCTCGTCGACCACCTGTAGTTACTCCAACGAAACCACCACCCCCACTTGGCGATTCGAGCAAGCTACTTAAATCCGCGCTCGAACGCTTTCCGACTTGTTTGATCCGCGCGTTCACGGAGGCTCGATAACTCTTTTCGCCCGGTAGAATCGTCGCGGGCAGTCGAAACTTTGGGACGAGTACGATCAAGTCGGGAGACCGAACGAGGTATCTTCAAGGATTGTCAGGATTGCCACTAAAATGAAGACGTCATCGTTCTCTCTACGCGTTATGCGCCGGGTGAGCTGATTTTACTTTTTCTTCGTGACATTCACCCTTTGCGCTCCTACCACAATCATTAAGGGCTTTAAATTGTTTTTTTAAGTGGGATTGAAAAATACTTTTTTTTGCAATATTTTTTCATGTTGACTCTTTAATGTCGGATTTTACGGAAGCTCTATTGCCATTGGTGGCTACGCAGTGACTTTTTTTTTACTTTCGTCAAATATTCCAATTGGCTTTTCCAAGCGGAGAATATTCTCCGGGATTTACGTGTTTGTACTCGGAGCTCTCGTCGCGCGACGGACGTGCTCCTTTTTTTGCTTCTTTCTTCCTTTTGTTCGCCTCGAAGACCCACGACTAAATTTGAATAGAAATCGTTTTGCCCGCGGTATAAAATTTCGCCCCGACGAACGTTCGTTATTTGATAAAGGGATCGGAGGCTGGGGAATAAAAGAGACAAGGTCACGTCGCGAGGAGTATAATTGAATCGAGAATTTTTACACTATTCGCCAGATTTTATTCGAATTGAACGTCAATTATTTAAAACTGCAGGGGAAGAACTGTTGCGGGAGAAGAATTTATTTAACGAAAAATCCTTTGAATTGCCTCAAAACGGGGTTGAATTGACGTTAAGGGTAACTTTGACAGTTTTTGGGGCTACTTTAACAGAACGATACGAAAATACGGTGTGCAAGGACACAAACTAATTCTTTTTCAACATTTTTGCCATTGTTGCTCAAATTTGTTGTTCAAGTTTACTATAATGTTGCTAAAACTGATTGTAATGTTGCTCAAGTTGGTTTTGATCTCAGTAATAGTTATAAGACTGATTAACTGTCTATAATAGTATCCTAGGTACTTGATATTTTTATATAAAATGTTTCCTTAACGTTTATCCGGCACACTGGGGTGGTTTGCACCCCACGACTTTTGCATTTTAAATTTATTCAACCTACTAAAATCAAATTTTCGGCTATATAACCTACACTACTTTGAAAAAGAAGCTTTCAAGAAGTACTAAAAAAAATAATTCAAGTAAAAATATTAAATAATTTATTTGTAATAACGGTTTTTGCCGCTGGGGTGCAAACGACCCCAGTGTGCCGAGTACGTCTCCCCACTGAAGGCTGCCGAACAAGGGTTAATGAAGATGACAATTCGATTGTAAAAAATCGTTGTTTTTCATTTAATTCCATGTATAATGCATTAAATATTAATGTTTTTTGTCAAAATGATGTCAAAAGAACCCTTAATCTTTGACATATGTTGTATGTCAATGCCTTGTCAAAGAAACCCCACCCACGCTGTTGCTTTGACACTTAAAAATATGTATTGAAAATTGTGAGGGGCTGGTGGGGCTTGACTTTCTTATACATTTGATAGCCAAAGGACACATTGTTCTATTGGCGTAAAAAACGTTGAAATTTAGGATGTTAAAAAAGGTTATCTACAAAAAAACTTCCAACACCTGTTCAAAGTAGCCCGACTTGACGGTATCCGCTACAATTTTCCATCGAAATTGAAGGTACTCGTGGGAACTGGCATTTGCGATTCGCGGTGGTGCAGAAAAAAACCCATGGCCTTGTGAAACGTTCGATTGCTGCAGCGAGAACAAAGCGAACGATTACCGTTCAGCACCGTTTTATAATTCTCGCACTTTTATTATTTTCGCGTGCATCGAGAATTCACGAACTGGCTGCGAAAATGGCGACATTTCGGGAAACCACCTTTCCAACTAAATATACGATTTTTACGGATCATTTTAATTTTCCCGATATTCTCCATTAATCCAGGAAAGTATAAATTAAAAAAGGTTTTCGCATTGCATTTGTGCATATTTGTTCGCATATTTGTTTTTGCATTGCATTTCTGCATATTTGTTTGTCGAAAGTGAACCGATCCCATGGCCAAAATGGACAACAGCCAGAGATCGGTAGTTCGAACGGAGTAGATCAATTTTGAAATCCATGTCCACCCTTAATGATCTCCGAACCGGTGTCCCAAACAAACCCAAACGAATCCAATCAGCGAATTAGTCTTCAAACAGCACAGCCAAACAAAGCTCTTAGGCGGATCAAACTTTTTTGTTACGCCAACAAAGTTAGTGGCATCACGAAATACATTTTGCCTAGAGTACGTGCTCACACAATACGAGGCTGCTTAAACGTGGTCTTTCCTCCAATACCAGTGTAAATTCGTTGTTCACAATCCTCAGAGTCTTTATACAACTTTTCTCATTCCCAAAAAGCCAGACAAATGGCACGAGCGAGAGAGAGAAACAGAGATAAAAAGGAGACGGAGAAAATAGCTCTAATGTTGTACAACATGGCAATTATTATGTGGCCATGAGTTTTTTAAGGGTCTTGCACGGAGATTTTGCGACCGAAAAAAATATGATTTTCAGTGGTTGTTCAAGTCCGCTTCGAAAAAATGTAGTGTATTTTTGGGATGAGTAGAATGTGCCAGAAAAAAATCGGGCACTCTGGAAAAAATCAAAAGTCCATTTTGAGTACAGCAGAATTAAGATAATTAAATTCCGAATACGATACACTGATGGAAAACTTTTTTCGTGTATCTCGAGAAGAAAGTTATCAAAAATGCATTTCAATTTCATATTTCGTATTTACAATTTAATTATCTTCATTCTACTGAACCCAAATAGGAATTTTAATCATTTTTCAGGATGCTCAATTTTTGCTGGAAAATACTATTCATCACAGAAATACGCTTTATTTTTTTTTTCGAATACTTGGCAAACCATTAACGCGTCACATGTTGCTCGTAGCCGGAAAACGAGAAGTTTTCGTAAATGTTTTCTGGAAAAACATGTGCAGGTTTTCAAATTCTTTTTTTTTCACACAAACCCTATGGTTTTTTACCTTTTGGAAGTTTTGTATTGAAAACTATTTATAAATGTGGTAGATACAATGGTTTGTGCAGAGCGCTGTGAAAAACATCCTTCGCGGTGACCACTGCGCTCGTGAACAAATCATCTGAAATAAAACGTCAAACGCATTTATTTTCAGCACGAAATTATCTAGTGGCTGGACAAAGAATTTAATGAAATATTGATTTAAAAAAATGAAATTCAAGCACTGCTTTTTAACATGTAAAAGAAGCTTGTAAAATTTGAAGTTGACCGGTACAGTAATTTTATGGACATCGTGGTCATCGATTTAAAAAAAAGTCAGAGAAATTGTCACTTGAAGTCACAAAGGTCACTTGAAATTTTCAGAGAATACTTTCGAAATATTATATATTATGAATTCGTCGAAAAAGTAAAAAAAGACATTTTCAAAAATTCCCACTAGGTGTTAAATGCTTAAGCATCATATGTATCTCCCTCGCAAAATCTCCTCGCCAGCTGCTTAAAAAACGTGTCCCCACCTCATAATTATCACTCTGCGTATACATATGTTCTTATGTATGTATTACTTTCCCAAAAACCGCAAAAGAGTTCGTTGTTTCAAAGCAGGCTTTAAAAAACGCTACCAGCGATAATCTTGCTGAACAACATGACAGTTGGTACATTAAGGCGTTACCCCCACTTGTAGCGCAAAAAAAGGCCTTTTTCATGATTTTTTTAAAAGAAAACTACAAAACTTTTTTGATCGATCAATATACCATCTTAAAGAATACATCTTGAAGAACTTTCAGTAATTTTTTTATTGAAAAATATTACATTGCTTAGTGGCAAGTGGCCGTCAATGAAATAGTGTTTTTATATATACGGTTTGCGGTGACCAACATTGCGGCGAAGTGGATCATCTGAAAAAAATGCGGATGAATTTAGTCAAATATAAGTATAAACTAGTCTTTAATCGAAGGATTTTAAAAAATATTCATTTTTCACAAAATGGCGGACAGTCAAAGTTAATGGTTCGATTTTAACGAAAAAAACGGCCGTTTTTTGGCTATAAAACGACCATTTTTTTCGAAAAAAAAAATCGAACGATTAAAGACTACATTTTTGTGCATTAAATAAGCCTGAAAAATTTCAAGAAGATCGGTTTATTAGTGTTCGAGTAATCTTGGTCACCGACTTCAGACATGCCATATTGAGAAAAACGCGTTTAACGTTTCAATTTCCGGTCGTTTACACAACGGATTCTTCTCTTTCAACGCTCATATCTCAGTCAATTTTGTTCGGAGCGACTTGAAATTTTCAGGACATATTCTCAGATACTTATACTTCAAAAAAATGCAATAAAAAAACCTTTTTTTCAAAATCGCAAGTGGGGGTAACCCCTTAAACACCCTTTTTCCTCGTCTTCCCTTATACATCTGAATATATACATATATTTGTATACATGACTGACATAAAGATATACTCTTGCACAATTTGGCGCACTAAAATGTGTGACTCGAGCCGTTTATTTCGTCAGTACGCGATGCGTCTACACATTCAGCCTTTCTTCGCTATCAGTGGTGGTCTTGTCGTCACGCGAGTTTCATCCCTTTCGCCTCCAACTTTAACACAATTCCACTCTGGTTCGTGAATTACCCCCCAGCCTCCTCACTGAAACCAAGAATTGGCAAAGTTCGTTTGGTCTCAGCTGTTAGCGCATTTTCGTCTTTCACGTTGACTCAGCTCACAGGAAAAGTTTCATATATAATTTATTTTTATTTTTGTGTACCGCCAATCTAGGCGAGGACGTTGGGTTTCTCGATCCATTGATACGACGCGTAATATTAGTATTGAGAAAAAATAATCTACAAATATTACACAAGGTGCAACTATTCCATGGTATTGAAAATGTAATTGGACTTTCCGGGTAATAAAAAACAGGTACATGTAAATCATGTGTTTTTATTATTTTTCTAAAAATATTGACACATTAAGGTCACAGTAACGGGTATAAAATCATGTGCGCATTTAACAATTTTTTTTTTTCGTATGAAAAAGTAATTCACTCATAAAATTAATTACACATCTATTTAGTATGAATATCAAGCTGTTAGAAAATATATATATATTTTTTTTTCGATGTACAAATTAGCTGACTACTAATATTTTTTTGATATCTTTTTTGTAGGCGCTCCGCGGCGTGACATTTGGCAACCACAATTTTTTGCCTAGAACCAAAAACAACAATCCTCGTCAATATACATTAGAATACCTAGAGAAGTACGTACGGAATTTAAAAAATATTGTTTTATTCAAAAGTTGTAGGTATTTGAACTTAACCCATTAACGCCCAAGAATCGCGATTTTCTCCTTCATTTTCAAGACAGATTTTTATTATATAAAAAAAATCATAAAAAATGAAGAGATACGTTCCCTAGTATTTTCGAGGGTGCTCTTTCAGAATCTGGGGTCAAAATCGGGTTTTGTCCATTAGGAAAAAAAATATGGCGGCTTTTAAACAAAAAAAACAGGAAAAATCGATGACACTTTTTTTTCAAATTTTTTTTTCACCTCGAAGCCGTTGAAAAGTCCGGTTTTTTTTTCAACCATGGGTGCATAGAATAGCGACGATTGAACAACCAATTTTTTAAATTCGTCGTTGTCAACATTTTCACCCCCAAAATGGCGCTTTTCACCCCCTGAGTGACACGAAAAATTTCACGCTCGGTGTCCCAAATGAAAAGTAGTTGGATTTGGACGAAAATTGGTACTCGGAGGTTTTTGAGGTCGCTGATTACGATTCTGTTCTCAAAATTCCGAAATTCAAAATGGCCGATCCAATATGGCGGACACAAATGCAAAAGTTCATTTGAATTGGATAAAACGTGGCACTCGGGGGTTTCCGAGGTCGCTGATTATGATTCTGCTCTCAAAATTCCGAAATTCAAAATGGCGGATCCAATATGGCGGACACAAATGCAAAAGTTCATTTGAATTGGATAAAACATGGCACTCGGGGGTTTTCAAGGTCGCTGATTATGAATCTGCTCTCAAAATTCCGAAATTAAAAATGGCGGATCCAATATGGCGGACACAAATGCAAAAGTTCATTTGAATTGGATAAAACGTGGCACTCAGGGGTTTTCGAGGTCGCTGATTATGATTCTGCTCTCAAAATTCCGAAATTAAAAAGGGCGGATCCAATATGGCGGACACAAATGCAAAAGTTCATTTGAATTGGATAAAACGTGGTACTCGGGGATTTTCGAGGTCGCTGATTATGATTCTGCTCTCAAAATTCCGAAATTCAAAATGGCGGATCCAATGTGGCGGACACAAATGCAAAAGTTCATTTGAATTGGATAAAACGTGGCACTCGAGGGTTTTCGAGGTCACTGATTATGATTTTGCTCTCAAAATTCCGAAATTCAAAATGGCGGATCCAATATGGCGGACACAAGTGCAAGAGTTCATTTGAATTGGATAAAACGTTACACTCGGGGGTTTTCGAGGTCGCTGATTATGATTCTGCTCTCAAAATTCCGAAATTAAAAATGGCGGATCCAATATGGCGGACACAAATGCAAAAGTTCATTTGAATTGGATAAAACGTGGCACCCGTGAAAAAATTTCCAACGCTAACAATATGGCCGACCTATGGTGCAGTACTGGGTAACCAACCGTCGTCACCCGATATTGGTCCCAGACTCGGGCCAATCTATTCACCAATGTTCAATATATACTTGGCCCAAGCGTTGGCATGCGACACAGAAACAATTCTCGGCCAATGCTGGTTTCAGAATGGTAAACGACCGTCGGCGATGGACGTTTGCACCAATCTTAGGCCGATCTTACACGCCGGCACTTGACGCATGCTCAGATTAAGCATCGGCACATGACAAATTGACAATCGTCGGCCAGTATCGGTTTTAGAAAGGCAAACGATCGTTGGTGTCGACGTGTAGTAATTGTTATAGGAGCACATATATATATATAAGTACTCAATGCGAGCATTGGCATGCGACGAATAGCCCACTCTGTGCCAGTGTCGTTTTTCAATGATAAATGTGAATCATACTCGAAACTTTTCAGTGGCACATATATTGTTCATCGCGATAACGGCTGTCTAATAACAGTGTTCTGGGTAGTGTAAATGTGCTTTGTTGAGAACATTGAAGGTGAATATTGATTGATATGTCGAAACCGTACGACAGGGTGAAAAAACTTCGAACATTAAATAAATTAACGAAATACGAAAATGCAGAACAAGCGATGCTGGACAACTTAAAAAAAAACAACGAAAAACCGGAAAAGTGCTCGGACGCTCTGAATGACAAAACAGTCGACGGAGTATCCGCTGAACAAATTGATGAGCTACTTGATGGAGAGTTGGATGAACAAGTTAACGAATCATTCGACGATCAAATCGCCGAAATATTTACTGATGTATGCGATGAGAAACTCGATGACCTGTCAGAAGACGCCGAATGCGTGGAGTCTACCGAATCACCTTTGACGATGAAAGAAAAGCTTGTTGCATTTGCACTTAAACATGCAAAAACGCTGCAACATACGGTTCTCACAGATCTCTTGAAACTCCTCCGTTCCGAAGGATACGTAAATTTGCCGAAAACTGCGCAGACTCTTTTGGGCACTCAAAAGTTCGGGAATGTGCGACCAATGCTGACAAAAAAAGAAACACTAGGGAGTTATGCCTATATTGGCATAGAAAATCAATTGAAAAAGAGAATTTCCCCAGATGTATTCACTGATACGAAAATCGAAGCATTCATAAATGTTGATGGTGTCCAGGTGTACCGCAGCTCCAACAAACAGTTCTGGCCCATCCTCATGAAGATTCACAGCAGTGATTTCGAATGCAACCCATTTGTAATTGCAATTTATTTGGGTAATTCAAAACCACACACAGTGTCTGAATTCTTGAAAGATTTTATTTCAGAAGCGAAAACACTAATTACAAATGGTGTAGTTATTTCTGGACAAAAATATCTATTTCGAATTAGTGCACTAATTTGTGATTCACCAGCTCGATCATACCTCAAATGTGTTAAAAGTCATGGAGGTTTCAGTGCATGCGAACGTTGCACTGTTGAGGGTATCACCATTAACGGAAAGCGAGTGTATCCAGAACTTGATTGTCCAAAGAGAACGAAGAGGTCATTCAACCTGAAAAAAGACAGAAATCATCATTCGCCTGGACAACACACACCACTTCTTGAATTGCCCAAATTTGATATAATCAAATCTGTCCCACTCGATTCAATGCATCTTTTATTTTTGGGAGTAATGAAATGGCTTCTCGAGAAGTGGATCTCTCGCAGTAGCCCTTTTCGGATGAAAAAATCACAGGAGCGTCTCTTCAAGGAATTGATGGCTTCGCTAGAGAAAATGATCCCAGTAGAATTCCAGCGGAAAGTCTACGATACAGAAGAAATAGCCAGATGGAAAGCGACTCAGTATCGGTTTATCCTCCTATACTGCGGCGCTGTGATTTTTTCGCATGTGCTGTCTCCGAACCAGTACAAGCATTTTTTGCTCCTATCGATGGCATGTCGAATCCTCTGTCATCCAAAACATGCTGTGACAGCCGCAGACTACGCTAATGATTTGTTGCGAAAGTTTTTCAAGCTTGCACCTTCGCTATATGGATCTGATTCGCAGATTATGAATATTCATAATCTTATTCATATAGCGGATGACGTGAAGCATTTCCAATTGCCATTGACAGAAATTTCAACATTCTGGGCAGAAAATTACCTTGGAAAGTTGAAACATCTTGTGCGCACTCCAAAAAATCCATTGGCACAAGTCGTTAATAGACTGTCAGAACAAGATTCGCGCCCTGAAGAAAAAGTGCAAAAACGAAATGTTATTCAAAACATCGTGATAAAAAATAACAATATCACAGAAGTATACGTGAAGGGTATAATAATTTCATATATGCCGCCAAATAATGTTGTTCAATTAAAAAATGGAAATATCATGTTTGTGAGCAATATATCGACAACAAATCCAAATAAAAATCAAAGAAATTCTCGTGTCGAAGAACTTTTTCTGACTGGATCGTTAGTGAAAAGTGTTAAAGATATTTTTTCAGAACCTGACCTGTCAAATAAGTTCGGCTTTTTTCAAATTCTAGAAATTTCTAATGAAATAGTCACCTTACCTTTAGAATCAGTTGAATTGAAATGTATACTCCTCAATGTGAAAAGTAAATGTTATGCCATAACCTTACTGCACGTGCACATTGGAAACATTTAATCTTGTCGCTGCAAAAAAAGAATAAATCACCGTTTCAATTGTATTGTTTTGAGTGTTGTTCTAAATTATTGCTTATCTTAATTGTAAATATTAAACTTTTAAATATAACTTTTGACGTTCACACTACGATTGGCATTTGACCGGCACTGCGTATTTACCAATGTGCGCCCAATCTCACGATTTCGATGCGCGAGGGTTACTCTAACCTAAAACGTAGTGCACGCGCGGCAAGCATTGACCAGTATACCGGCATCGTGTTCGTTCGTCGCTCGTCGTTCATTTCTTTGGGCTGCTTCTTCGGTACAATAAAGTAAGTTTTTACTATTTTATTATATATTAGATATAAATTCTTGAAAGAAATATAATTACCGTTGATAATCGACGAAGAACGTACCGTATCATCGGAGATCGTAGAAAGTAACCTCAAATTTATTTTCAGCATGGAAACTCTTCGCGAATCGACGAGGTTTTTGATCGTCGAGTTCAACGAAACTATCAACGACGTTCCGGTAATCGAATTGATACCAAAATCCTGGCTTATTCTGGATCAGGGAAATCAGGAGTGTTGGTATCCTGCACACGTTGCGAACAAAAAAATTCGAAAGTGGGTGGAGCAAGAAAAATCACCGGCATCAAATTGGAAAAAATATCCGTTCAAAAATATAATCAACGAAGCACGTAAGTATTCGTTAAGACCCACCTTTACTATATTATTGTCTTTCTATTGAATGCAAACCTTGCAAATGCAAACCAGAATTTGTGTTCAAACTACTTTTCTCGCACTCACGCAACGAACATAACGCCTTATTTGAAAAATGTTCTTGATGCTGAATCTTTAATTTTAATTGAAACAAAACTAGGAGATCTTGATCAAGGGACACGGCGACTAAAGCGAGCTCTCAATTCGCTCGAAGCTGCTGCGAGTACCGATGCTGATAGCGAACAAGGTGGACCTCAAATACAGATGCTGTCCGTCGCAGATTTGACAGCATCGCTATCCGACAATAGTATTTTTCCACGAATTGGAGATATTACGCTGGGAGCAAATATTTTTGGTATTTACACTTCCATTTGGATATTGTAAAAATGTGAAGTGTGTTTTGTCCAATTACACTGACGTAACATCTATTTTTCCAGATGGGAATTTATCAACCATGACCATTCTGGCAGAAAATGGCGAGGATCGCGAACCCGCTCCGCAGTTGATTAATGATACAGGTATGATTTCTTTACTAGTATTTGCCCTGTACAATTCCAATTCTATTAACAATTATTTGTCAAGTTGATTTCAATTCCATTTACAATTATTTGCTATGTAAAATTTCACTTCTATTTACAATTATATTTATGTGAAATATCAATTCTAATTACAATTATATTTACATGAAATATCAATTCTATTTACAATTATTTCCTCTTGTCTCCAATGCCATCACTGTATACAATATTTGTATTCTGTTTCACAGGTTCATGGAGGGATTACTTGGATACTAAACTACTTGACATGGAAAAAAGATTATCATTAAAACTGGATGCCCAAAAAAAGTCCATCTTATATGACTTTAACAAAAAAACAAACGAGCTGAAAAATATGCTCGCGTTCATCCAAACATCGCAACCCCAAATCGATGATGAATCTGCAGATTCGACCAGAACGGAACTCAACACGATCTTGCCAGTGAAAACTCTTGACGAGTTCTTACGATTCGATCGCATCATAGCGGACTGTGACGGAAAGCGCAATGGCCTGGTACGTTTATATTTTCTGAAAATAATAATGTCTTATTAAATTCTCATAATTGTTGTTAATACTTTATTTCATATTCTAGAAACGATTGATCACTTCATGGATTGGCGGTAGTGGCGATTTGAAAGCGGCGTTGAACCGTACAATGCCGGCTTTAATTTCCAAAAATGTGCAGATACTATACAGCGGATGTGGACGGAAAACGAAAAATCAGCCGGGAAAACTGCCGTTCGCAGCAACGGCTACATTCACGTGCATTCGCGGTACAAATCATATTATTCTATGTGACGTAACATCAGAGTTGGGCGTAATTCTATTTATAAATACGAATACGAATTTATTCACATCGTGATTTTCATATCGATATAAATACAAATTTATTCATACTTCACTTATTGTAAATACGAATACATATACAATTCTGTATTCACAAATATGCTGAACATACCAATAAATTCAAAGAACAAATTGTGAATATTCACAAAAAATGTGAATATTTACAAAATTCCTGTGAATTAAAAAAAATTCATAGTAAAATCTATGAATGCAAATGTATTCACAAAAAATTGTACATAGAAAAAATTCACAAAATAAGTTGTGAATTTTTTCGTATTTAAGACAAATTAAAATCAAATACACAATGATTAGATTAAAATTTACATCAAAAGTGAGTTCTTATGTATTTTGAGAGACAACATTGCGTCGAGGCAAAGAAATATTTGTAAAAAAGTTGTCAGTTTCAAATACTACATTATAAATATGAAAAAATTCACAAAATGAGTTGTGAATTTCCTCAAGTTGAAGAAAATAAAAATCGAATTCACGATAATTATATTAAAATTTTGAACACACGTGAGTTCTTACGTATTTTGAGAGAAAACATTGTGTTGAGGCAAAGAAATTTTTGCACAAAAAGTTTTGTGCAAAAATTTCTTCGCCTCGACGCAATGTTTTCTCTCAAAATACGTACGAACTCACTTTTGGTGTAAATTTTAATCTAATCATTGTGAATTTGATTTTAATTTGTCTTAAATACGAAAAAAAAACAAAACTTATTTTGTGATTTTTTTTGTATTTACAATTTTTAGTAAATACATTTGCATTCACAGATTTTTATGTGTTTTTTTTGTAATTCACAGAATTTTTTGTAAATATTCACATTTTTTGGGAATATTCACAATTTTTTCTGTGAATTTATTTGTATGTTCAGAATATTTGTGAATACAATTGTATTTGTATTCGTATTTACAATAAGTGAAGTATAAATAAATTTGTATTTACATTCACATGAAAATCACGATGTGAATAAATTCGTATTCGTATTTATAAATAGAATTACGCCCAACTCTGCGTAACATGAGTTTGACGATGTTTTGCAATGCATGTGGATTTAGTTTTAACCCTTCGTTTACCCAGTGGATCGAGTTGTTTTTTTATTTAAAAAAATCAGGAGTACACTTTAAACATTCCTTAATATGTGTGCATCATAAAGATTCGGAATATTTGAAATTTGATTCTTTAAACAAATTATATATATATATATATATATATATATATATATATATATATATATATATATATATATATATATATATATATATAATATGTATAATTATATAATTAAGTATTATTTCTCGTACAGATGTTCTTCAGGATAAGTTCGGTAACGAAAAACCGAACCCTCATCAGTCCATCATCACCCATTTAAGTCGCTGGTTAGCTGGGGCTGGAGATCGCGAGGGTGGCCGTGCTTTCCGCATGTCCGGCGTCACTAGCAACATCGACGGAGAAAACAACAATGTCGACCCAACCGAACGTGATCCTATATGCTAATATCGCGCAATACAAATCTATCTTTATTGTAATCTAACAAAAAACGTGATATTATTATTATAATTCTATGCTGTGAGCTATTTTGTGATACTCATCTTAAAAAAGTTAACATTACATATGTATGAATTAGTGTTACACATATAAATAAAAGCATTAATATATATACAAAAATTATTTTCTTGATTTTTGCAACACCATTGGGTTTCATTTCAGCGAGCGGTTGGGCCAGTATTAGCACCAGCACTGAACCAGTGCTGGTTGACAAATGGCCGAATATCATTGGAAAACTTGTAATAGTAACGTTGCCGACTATGCGCCAGTACTGGTTCAATTGTCATACCGAAAATTGGCCAACCATCGGGCCGGTATCACGACCAACACTGACCCGATACTATTTCCCAGCCTCAGCCAACCGTGGGACCGTGGTTATCACTCCAACGTTGGTTCAGCGGTTGGCCGAGTTGTAACGCCAACGGTCGGACAACCGTCAGATAGGGTTGGTGCAGTACTGCACCACGCTTGGGCCATTCGGATGATTTTTCACGGGCACTCGGGGGTTTTCGAGATCGCTGATTATGATTCTGCTCTCAAAATTCGAAAGCCTTTGGGTATTTAAATACCTGGTATTTTCAGGTATTTGAATACCCAAAGGCTTTCAAATTTTGAGAGCAGAATCATAATCAGCGATCTCGAAAACCCCCGAGTGCCACGTTTTATCCAATTCAAATGAACTTTTGCATTTGTGTCCGCCATATTGGATCCGCCATTTTTAATTTCGGAATTTTGAGAGCAGAATCATAATCAGCGACCTCGCAAATCCCCGAGTGCCACATTCCATCCGATACAAATGAACTTTTGCATTTTTGTCCGCCATATTGGATCCGCCATTTTTAATTTCGGAACTTTGGGAGCAGAATCATAATCAGCGACTTCGAAAACCCCCGAGTGCCACGTTTTATCCAATTTAAATGAACTTTTGCATTTGTGTCCGCCACATTGCATCCGCCATTTTGAATTTCGGAATTTTGAGAGCAGAATCATAATCAGCGACCTCGAAAACCCCCGAGTGCCACGTTTTATCCAATTCAAATGAACTTTTGCATTTGTGTCCGCCATATTGGATCCGCCATTTTTAATTTCGGAATTTTGAGAGCAGATTCATAATCAGCGACCTCGAAAACCCCCGAGTGCCATGTTTTATCCAAGCCAAATGAACTTTTGCATTTGTGTCCGCCATATTGGATCCGCCATTTTGAATTTCGGAATTTTGAGAGCAGAATCATAATCAGCGACCTCGAAAACCCCCGAGTGCCACGTTTTATCCAATTCAAATGAACTTTTGCATTTGTGTCCGCCATATTGGATCGGCCATTTTGAATTTCGGAATTTTGAGAACAGAATCGTAATCAGCGACCTCAAAAACCTCCGAGTACCAATTTTCGTCCAAATCCAACTACTTTTCATTTGGGACACCGAGCGTGAAATTTTTCGTGTCACTCAGGGGGTGAAAAGCGCCATTTTGGGGGTGAAAATGTTGACAACGACGAATTTAAAAAATTGATTGTTCAATCGTCACTATTCTATGCACCCATGGTTGAAAAAAAAACCGGACTTTTCAACGGCTTCGAGGTGAAAAAAAATTTTGAAAAAAAAGTGTCATCGATTTTTCCTGTTTTTTTTGTTTAAAAGCCGCCATATTTTTTTTCCTAATGGACAAAACCCGATTTTGACCCCAGATTCTGAAAGAGCACCCTCGAAAATACTAGGGAACGTATCTCTTCATTTTTTATGATTTTTTTTATATAATAAAAATCTGGCTTGAAATTGAAGGAAAAAATCGCGATTCTTGGGCGTTAATGGGTTAAGAAATGAATTTGCAGTGAAAAATTTCGTTATAACTGCTCATAAACTGCTCATAAAATGAAAAGTTTTCGATTAATCAGAAATTCCGTACGTACTTCTCTGCAAAATGCAATTAGGAACATAACTTTTAAATTTGAAGTAAATCGAGTGAAAGTTGTTGAAGTTCTTTGTCACGCCAATTGGAAAAAAGCTGTTTCGAGTAGTTTCGAGTAGTCGGCCATTTTGTACATCGAAAAAAAAATATATATATTTTTTCTAACAGCTTGATATTCATACTAAATAGATGTGTAATTAATTTTACGAGTGAATCACTTTTTCATGCGAAAAAAAATGTTATATTCGCGCATGATTTTATACCCGTTACTGTGGCTTAAGGCCTTAATGTATATAATTGGGTTTGTTTGGGTTTGTTTTTTATATTATTCGAAAAATATTATATAATCTAATATAAATATAATAATTGGGTTTGTTTGGGTTTGTTTGTATAGTAATTGCTATAAAATCTTCGTAATACATCCTTTGTATAACATCCAGCTAACTCAGGCCCCTATACCCAGCCCACCTCAACAAACATACAAAGTTTTGAAAGCATTTTCAATGCTAATACCGCGAAGGACTATTTAGAGTCTGAAGGGTCGTTTAAAAATGGCGAAACGCATGGGTCTCAGCGAGGCTAACGGATAATTCGCCTGGTCATCAATGCAGACCCGGAACGTATGCGCTTGTGCATAAAACGAGAAGCTCGAAGCAGTATTCGATGTTTCCGTTCATCGCAGCCGAACAATTAGCGCGAGAGCTTGCCACCCTCGATTCAACGACGTACCGGCAATGATTTTCAATTTCCGTTCGGTTGGGCATCGACGAGATTTCGAGCTTACCCGATCTTAATGGAACTTCCACCACAGGCGAACATTCCAGGCGTGCGTACGCGCGATCGCCCCGTGAGCCTTGTCGAACCCTCGGGAGCTTTTTGGCTGCCACGGGAATATGCGGGGCTTGCTTTGTGCCGTCGACAGCGTATAGACGAGCTTTCGGATAAGCTCGAGTTACCTCGCACGGTAACTGCTCTTTCAGCTAAAACGACCCTGCTAGATCATTCTCGTGCTCGAAACGCTTGCTATTCATTGGGGATCTCGATTTGGAAGCCACGTTTAAAGGGCTTACTTTTTGTGAGATCTTGAATATCTGCTGGCGGACTAGTATAAAAATCTTTCGGAAAATAATGTTGGCATTGAATATGCTTTTAAAACTGTATATGCTTGTTGAGGTAGGCTGGGTATAGGAGACTGAGTTAGCTGGATGTCACACGAAACTAACGTTACCCCCATTCCATTGCCACTGTGCTGTAGTAGAGTGGGGGGAGCTGCGACAACGTAAATGCCTGTGATTGGTTGAAAAATGCTCTCTCCCCACCCAATTCTAAACTTGTTATTAATTTAAAAATTATATTTCAACTTATAAGTAATATTGTAATACACATGTCATACTCGTAATATATTACCAATATATCACGAAAATTATATAACAATTATTATACAAACAAACCCAACCACACCCACACAAACAAACCCATCTATATACCTCAATGTACCAATATTTTTTTTTAATAATAAAAACCAACTTATATTATTTACATGTACCTCATTTTTATTACCCGAAAAGTCTGATTACCTTTTCAATGCCATGGAATAGTTGGACTTTGTGTAATATCTGGGAACATTGGGAAACCGGAGTAAACTTTTGAGCAGAAAAAATGGAGAGTGGTGAATCCATGGATGGCTGAAATCAATCGTGAATAAATCTTCACGCTGATTTGACAAAAATCGTTAACATTTTGAGGCAATCCGAGCGGCGGCTCCATTGAAGCAAAATAGAAGCTGTACCACGTGACATATGCGTGCGAGAGAGACAGCTGACATTTTTTAACAGACGTTAAACAAAATTCTCAAAATAAATGTTACTTATTTTGAGACATTCTTCAAAATAAATAACATTCAGGGCAAAAAAATCGTCAAGCTCTGCGTCAGTGAATCCTACAGAGTCTGATGCTTTGATTTTTCTATAAAAAAAACTCCACCAACCATGAGCAAACTCTGTTTAGAAATGTTGATCCACGATCAACATAACCTCCGAAAATTTATTTTTTAGTACGTTTAGATACTCAAACGTATACTTTTATTTACTTTTACTGAATTCTTTATTTACATTTACTAAATTATTCACTTAAGCTTATGAAAAGTTATTTAGTTTGAAAGATACTTGAGTTAGTTTGGATACTCAAAAGTTTATGAAAAAAATTGAGTTCTACATGCCCTTCAGCTCGATCGTGCGGATAACTTTTCCCTGCGTCATCGAATTATAAGTACTTCCCCGAACGGACGGCAGCCCTGCGGAAATCCCTTGAAATTTCTCGGAATAATTTTCCATTACTCGATATATTGGTGTAGATTGTTGGTGCATGGTGTATGGCATATGTACAACTTCGATACGAAATGTACCGCATAGGAAATAGCGATGTTGTATTATTTGCATAAATATGAGAAAGGAGAGAGAGAGAGAGAGAGAGAGAGAGAGAGAGAGAGAGAGAGAGAGAGAGAGAGAGAGAGAGAGAGAGAGAAGAGAGAGAGAGAGAGAGAGAGAGAGAGAGAGAGAGAGAAGGAGAGCCCCTCGTCGAATGGGGCGAGTAAGGGTCTCGAGAGATATCTCGCGTCTTGGGAGTTCCGAGGGAACAAAAAATCGATGAACTATACGGTGAAACAGAGAGGGAAAAAGAGAGAAAGGGGTGAAAGTGTAACAAAAAAGAACTTCGGGTTACGCGTATCCACAAGTTGCTTCAATCCTGGGATTCAGAAGAGTCGAGTGTTTCACTCGTGAATCAGAATACTGATTTTTTTTCGACATGAATATGCCCGATAAAAGTTCAACTTCGAAGGTTCCATTCTCGACTAAATCGTTTAGAGAAAAGAGAATCTAAAATCTAGGCAAAAAAGTAAAGTTGGCTTGTAAAAAAATCGCGCATCAAGCCGCAGTTGTCTCTCGGCGATATATAAATTGCGACCGTTCATGTAAAAATGTAAAGCACTGAGAGGCGATTTGCTATGAGAAAACTGAATTGTCTGGATTTCACTACCTTTTGTTTTCAAAACTCATGAAAACTTCGAAGTAATATTTTTATCAGACATGCTTACGTCTGAAAAAACCTCAGTATTTTCCGTAAAGCTTTGTAAACTTATCTGTAAACTTTGAAATGTCGTGGCTAAAAATAGGGATTTCGATAGCTCGTCTGCCAGTAGACGTTTTTGCATATTTTGCCATATACAGGGTGTCCCAGAACCGAATGCGTTCTGGGAAATGGGCGGTTGGGGGTGAAATTCTGAGTCGATTGATATAAGCATGTGTAGGTCTCAGATCAACCCCTGAATTATTATTAATTTTTAAAGGCGGGCCAATCAGCGGGAGCATCGCACCTACAGGTACTACACTCGCGCGTATCGCTCACTGACGTACGCCGGCTCATCGGCCGCACATGATTGGCCCGCCTTTAAAAATTACTAATAATTGAGGGGTTGATCTGAGACCCACACATGCTTATATCAATCGACTCAGAAGTTTACCCTCAACCCCACATTTCAGGGAACGCATTCAGCCCTGGGACACCCTGTATAGGGCTGCAGAATCAACAAGCAGAATCAGAACAAGTGTAATATTGGCCAACTTTTTACTTACATTCGGGGGCTTAGAAAATACTAAATATTTAAAAAAAAACGGCTATGTACTTTAGCTTCTGCAATAACGGAAATTTTGGTTTTAGATTAAAAAATCGGGTAATTATAGCTAGAGTTATCATTCCGGCTACGTCGAGAAAAGTCCTTTCGAAAAAAACGCGATTGAAAGTTTTAGTATACGTAAATCGTTGCGCTACCTGCTCTCACTAAATCGTCTGTAATTTGGCCAATTTTCAATCTTTCAAATTGATTTTTTCCCCACGCATCCTCGAATATACATACTTTTAGAAAATACAATATTTTTTTTTCACCCTTCACAATAATGTCACGCCTTAAAATCGATGCAATTATTAGTATCGCCTCGAACCTCGCTCTTTCTTTGACCTCGAAACATTTTTGTTTTATCAAGATTCCGCGGGTATTTTTATAAAACTCGCAAATTTCTGGGGTCGAGAAAATGATTCGAAAAAACGAAAAGAAGAAGCACCGTTCTCTGTAGCAAGTCGGCGTTTCAGCCAGTGGAAAGGGTCAGCTTCGTGTCAGACGCACGGTCGTAGCCTAGCGACGCGACGGTACTGCTTGGTATTCTCTGGTGCGTTGTGTCGCGTATATTGGCGAACTTGCTTCGATTTATATGCAACGAACGAACTTCTCAGTGAGCGTGCGTGTTCCTCGAGCTTCGGAAATATGTATAACGGGGGATCTCCTTTGTAGACTCGTTGTAACGTTATTTTCGGTCTTTGTACACTTCCAGGCACAATTTATCGTGCAACTATTAAACGAGTTTCACATGCGTTTATGCATTTCGAACAGTATTTCCATTGTGTTTTTTCTTCTTCTTTAGTTCTGTAATTGGATGCTGACGTTCACGTATTCGATCAAACGGATGTGCATGCTGACGTGTACATATAGGTATTGCATCAACTTCCTACGTTCACCACCCTAAGACGAATGGTTGGTTTCAATGAAATAACTTTTTTTTTCAATCTCGGCCTAACATAGTGTTCTATATTGCATTATATATTTACTTCGACTAAATATTTTAATTGATTGCAACTGACGGTCAAAAAATCGTTGATTCCAATAAAATTGGTTGACTCCAATCGTTGACTCCAATAAAATTTGATTCAACTCTTAGCGCACGAGAGGTGACTCTCGTCCACCACTTTCGATCCGAGCGAAAAAGGCCTCGAGTGCAAAGGGTTAACTGCAAAAGGTGTGTTTATCCACAGCAATGAAATTATATGTGTGTGTGTGTGTGTGTGTGTGTGTGTTACAGTTAAAAGCGATTTTCAGTTTAAACGCGTTTTCTGTAACTAGTAAAAACTAGTTTTAGTAGAAATTAATAAAGAAGGGAAAAAATAAGTAAAAACTCAACTAGTGAAGTTTTTTACTCGTTAATAAAGACTAGTTTAGTTTTTTACTAGTTAGTAACAACTAGTTCAGTTTTTTTACTAGTTAGTAAAAACTAGTTCAATTTTTTACTAGTTAGTAAAAACTAGTTAGGTTTTTTACTAGTTTACTTCAAACGCGTATTACTTAGTAAAAACTAGAATTTACTGATCAATAAATTTGCATGTTAGTTAAAACTTTTTTTTTACTAGTTAGGTATTTGCTAGTTTACTTCAAACGTGTTTAACCTAGTAAAAACTAGAATGTATTGATAAATAAATTTAAATGTCAGTTAAAACTTCCTTTAAACCCAAACCAATCCAGTTTCAACTGATTCATTTCGTTGGAACTAGTTTTTCCCAGTTAAAACTAATTTGAACTAACATTCAAATTTATTTATCACTAAACGTAAGTTTTCACTAGGAAAAACTAGTTGTAACAGAGGCGTTCAGTAAACATTCGTTTTTAGTAGGTAAAACGTGTTCAAACTGGAAACGGGTTTCAACTGTACAGGCTAGTAACCTGTACAGTTGAAACCCGTTTTCACGGTACAAGTTGAACACGGGAGCAAGTTGAACTGTACACTGCACAAGTTGAACAAACATTTCATTTCGTCAGACAAGGAAACTGCATCGAATAGAAAAATCCTTTTTTCGGTCCCCTAGTATTCATTCTACCAACATTATTTTTGATTTGTTGTTTAGGCACAAAAAATCTTGTTACCGTAACATAGCGGACGTGGAAGAACAACTTAAAATTAAAATAAAAAACCCGATTTTAAAAAACATTGAAACTTTATAGTGAAGTTGTGCGTAATACGATCATATTATGCATAAACTTAATGACGCCCAGAATACTTTTTGTTTTGTCTACGAAACATTTATTTGAATGTAACAAATAATTTGGTAGATGAATAAATCCACTACCAAATATTTATTTCACGTGAATTAATAATTTATCGGAAATCAATACGCAATGCAAAGTTTTTTGGAGAGAAATTAATGCTTAGGTAGTAGTAAATTTAAAAAATAGACGTTCTGAACAAAAATACGTTAAAGGTACCTCAATTAGTCGACCCGGAAAAATCATATCTTTCAGTGCATGGTCTTCTATCACGAAATTAATTTCCCTAGACTCTTCCATCTGATATCTCAAAAATTCCGTATTAATATTGAAAATAAAAATCTTACCTGCGAACGCCGGAACACAAAGCTACGGTGTATTATCGTATTTGATTTTTTTTTTTTCATTATTATATTATATATTACTATATTACTTATATTATACATTACATTATTATTTCGTTAGGCTAGCACATTTCGCCATTACGGAAAGCTACGGTTCGCAAATTCGGTAATCTGGCTTGCTCTGCGAATCGAGATTAATCTTTTCCGTTTTCATCTCTTCTTCTGTGTATTCCACCATGACTATATAGTACTCTATATGTTTTATTGCCGATCGCAAAACTCGCAGAAGCCAGCACATGTTTACCTCACAAAACAAAACGAACCGTTTTTCTTTCGGAGTCATGTTTAAAATTTAGTTCGTTTTTCTTCGCAATCGTTCGAACAGGATATCGTCGTTCCGTCGACTCCCGTGTCTAGTAAATCGTACCTATTGCGGGAAAAAAAATCATTTCTGCAGTAAACAAATACGCGAAAGGGAGCAAATCTCGATTTAAAAAATTGATCGCTGTGTTAAGCATAATTTTTCCCTGGCCATCGTGGACGGGTTAGAAATATTTCAAATTTACAGAGTACTTCCTTGGCTCCTGGGAACTTCCACTTTTATCGATCGCCCTTTCATCCACAAATATCCATTTTCCCGGTAATTCTCTTACTAGCCTGATTACAATTACATGGCGGTTTGGAGTCGTAGCTGGTGGTAAATTGGGAGTCCCAGGGGACTGGGACCGGAAAACCCATTATTCATGCTTTGTGCGTGTTTAACATGTTTTCGTAACCATACAGCGCGGTTGACTACATATTTGATAGCGTCGGCTACTGGCGCACCAAAGACTGCGAGCTACATCACCAGTTTAGTCCAGTTGTTTGGGCTACGTTTTTTTGCTTGCAACCAATACACACACACACACACACACACACACGCGCGCGCGCGCGCGCACGCGCACACACGCACACACACACTCCATTTTAAAACAATACTCTTGGTTATTTGTTTTATCTAGAAATTTTTTTTAACATTAAATGTTAAGGAAATTTTATGAAAAAAGATTTTGAGCAGTATTTGCATACAAACCATAACTTCGAACATAACTTTGATAGCTGGCGGTGTAAACAAATGTACTATGCATATCGTGCCAAAAATTTTAAAAAATTGTTTAATTATTGTCGGTTCTTATCATTTGTAGAAATGGCATGCGAAAAACCGAAAGCAGATGATTTTTTTTTAAACAACATTGAGCTGAAAATCTCGAAAACTGTGGGATTTTTATTAAACTGAAATTCCAGCATGTAGTAGGACATGATCTGACCTATCGACAGTGGCAGGATTATCCATCCATAACAGGATAATCTGTGTATATTGGGGTGGCACAAATGTGAGCATTTTATTTCCTTTTTCGCACCATCCAAGTATCTTGTTTAAGGAAAAAAATTGTCGCGGAAGCTGCGAGCGGTCAAAAAATATTTAGAGGTCGCTCAACCTCCCAAAATTCTAATTTTTATTAAAAAATCGATTTGTTTTTGTCCATTTCTCACTCATGAATTTTTCGCTTTATAATTTTTTAATTAAGCTCGAGAAAGGTCCAGCCAGCCAATGAATATTTAGTAGTCGCTCAAGAGCTTGGAAATTTCCAATTTTGGCAAATTTTTTTTTACTCTCTTCACGAATTTATTTGACGCTAGGTAAAATTTTCAAAACAATTACTCCTTTTTTCTTTAGAAACAGATTTTTCAAATTTACCTCACACCCCAAACTGAAGAAATATAATCTTTGTTCTCATAAAATAATTCTTTAATGCTGTTGTCAGTAAACAAAATTATAGGTCGTTTTATTCGTAAAACCACAATGACAGCTGGTTTCCGCGCATTGTAATGCGTCCCACAGTTGGTCTCGTTAATCAAACTGTGGACCAATCGTAGTCGTGCTCTGTGACGAATAACACATATCGTCTAATTGGCGTTTGAAATGTATATAATGGAAAATGTATATATATATATATATATATATATACATATATATATACACTAGAGTATATATACATATGTGTATATATATATACTAGGGTGGGACAAATTTGAGCTCTATTTTTTTCCCTTTTTCTCACTATCCAATTATCTTCAGTAAAGAAGAAAAAATTGTCGCCAAGCGGCGAGCGGGACCTCAAAAAATATTTAGACGTCGCCCAAGTCTCTAAAAAATTCGAATTTTCATTAAAAAATCGATTTTTTTTCGTCCACTTCTTATCTAGGAATTTTACGCTTTATAATTTTTAAATTAACCTCGCGAAAGGTCTAGTCGGCCAATGAATATTTAGTGATCGCTCAAGGTTTTCGAAATTTACAATTCCCGCCAAAAAATGAATCTCGCATTCACTATAATTCCTTGTAGGGTAAAAACAAATTAAACAACGAAGTATTACATTTTCTGAATAATTTGTTTGGGTTGTACAGTTGCTTCAGATATATATATATATATATAATTTATTGAATTTGATTTGATTGATATATATATAATTTATTGAATTTGATTTGATTTTGATTTATATTGAATCATATATATATATATATATATATATATAGAGAGAGAGAGAGAGAGAGAGAGAGAGACAGAGGCCGTTTTTCATTTCTTGTCTGAAGCAACTGTTCCCCACGAGTACCATGCAAAACAGGATACAAAATGCATAGGCACTAGAGTTTGAATCATAAATGTAATAACAGTATACCTAGTAGTAAATGACTACGAATTATCAACTACATAAACTATATAATAATAACGGTACTAATACTAATAACAATAAGTATTGATAATAAAATAATTATTATCTATATAGAGGGAGAGAGAGAGAGAGAGAGAGAGAGAGAGAGAGAGAGAGAGAAATTTAATTATTTTATCACGCCCTAGTTCCCTCTGGGGAAAACTTGACAAAAGAGCAATTTTTCAAGCTCTCTTTTACATGACATTCCGAAGTAAAAATTGTAATAGAAGTAACCTCAAAATAAAAATAAAACATAACCCGTAACAAGTCGCGCTCGTTATAAGCAGCGCTGTAAGATACCAATCAAACCAATCAAAAGTAACCTGATTTATCACACGGCATTATGAAAATTCATGGCCACGCCACAGTTTTACGAAATCACACAAAGTGATAAAAAATCATACAAAATAATACAGACTCATGGAAAATCATACAAAATTATTTAAAATTCATAAAAATGATACGAAATTATTTTAAAATCATAAATACCATACAAAATAATGTTAAAAAACAAAACGGTAATAATACAAGAGGGATGGAGAGGGGGGTAGAGAGACAAGGGGAGGGAGCGATAATAGTTCTCGATTAGAATCGACAATCCGCTCACGGCTATACACATTTCCATCCCAATCATCACGATCCTTCGTTCGCGCTTGAGCAAGCCACAGAGGTTCATAATTACTTGAACGAAACTATTGTCCTCATAATGTTTCACCACATATAATATTAATTCTCTTGGAAGAGACACTAATTTAATAAATATAGCATACAATGTTCCAAAATGTTCATTATAAAAAGCACAGTCCTTTTTTCCGCCCTTGCATTGCGTAACATTCAGTCTACCTCCACTGGGACGAAATCCCACGGGGGCACTGCCCTAACTAACTAACGGAGTACTGCCCAATCATCTAACTAACTCTTTCGTGATCGGGGTGGGATAAGATAAGGCTTGCATGAAAACAAGGTGTACAATTAGTGCTATAAATATGGCTCAAGCAATTACTTAGTTGTCAGTGTCGAGGCGCGTCGTAAAAGTTCTCGGAGACTCCTTTATTCTGATGACGAGCCGCGAGGGAAAAATTGAACGAAAAATCTTGCCTGACGCGTCGGAAGCTTTCGATTAAAGTGTGCCAGGCTATTCACGACAATGGAAAGCTCTTTTCTCCGCTTCTTCATCAGAGCTGGTCCGTGTGTACGCGGTGGTGAATACAGTCGAATATTCTGTTAAACTTCGTCGTACGTATACCAAAGTATCCAGACTGATGTTCCGGCTGTGAAAATCCGCGCCCTTGCTTTGTAAATGCAATCCACCTGTTGCTAGGCCTAGAGTGCTTTTACCCACGGAGCACGGTAGACGAGGAGAATAAGGGAGAGCGAGAGGGAGAGGGAGAGGGAGAGAGAGAGAGAGAGAGAGAGAGAACGAGAGAGAGAGAATGAGAGAGAGAGAGAAAATGAGAGAGAGAGAGAGAGAATGAGAGAGCTATAATAACCTAACCGGAGTCAACATGAAGGCATCACTAGTTCCACAGTGCGTCCAAAAGCAAAAAGAACAGGGTTACAGCTCTCTCAAGAACTCCTGCATTCTCTTCACGGTCACGCAACATCCATTTTCCATTAACTGGCTACGTCTACCTAGAGGCCCGAAAATATGGCCAAATTCCAATTTTTTTTCTTGAAAGGATATTCGGTCATATATTGAGTGTTTAAAAAAATACAACAAAATACAGAATAACAACAAAAGCATGGCTGCCAGCAGAGGGTAGATTTTTTGTTTGCGACGTTTGGCGGTGGACCCTCTCTAGCGCAAACAGTCCATCAGAAATCTAAAAACTAAACGGGTTATTCACGTTAACAAAAATTACGCGTCATTGACGATCGTCGATTTCTAAAATAATTTTTTTCACACTATGTGGCGACGAATTGAAACTCGGGCATGCAAAATCTATGAAAAAAAGCTTTCATTTTTACGTAACTATTAAGAAATGAAGATCGATTTTCAAAAAGTGCGATCGTCAACGATCTTTAAAGGTTTCTCATCGTATCTTCTGTAAATTTGGAAACAATCTATCAAGTGGTTCTCGAGATATCATGTCCACGGACGTTGAAAACAGTGTTTCGAAAAAACGCGTTTGATGTTCGAAGCATGAAGAGCCACCGCTCGCCCGGCCGACTGTTAGAAGCTGTAGCTCATTCAATTTTAGGAATATATCCATAAAAGTTTCAGGGAATATAGCTAAAAGGTGATACTATCAAATAAAAATGTTTTTGGAACATGCAATTTTTTCACCCACCTAGGTAGAAGTAGCCCGTTGATGAGGACTGTTACAGCTACATACTATCAAAATGGACAGCCTTTTATTCGTTTAAGAAGCGCCTGGCTTACTGACTGAATCAGCTTAGATTTCTGATTTCTTACTGAAATCAGATTCAAAAGATCACTTGATTCGTTTAGTTTTGCGAACGAGTCTACTTTGTCCGTTTCCTCATGATTCATCGTCACATTAGTGTCAGTCGAAAATGACCATTGGTGGTTGATTTTGTATTTATTAAATTATATTCGGAAGACCCGATGCAATAATTATTCAAAGATGTGCCTGGTCAGATGTCTATCATTTTCTCAAACTCGCTCAACAACTTCAAGCATACGTCATTGGACGTCATTGACCGAACGCCCGTTTCACCCAATTGTTGGGCCGAATAATTGAGTAGTCCGACATTATTACGATAGAACAACCATGAAGATGAATAATACATTATCGGAATGAGAATCGATTCAGCGTATAGTGAATTATTTCACTCGATACTGTGCCTATTGTGTTTCCATTCTGCCTCGATCTATACTGGCTTGTAGAAAATTATTGACGTGGCGAGTTTAGCTTGATGTAGAACTACTTTTAGTTGCGAGGAAGGTGCTTGGTAATAAAATTGGAAACCTTCTTTTCCTTCGCATCACATGGTTGACTGTTCTCAACGATTTTGCAGTCAGTCTGCTGCCTACTCATACACAAAATACGTGCAGGCAAGTAATTTTCGTGATGATAAGTTGCTACAAATTGGCAAAAAATTATCAGAGGCCCAACATCTCTATCAGCAAAAAATCCTATTCCCACACCGTGTTAATCGAAAACTGATCACCTGGCTGATGGCAACAAGATAGGAGACGTTGCAGTATCTAATTTAAATCATAATACACGCTCGTCCGTCGTCACGGCTGTGCCTTACACGTGCGGTATCGAAAATCGAGTGTCGGAAAAAATTGATCCCTTCCAGCAGGCTTTATTTGCATAAAAAATATATACATTAAACAAAAATGTACTTCGGTGGACGCCATAATCCCGCCATATGGAGCTCGATACATTTCGTTCAACCGGAATGATGACATTATTGTTTACATTGTTTTTTTGCCCATTGCAGTTCGTTACAATCGAGCACGAGCAACTTTGATCAGTGTTTGATCGAAACAGAAGTTTTGCACTCGCTACAATCTCGCTCCACATGCTTCCTTCGTGCTTTTCGCGAACTTTCATAACTAATGACACGTATACCCCACGAAAAGCAAATCACCGGAATACATTGGCGTAGTCGGGGGGAGGGGGGCATGTCTCCCTCCCCAGGACCTGCCCCCTAAGAAAAAGAGTGTTCCAAAATGATTAAGTTCCAATAAACGATTAATTTTATTGAAGTTTCACCCAAGCAAGGATAAAGAAATAATTTGATGAAAGCTAAACCATTTCCTTCATCGTAATTTCGTAATTTGTGTAACGTCGTCATTTCGTAAATTAAATAGATATTTAAATTTCACAATTAAGTTAATTGTAGTAATAATTAAGTTAATAGAAGAATACTGGAAGATCAATATTTACTATGAAGTAACAGATAATATTTAATCTTAAACGCCGATTTGAGGATCTACCGTTATGGCATTTTTTTAATTGGATGCGGAGAACGGAAAGGATTTCATAGATAATTCTTTTCAAAACCTTAATAATTGATACATCAGCCTTAGAAGCTGAAGCGATGGTGATGAAAAACCTAGTTTCATTTGTAAATGATGAAATAAATTATGGAAATTTAAGAAATCATATTAGAAAGGAGTACAACCGTTTACATCAACTTTTTTCAAGTTGCAATAGTCCCAGCGACCTTCACCGTGGCTTAGAAGCACAATGCTTCGGATTAGAAGAATTGTCGTATTTGTTTCATTAAAATCGGTGAACTCCTTGTGTGTGAAACTGCTGGAATTGAGTTCCAATAGACGACCTCTAGAGATGCCTTTTTCGAGGGGTGATGTCACCCCTTAAAACCGATAAAAAAATATTCCGCCGATAAAAAAATACATATCGCTTACTTTTCGGTGCTTTATAACATATCCAAATTTCAACAAAATCGAAGGCTGTCATCTGAGGGATGTTCCTTGTACGGCTTATTTAATTCAGTACCTACTGAAAGTGACGTTTAAAGGCTGGTAACTGAACTAAAGAATGATGCAAAATTAGTTGATTTTTAATTTATTGCAATACTTTGATATTAATGTTAACATGAACGTGTAATTAAAGCTTCATATATTATGTGCTACGTGATTATCGACTATTATGTATATTTTGTTTTAAAGTACTGATGATTGTGAACAAAACCACTGTTTTTCAGGCCAGCCGCCTCTACCCACTTTAAAAAATTGCTGGCTACGCCAATACCAGAATATCTATCCATCCAACCATCAAATGACAGTTTATACGTTTTTTTTCTATAAACCTCAAAAAATGCATACGGTGTATAGATTTATTTTGTAAAATTATATATTTATTTTATTATATTTATTTCTATAAAATTATGTATTTTTATATTTTTATAAAGAATACAAAAATACAAATTCAGCTTCGACAGGCCTGAAACGGGGTATTTTTAATTTGTGTTGAACACAATGAAATTTTTTTTCCATTCACAATATTTTCTTTCGTCATGTTCAACACAAATTACAACACACCGTTTCAGGCCTGCCAAAGCCGAATCGGAAATTACAAAATCATTAATAGCATTATTGGACTTAAAAATGATAAAGATCTTCTAAAACAATATGATTAATTCGAAAAAAAAAACAGAAGGAAAAAGGAACCACGGTAAGATTCGTCTTAAAAATCAGAGAATGGATCACCTTATTTTAGAGACTTTTTGAATAAATAAAAAAGCTGTCATTAAAAAAAAAGTTTTCAATTTAGAAGCAAAAAAAACGTTGACACTGATAATTAATAAATTTTTTTCATATTTTTTAACGAATATATGCTTCGCACTAGAAACGAATTATATAGTGACATTTGTCGATATCTCAATCAGTTCGGAATTATCACTGTTTAAACGTTTCCCAAAGTTACGAAATAAACATTTTTTGGAAAATTATAACTCCTAAAAGAGAAGAGATAAAAATCTAAAAATTGGTGTGGATATTCCTTTCGTGGGGTACAATTTTACAACAAAAAGGCAGAAAATCCAAAAATGGTCGGGGTCACAGGTTAGGTGAAATGGCGTTGAATTTAGCCATATAGATATCCTCGATAGAAGGCAATCGAGAAACCAATTATGTATTTTTCCATACATAATTATAGGTACCATGGCTCAAGTTTGGCTGTTTTATCGATACAATAAGGTCGATAGAGCGAAGTATCGTTAGCAGGGCGTATGGGCGAAAAGTCAGCGCGCGTGTAATAGGAGACGATATCCCTTCTGGGCGAAGTTTGTTCGCATCTCGCGTTGCCAAGGAGACTATCCGCGTGCCTTCTTCACTATCAGATTCCCGAGGGTACTTCTCACGCGCTCGCTCGTCGCCACGTCTCCCATCCTCTCTTCCATCCTCACCGTCACCCGTGGCACTTTTATGCCTCCACGATGCTAGTCTTCCACGTCCTTTCCGTCAAAGGAAGAGGTAGATGAGCGAAGCCAAGAGGTGGGGAAAAAAGGAGAGAGGAAATTGAAGAAAAGAACATTGGAGGTGATGCTTCGGGTGTGATCTCTTCGGCAAAGCTTGCCAATATTGGTGGCAAAGCTACCATTTATTTGGTTCACTTTGGATTTAGTTCGCACATTCTCGCATACATTTCTGGAAATATTTGAGTTAAATTAATTTAGTATTATTCCCTTGTTATTATTTTTTATCATCGTTTTCTTACCGTGAATGTCAAAATTACTTTTTCTCATTCACGACCGAACATTTTATAGACTAGATATCTTTGAAGGTCCATTTCCAGCTGGTGATCCTTAGCGCAATGACGACCCTCCGACGCCGACGGGAATTTTTTTCTGAACGGTAAAAAATGCCCTATAGGATGAAATCCACGTCGCGTAGCGGTGTGCCGATACTTGAAAGGGTGACCGTTTAGCCTGCATGCGGAACAGTAGCCCATTGGAAAAGAACGGCCGTGGTCAATACTTCGAGTCGATCCCTAGGACTGAACATAGCGAAGTGTGGGCTGAAATTAAAAGGGCTGGGATTTCAATAGCCTGGGAGGGCGTACATTGGGCGAAGGAACATTGGGGGAAAAAATGATAATACGATTTCCGCGTTAAATTAGAAAAGAACGAACTTTCATTAGAGAAAGTAGACCCACCGTTCTCGGGTCTGTTTGTATTGTTACGGTCGTGTCAGATCGTAGCCTTGGTGCTCCCATCTGTATGATAAAGAGGAACTGAGAGATGAGAGTGGACGGTACGACTGGTCCGGTGAAAGGAGCGTGCGAATCTTGAGCTTCTACGGAAAGCTTTCAAAGATCGTCGGATCTTCGAGAAAATAAACGGAATGCCTCCTGCCCATCAACTTGGCGAAATCCTCGCAATAGGATTCTCCTCTCACCCACGCACTTTCGATCACGTCGTTGCTGTTTCTTCACTTTACTCTCTCCCTTTCTTTTTCTCTCACCCTCGACAGGGACCTGAATTAACGGGGGCACGTACCGGTGCATGGGTGTATAGAGTCTCATACAGAGAAAATGAGAGATCGAGCCGACAATTGCGAGAGGTCACGAAATCAATCAAGAACCTACAAGCTCTCTCCCCCTGATTCGAGAAACAAATACTCCCATAAAGGCGTGACCAATCGCCACACTTCCTGAAACGACGAATGCCCGCACAAAGATACATACGTTCGTACAATCCTTCCGAAAGGGTAAGCTCTCGCATCAAATTCGAACTGACACGTGAAAATGGGAAACGAGAATTTCATCAAATTTACGAGACATCTCGGATGTCACGCGCAACGCGTGAAGAGCTTCGAATGCGCCCGTGGACAAGGAGAGTGAGTGAGTAAGTTAGTGAGTTAGTGAGATAGTGAGTGAGTGAGTTAGTGAGTTAGTGAGTTAGTGAGTGAGGAAGTCAGTGAATTAATGAGTTAGTGTGTTTGTGAGTGAGTGAGTGAGTGAGTTAGTTAGTCAGTAAGTGAGTGAGTGAGTGAGTGAGTGAGTGAGTGAGTGAGTGAGTGAGTGAGTGAGTGAGTGAGTGAGTGAGAGAGTTAGTGAGTTAGTGAGTGAGTGAGTGAGTGAGTAAGTGAGTGAGAGAGTGAGTGGAGAAAGTGAGTGAGAGAGTGCGTGAGTGAGTGAGTGAGTGAGTGAGTGAGTGAGTGAGTGAGTGAGTGAGTGAGTGAGTGAGTGAGTTTGTTAGTTAGTCAGTGAGTGAGTGAATGAGTGAGTTAGTTAGTTAGTAAGTGAATGAGTGCGTGAGTGAGTGAGTGAGTGAGTGAGTGAGTGAGTGACTTATTGAGTGAGTCAGCGAGTGAGTGAGAGATAGAGAGAGAGAGGGGATTTTCTGATGGTACTAAAAAAAATTGGCTTGCGGAGAGAAAAACACCCTCGCCTCCTTTCTATTTTTCAAGATCGATGAGGTATAAATTTGATGCTGGTAATTTGTTCACGGTTAGTCGCAATATGGAAAAAAGGCCTTGTCAATAAGGCATGTCGGTGGAAACTGTCATGGGCAATGTTCATCACGTTCAGCTAGGACATTCCTTCATTTTTTTTCTTTACAAAAAGCAACCTTTTTAGCAGTGATCATTAAAATAAAAAAAGTCTCTAGATCACGAGGTGGTCGTTGCGGGATTTTTTAACTGGCATTCAAAGAGTCGTATATATATATATATATATATATATATATATATATATGTGTGCATACCAAGGATGTAGAGAGACGCCCTCTGACATTACCTGTCCTACATAAGCGTACTTGAATCTGGATCACCATGGCGTCGTTGCTGATATAGCTATCGGCCACGAACCCTCGCGCTATCCCATAGCCTTGTGCCATTTCCAGACCGCGACTGCTTCACATCATTCCAGTTATGCAAAATTCACTCCGGTCTATGTATGTATAAGATGTAATCCGCCTCAGCGGAAATTCATTTATATAATATCAAATTTATTTCTATAAAATGGGGATCTGACTAACTTTATCGTGAAATTGCAAAACTTTTTCGGGTCAATAAAAGATGATGAGTCAAGTTGCCAATAGACCTAAAGATACAGCGTGGCTCAGTGCTCCAAAAAAAAACTCTGTGGCAGGACTTGCAACATCTGTGTCAAAACCGTAAAAAGGTTTTTTGGGTCTTTCACCACTGATGTTTCATCCAGCTTATCGGAAGATCAGCTATCAATGTGCAGCCTGCACGTTTCTGACGACGCCTATAGTTTAATTTGATTTGATTTCTATTCGATGAGTTCTGATTCCGGAAGAAAGCTTTGGCTGCTCTTTGGCGATACTTAGACCTGGAAAATAAAATCCACCGATCTATCAGTTCGCGCTCCACCGCGCCTCTCGTCACATAATAGTTTTACGGATTGTGGTGGAATTCCTGCACTTAGCTAAGATCGGCAGAATCTTAGCAAAGTCATATCCTTCGAACAATTGAGCATTGCTCGATGAAACCTCAGAGTACATGTTACTCAGTAAAATGGACTGATAGCAGCTATGCGAGTAAGCGGTAGCCGAGGGTTTCAGTTGCAGGAAGTTTCCGGTGTTGTTTCTCACTGTGGCTGAAAATTTCATTAACGCTCGCAGCCAGCAACGGCGCGGAAAAGCTCTGATGCGCCACGAACAGGAGTACGCAGCACGCAAACGTCATCCCACGGGGGTGTATTAGTACACGAGCAAACGAGCACGAAAGGCTGTACTCTTGAGGGCACATGATGTTGTATTGGAGAATGTATTAGGTAATTCTCCCCACCGCTGTTGTATATCGTAGCAAGAATGGATTAGGTTGAGCATAAGGGAGTAGGTGAGCCACCTAAAGCGTGCGGGAATGGTCTTTCCAATTCAGCCGAACAGAGACGAGCCTTCCCTACGTCATTTGGCCATCCTTCATCACCCCCCACCCCCTCTCACTCTGCTCCTCATGCAGAGTTCTAATATTCCCTCAGCAACGAACGGTGATGGCATTTGCAATTCAATACAAAAATGCAAGAAACGCGCGGGAGAGAAGAGCCATTCCGTGACCACTAAAGTTCCCTCCAAGTCTCCACCGATCACGTTGACAAGCAGCATCATGCATAACAGAATAAATATCCAATGCCGAGGTTTTTTCATTCCTCTCTTCTTTATGTCTTGGAAACGAAGAACTCCGGCTCCGTTAGCTTTCTGCGGTCAAGGACGCGACAAGCATATGCTTTCAGCGACCTGCTGCACCGCGGTGCATTAGCAAGAAATGCAAGACATACGATGCATGAACTCTCATATCTCTCTCTTTATCTCCGCGTATATATGACGAAGCAACTCTTCCACCACGGTAGACGTTTATTTTTCCATTTCTATCGGCCTTGATAGTTCACACACGATTAGACATCCTCCACCTTCTTATTATTACACTCATCTTCATAAAAATACTTTGATTATACTGACCTATGGCCGATACACCGATGTGGAAAAAAATTATATACTTTTTTTGCCGAACGGATATATATACAAGGTGTCCTGTTATGAATGCATAATCCTGCAACTGTCGATAGGTCAGATCATGTCCTACTATATACTGAAATTTCCGTTCAGGAAAAGTCCTACGGCTTTCGAGATTTTGGGATTTAGGTTATTTTTTGAAAAAAAATCATATGATTTTAGTTTTCGCATGCCATTTCTACAAAAATATGAATCGACAATGACTAAGCAACTTTAAGGGGTCTTCTGACTTTAGACGCTAAAAAAGGCTATTTTCATGATTTTTTTAATAGGTTTATATTATAGATATTGATATAAAAGTTGTTCCACTTAATAAATACACTTTCGGAAATAGATTTAATTTTTTTTGTTTATTTAAGTCACTATTTATAGACGAAAATGGTAATTGACCAATGTCCTAAAAATTGTAGGTCTGCGCTGTTGATGAAATCTCGGAGACATATCTTCCGAAACAAAAAAATCAAACGGTTGTAGATTCATTTTTCAGTTTTAGGTTCATCGCTATAGAGCATATCATAAGATTTTTTATATATGCAAAAATAACAAAATGGCGGACATTTTTCGAAAAAACAAAAAAAAGCGGTTTTTTCACCGTTTTTGGCAAAAAAATGTGTAAATAACAAAATTTAAAAAATCCTTGATATGCGCTATAGCTATAGTTGTAAAGAATGTGATTAAAATTTCATAAGGATCGGTTCAGTAGTTTCGAAGATTTTATCAACAAGTCGTCGAAAAACGTTGTTTCGAGAACAGCGCGTTTAATGTTTGTTTGGATTACATATATACCTTGAAAAACAATTTTTTTATGTTTTTCGAAAGTGTATTTATTAAGTGTAATAACTTTTATATCAATATCTATAATATAAACCTATCAAAAAATTCATGAAAATAGCCTTTTTTAGCATCTAAAGTGAATTGGTACGATATGTGTAGTACCTTTTTTTTACAGCGTAGGCTATCAAAGTCAGATGTTCGTATTAGCTTGTATGAAAATTCTGCATGAGATCTTTTTTCGTAAGGTTTCCTTTACATTTAACGCGAGAAATCCCTTCAGGAGCGTGAAAAATAGGTATTTTCCGGGAATTTTTTTACAGGGGAGAAAATAATCTGATCATTTTTGAATTTGGACATGAGTTTATTATAACGGTCAAGTATAAATAAAAAAATTTGGGATGATCAACAAAATGGCGGCGTTATTAAGGGTCTTCGGAGGCCTGTTTTCTGAGACATCGAAAAGTGCTGCAGTTGTCACTCTTTTTCTGTTGATCTGAAAAAGATTTAATAAGTGTCATTCGTTTACTGACATATTAAGGGGAAGGATATACCTAAAAAATTATGAAAAAGTGCAAAATTGAAAATTTGGGAGCCTTTTTAATCCAAAGTTCGAATTTTCGACCATTTTTGCAACATATTTGACCCCAAAAAAATTATTTATTTACACGCTACCTTTCAAACTTTAGGTATATCCTTCCGATAATATTACTGAGAGCAACCTCCCAAAATTTCATCCAAATCAGTCGATAACTTTTTGAGCTACAACACGAGCAGTTGTTTAAAAAGTAGTGTCGAGATAATCGCGATTAAAGTTTAATCGCTACCTGACCGCATGCTGTCTCCGCGCTCTAGACTATATGCGATCACTCATATTTCAAGTTTTCCTTTGGTCAGTATATTCTTTGGGTATCATACTTTCGAACCATGTAAAAAAATCGATTTTTTGAAAATTCTAAAGGGATTTCTCGCCTTAAGGTAGAACAAGCGTTGATTTGCATTGAAGCGTTGCATTGAAATTTAAACAGAATAATTTTCCGTCAAAAAATATTTGTCCTCTATAATAAGAAGACATATGGCACCACCGCATCGTTCCAGGTATCCAATGACCTAAGTTTGCGCGGCATATTTAAAATTATAATGCAACACGAATTTTTAATTGGAAGCAATTTTTAATGGAACGAAGTTTTTGATTAGTTATTAATTAACCAACACTTTTATTTGTTAATGAATACAACATAAACAACTCACAATATTTACACTTATAACGCAAATATTTTTTTATGATAAAAGTTTTTAACTTTAGGAACACGATATTTTTTTCCCGAAATGTTGAACAATACTGTTCTGCGGTGTTGCCATATGTCTTCTCATTATAGGGGACAAATATTTTTTACGGAGAATTATTCTGTCTTTACTGAACGTTTTTAGCAAAACTGAAAAGCAAAGGCAATCCAAACACTTTTCACTCTTTCCCTAACTAGTTTGCTATCTAAACATAATTTTTTTTTCAAAATTTATAAACACAGTAGATTGGTACGACGAATTGTGTGACCTGACTTTCGGTTACTGCAGACCCTGCAGTGTTGAAAGTTGCAATTCAAAAACCCATTATCTCTCAATCTAAATAGTCGACTGTTCTGAAACTTCACTCAAACATGCATAATGATATGAAGAATGTCCGGTTAAAATCAATAGAAATCAAGAGCGCGCGCTCGTTCTACCTTAAGGTTACAGAGAAGACTTTTCTAGATAAAAGTCTTCTCTTTTACCAAAAACCAAGAGTATTAAAAAAAAAGTTATCATTTGTAGAAATGACATGCGAAAAACCAAAAGCAAATGATTTTTATCTCGAAGACCGTGGGACTAACTAAACTGAAATTCCACTATATTGTACGCCACGATCCGACCTATCGACAGTTGCAGGATTATCCATTCGTAACAGGACACCCTGTATATAGCGAAACGATATTTCAAACCTGTTTAATCCATGTAACGTTACGACGTCTGGCTATTTTTGGGCTAGTCCTTACCGTCTTTTTCAACCCATCCTGGATTTTTCGGACATGATGGTCCCTAAAGTGAACTTTCTAGAGACACGTCTCCATTTATCTAAATATAATTTTGAAAATTTTATAGTTTATATAATGCTGGGCATGGGGGCGATAACTTTGAGGACAGTCTTCGAAGTCGTATGCTTTCAGAATCGCCCTTCTTCATAAATATATACGTCGAGAGTGTACGGTGCCTCTTGATATATCGTTGGACTCGCGTTGCTGGCCGTCACGTACGGTAGGAACACTGAACAGCTCGGACGCGGCACGAATACGACTTGATTATCGTCCCCGTATATTCCCGATATATTTTTCCACTCTGTCGTGTCCGTTCATGAAGAAAATTCATTTTTCGAGAAAAAAAAATACAATCGCAATATCAAACGTAATTCTATAAATGAAATTGAATCTGCAAAAATTGATAAACAATTCTATGATTTTATCAAGTTATCTATTGATGGATATTCCCGTATGTGATTGAGTATACGTGCGTTCGGCTTCCGGTTACAAATTATTCCGTTACCGGTTGAAAAGTGATGAAGGCAATTTTCGCTTCGGTCCATTTTACAAGTTAAAGCTACGAGTTCATTCAAATGAATCGAGTCGTTTCTATTTCTGGCATTCTGCCACGTATGTCTCGCCAGTACTGAATATTCCAGATGACGTGCCCCATCTCGACCCTCAATGATGGCGAAATACTACGCATTTAAAGGTCCTCGTGGCTCTACGATAATATCGGGTTCAAGGCTCACCGGCAATTACTCTAAGTGCGCTACATGTTGGAGCACTCAAATCCCGCTGTACTGAAAGTCCTGAGAGGACAACGCGTTTAGGCGCGAGCCCGGTGGCTTTCGCGTATCGTGAATTTATCGGGGATGGGCCATCTCCACCCTTCCACCCTTTCTCTCGATGAAGAGAAAAATTCGTAGAATTTTGAACCTCCCATTTCGATGTACGTGAGCTGGAACACATCCGCCAGGTGTCAACCAGGGTTGCAAATAATGTATTACTTTTTGTAATGCATTAGCGTTTTCATTACTCATTACTTTACATTTACATTACATTGGAATTTGTAATATAAAAAAATTCCATTCCTCATTACGTTACATTTTGCACTGTGAAATATTTTCATTACCCATTACAATGTAATGGTTAGTGGAATTTGTTTACAATACAAAGTCCAATGTAATGAGTAATGGTAATATTTTACATTACAAAATGTAATGTAACGAGTAATGGATTTTCTTTACATTACAAAGTGTAATGTAATGAGCAATGGCATTTTTTCACATTACTAATGCAATGCAATGTAAAAAATCTCCATTACTCATTACCATGTAATGAGGATTATTATTCGTTTCCCATTAGGGGCAGCGGTTTTTGCACTGGGTCGATCTGACCCGAAGGGATACGAATAATAATCCATATTACCTTATAATGAGTAATGGAGATTTTTTACATTACATTAGTAATGTGATCAAATTCCATTGCCCACTACCGTATATTTTGTAACGTAAAAAAATCCCATTACTCATTATATTAAATGTTGTAATGTAAAAAAATTCCATTACTCATTACATTACACTTTGTAATGCAAAAAAAATCCATTACGCATTACATTGGACGTCGTAATGTAAACAATGTCCATTGCCCATTACAATGTAATGTGTAATGGAATTTGTTTTACATTACAACATATAAGGTAGTGGGCAATGGAATTTGTAATGATTTTTTTGTCATTACACATTACATTGCATTTTGTAAGGAAAATGTTTCACATTACAAATTCCAATGTAATGAGCAATGGAAATTTTTCACAATACAAAATACAATGTAATGGGTAATGAACATTTTTTACATTACAAAATCCAATGCAATGAATAATGGAAATTGTATACATTACAAAATATAATGTAGTAATGTAGTGGATCGTTTAAGGCGTTACCCCCACTTGTAGCGCAAAAAAGGCCTTTTTCATGAATTTTTTTAAAGAAAACTACAAAACTTTTTTAATCGATCAATATACCATCTTAAAGAACACATCTTGAAGAACTTTCAGTAATTTTTTTATTGAAAAATATTACATTGTTTAGTGGCAAATGGCCGTCAATGAAATAATGTTTTTATATACACGGTTTGCGGTGACCAACATTGCGGCGAAGTGGATCATCTGAAAAAAAAATGCGGATGGATTTAGTCAAATATAAGTATAAACTAGTCTTTAATCGAAGGATTTTAAAAAATATTCATTTTTCACAAAATGGCGGACAGTCAAAGTTAATGGTTCGATTTTAACGAAAAAAAAATCGAACGATGAAAGGCTACATTTTTATGTATTAAATAAGCCTGTAAAATTTCAAGAAGATCGGTTCATTAGTGTTCGAGTAATCTTGGTCACCGACTTCAGAAATGCCATTTTGAGAAAAACGCATTTAAAGATTCAATTTCCGGTCACAACGGATTGAGAAGAATTAAGAAGATTGAGAAGATTGAGAAGGATGAGAAGATTGAGAAGAGAAGAATCAACACAACGGATTCTTCTCTTTCAACGCTCATATCTCAGTCAATTTTGTTCGGATCGACTTGAAATTTTCAGGACATATTCTCAGATACTTATACTTCAAAAAAATGCAATAAAAAAATCGATTTTTTTCAAAATCGCAAGTGGGGGTAACCCCTGAACTTCGGAGTTGCTCTTTTTTCGTCGATTTTCCGTTTCCGATTGATATCTACTTTGAAAACTCTTCGTGGTCGCTACGATGGATTTCTGCAGGAAGATTTTTCTGTAACGTTGCGAGATCAATTGGACACAATCCACGTTGCTACATTCCATAGGGCTGTTGGAACAATCGGCAAAACGTTTGTTTGGGTTTGTTCGCTCGATTGCTCCGAGCCAACGGATCGATCGATCCAAATGGTCCCTCATTGTATCCAACCGATAACATTATGCAAACATCAGCACAGCCGTACCGCCGATATTCCTAAATAAACTTCAAATAAGCCACGTATGTACGTGGAAACGAATAAATGTTCCGAGACTGCATCATGGTTTGCATTCAACACCTCATTCAAATTCGCACAGCTCTATCTTTCAATGCTATTATCCGTGATCACTAGCGAGAATTCACTCCCACGAGAGCTTTTGGCTATTATCCCGAAGAGACATGGCTGCACCCCCATTTCCATTCGGTTGATCGATTCTTGCGGTGGTATGCACCTACAATACTGCTTGCGTTATTATTTCTCCCAGGCTCCACGCACCCAGTCCCGGAATCCATCACATCCGTTTCAACAACGGCAACGTCGATATCCATCTCAGAACTTTTCACGTAGGAGCTTGAGCTTCTCAGCCGACGACACTTTACGTAATCGCTATCGCTGCAATTTCCTGCACCACGTTAATCGATTTTTCTTTCTCATTTCAGGTAAGTTGTCTCCGCTCGATTAAAGATGCTCTTAGGAAGTTGGTGAGTCTTTGAATTATTTCCTATAGGTGTGCATGTGAGACGAACAGCGCCGAGGGAGAGCCAGAAATCAAGTTTTGCCAGATTACGATGATGACGTTGAAGCGTTTATCGGTGAAATGTAAAGCAATTTTTTTTAATTGCGCTTTTTTGTGGTTGCTGATTTAGGCTGTGAAAATGACAAACTTTTTTGCGCGTTATTATTAGGGATTTGCGCTTTCAATTTGAAGAAAAGGTTTGGATAATGCTAAGAATAACGATATCTAAAGAAAATCGGTGCATTTCAACGTGCAAACTTTAAACGCATGTTTTAATGCGTTGATTATTTTGTTTGTTGGTGGTCTATATTTCATCAATGACGGAGAAAAAAATGTACATGGTAATCTACGGTGTGGAGGAATTTTATGTCGGTGCATGTATATTTTGCATTCTCGATGAAGCAATTTTAGCAATCGTCGATAAGGTCAGTCGCATTTTTGCGGAACCATCCATACTGGCTGAGGATCCTGCAGATTTCGTATTTATCCAAGGCGATAACTTGAAGTACAGAATGATGAGACAGCTGTCACGAGGCGAATATTATTATTATTCATGTCGCTTAGTATACCAGTTAGTTTTATATTTTTGTATATTGTTAGCATAGTATTGCACGCTAGACGTTTTTCTAAGATCATTACAGATGTTACAAATTTAACAACAGTCGATAAGAAGGATTTCATGGCTCACCATTTTATCCCCACTGATTAACGCGAGTGACGTTGCGTTGGTAGAGAACAAAGTTGAATGCAAACCATGATTGCCAACCAGCAACAAGTGTGCGCTTCCTTACCGAATATCAGTAACGTCGATAAGCTAGAAATTTGCCAGAGCTCAATGTTATCGAGCGAGTTAACGCGGTCGGTAAATTATCGACTCTGGGCGCGAAATAATCTTCCGGAACCCTGTGCAACGCCACATTGCATTTTCCCATTACAACCGTATACATTCGTCGGCATTATATTGATTTTTGATACAGCTGTGATTTTAGAATTTGCCCCTTCCATCGTTTCTCGACTACTGCGTTGGCCCACTCATTTGTTCTTTTTCGCAATCTCGTGCAGCGTTGAAATTCAACAAAAAGTCTTGCTAACTTTTTCATTTCTTTGTTTTCACGATCTACGAAAATATTTTTTTTGCAGATTTAGATTGTTGAAATTTGATAAGAATCTGAAAAGATGTTCGAATGATTTTCTTAGTCTAGATGTGCAAAAAAAAATTGTCGATAAAAAGTAATTTTTTTTAATTGCCTATATTTGTTGGCCCATTTAGGCTTCGATTTTATTCAGGTCGTGAAAACCATTCAATTCCAGCGACGTAAATATCGTAACTTCATTCAGTTATAGATTTGGAATTATCCCACATCGATTTCGTCGATTTGCAATTACTCGAAATATATTTAACATTCTAAGAAATATAGCAATCTGTGTTGGATGCTAGAAAGAATTTCCTGTTTCACACTTCCGTTTATGAAGCTGAAGAATGCAGAAATTAAAAAACTATAAGACAAGAACTTGGTATATGAAATCGTCGTTGGACGAGAGTGGAAAATACTGTTTCGACATGCGTAGCAACCGTATGGTTCCCTGGATCGTATGAAACCCACATTTGCACGTAAATACCTGATGGAGATTCGGAGAGACGGAGAGAGACGGCGAGAGAGAGAGAGAAATTTTCTCCGTATAGATGGGAATAAGATGGATGAGTAGCACGTGTTACCAGGCTAGAGCTCCAAGTCGCCTCTGCAAAGTCTCTCATCGTGGTATCAAAGGTGTTTCAGCACTTTCGAGCAAGCACCAGACTTCTTTTCGCACGTCTCTAGTTTTCCCCATCCTTTACTGTCGGAAGACTCTCTTCGCCTCGTCAAGGCAACGTTACTTTACACCGTGATGCATGATCACTCACCCTCCCGTCTGCGAAAAATCCGCTCCAAAGATATTAAAAATAGTGCAAGTAAAAGGGATGACTTCCCTTACCGATCAAACCACAGTGTTATTTTCCGTCCGAAGTCCTCAATTTGACATTTGACACGTACATCATGATTGTAGTCTCTCCTGCTAAATGCCAATCGTCATTGGTCGCCCTGCTGTAAATATCGGTCCGATTCAATTGGACTGTTGCCGATCTCGGGTTTCCCGGACCCAAGAATATGATCGATGTTATCGAGTTGGGTTTATTCTAGGATGTTTACCCGAGGAAAACAGCCGGGTGGATGAGAGCCTCTTGGCTAGCCGAGTCTGGAACCGATCAAGGGTTCTTTCTTTGCAAAACTTACACAACCGACCCCCCAATCCTTTGTCAATGCCTTCATCTTGGATAGTGGCTTGATTAGTGGTCGCAGCAGTCAAGGCATCGACCGCCAGCTCTCCGAAGCTTGTACGACCCGACAGAATGCACATAATATATTTGCATGTGGTAATTGACTGATGGCTGACGCAACCCGATCTGACGATCAAGTACGACCGACCTAGGGGCGAAATCCAATCTTCAGCCGGTAAATAAATAACTTTGTAACACTGCTGGAGTGGTGAGATGGGTGCATGCTCATGTGGCATTTTGTCAAGTTTTAGCAAATGGGCCCTCCATAGTGGCTCGCGACACATACTAAAGATCAACAATCTGTACAGGATGCCGCTGATACTAATTACCATCCCTTGATAGCCATCAGCTTTTCTCGAAACTTAGATCGAGTTCATCCTTTTGTTTTATTAAAAAGTAAATGGTTACATGCATACTTTTCGATGTGATTTTTGCACTCATATTGACCGGCGTACGCTGGTGCCACAACGCGATGTTGGAAGTCCCGTGCGGAAAACTGATAGGGCATCCCTACTAAAAATAAGGCCTTTTCAGGGCTTCCCTAGGTGCTTTCCCTAGTAGGGATTTCCACAATGGGCCCAGACTTGGCCATTATCGGGATAAACTTGTAGGGATTTCCAGAATAAGCCCCGACTTGGCCATTATAGGGATAAACCTGTAGGGATTTCCACAATAGGACCCGACTTGGCCATTATAGTGATAAACCTGTAGGGCTTTCCACAATAGGCCCACCCACATGGAAATAAGATATACAAAAAATATACCGAAAGATATATAAAACATTCAGTAAATATATTTTGTTCGAAAAGTTGGATATGTCAAATATAAATTTGGATATGTCTAAAAACCTGTGCGATTTATATATATAAATAGCTTCTAAGATATACATTAAATATATTAGATCTGTATACTGAATATATCTTTTATACACTGGGGAACATACCGGAGAGCGTACGCTGGGATATAAAAAAAAAATACATTTTAGATACACATAAAATATATTGAAAGCGCATGACCAACGTATGCTTTATACATTTTTAATAGGTTATCCGAATATATTTAAGGTATGCTATATGTATATCTGAATATATATTACTATATGCTTATATGCTATATGTACTAATAGACCATGAATAGACGCAAGATTCATTTGAATCATATAAAATGCTCATAAAAGATACATTTTCGATTCATTCATTGTATATATACATTTAAACACACACACACACACATTAGCCTTTGCCCACGGTTTTGCCCGCTCTGTACCGCTCTAAACAGTTATTCTGGCTACCTGGTCTGTAGTTTTTGATAATTCACCTTGCTTATTGAAAAAAAATATATTCCATATAAACTGACTTTTTGTCTCCGATATCTTTATCATAGGTATAGATAGGTTGAGTATTTACTGACGAACATTTCAATGGCAATCACATTGATTGATCTTAACTTTACTAAATGAAAAAGTACTCAAATGAAACCTTTGAACTTTGGATAATATGTTATTGTCTGAAATGAGTTATCTAAAATTAAAATTTAATCGATTTTTCCAAAATTCAGTATACATCACGTTTCACGTTTTTCTTTCTTCCCCGTCGGTTAAAATAAAATATTTTCTCGGTTGGTCACTCTACAGCAGGCGACGACATAGAGCTGACCATGCGAGAAGCAGGCTGTTCGTCGGTTGACTCGCTCGTAGCGTTTGTCGTAGCGTTTGCCCTTGCGATTTGTTAATCGTCATCGCAAAGCAGATGGTTACGGGGAACTGCACTTAAATTGAAAGGGGCATTGGGCTATTGGGCATAAGTGGTATTCGCGGTATAAACAGCGTCTTACCCCGTCCGCACCCCGTCAGAACTTCTCCCTCGATAACCTTTTGTTAAAAAGTAATTAATTGCTCAACTTAGACTCGTTCGATTTAAATAAAACAAATAGCATCATATTAGTGGTATTTTACGCTATAAACAGAGAAAAGCATATTTCATTCGGTTCAGTAGTTTTACACACACACACACACACACACACACACACACACACACACACACACACACACACACACGCGCACGCACGCGCACGCGCACGCACACGCACACGCACACGCACACACACACTCACACACACACACACACACACACACACACACACACACATCTTCAAGTCGGTATCTCGCGAAGACCCCCACACGGAAAAAAAATATACGTAAAATATATTTTTCAATAAATTAAAAATAGATGTAAAATATATTTCAGATATACATTATGTATCTTAGATGTACTGTAGATGTATGCAATATATATGAGAAATGCATCTAACGTATACTCGCGATATCCAACTTTTCGAACAAAAATAGATCTTCAGAATATATAGAGAATGCACGTTGGATATGCGACGACATGTACTCAAACTATACTGAAAGTATACGTTTGAGTATACCCACACGGAAATAGAATATATGTAAAAGTATAGTTTTCGATATATTAAAAATGTATTTTAACTGTATTCGACGTGTAATTGAAATATACTTTAAATGTCTTTAAAATACATCTAAAATATACACGATATATGTTCATACTCCGTTTAAAATATACTTGAAATATACTCATAGTACATTTTAAATATTATTAAAATATATTCAACGTGTATTTAAGATATACTTGGAGTGTATTCAATCTATACTAGAAATATTCTTAAAAATTTTGTTATGACGTTATTTACATCATTGCACCCTTTTACGATATTTTTCCTTGTCGTTAATTACGATTATGGTGTTTACAGTTCAAATATTTTAATAGTTCAAATTTAAATTATATCAGACGCTTACACGCCGTAAGGTGGTTTCGAACCCGGGACTTCTGAGTGATGAGCTGGGACCTTCCACACTGAGCTAGTTCTACTTGATAAATTAACTTTCGTATCGTCTACATATGGTACAATACACAATGTTAGGTTATTGAGAAATGTGTGGATTTACAAGAGTAACTAACAATATCGGATCAATTACTTAATTGCGTTCGCATAGAGAGCGATAATCGAATGGAATTACGAGATTACATAACCTTCGATCATTTATTCCGGCTAGTGCGGCTAGGTCTTCGCGAGATACCGACTTGAAGATGTGTGTGTGTGTGTGCGTGTGCGTGTGCGTGTGTGTGTGTGTATGTGTGTGTGTGTAAAACTACTGAACCGAATGAAATATGGTTTTCTCTGTTTATAGCGTAAAATGCCACTAATATGATGCTATTTGTTTTATTTAAATCGAACGAGTCTAAGTTGAGCAATTAATTACTTTTTAACAAAAGGTTATCGCGGGAGAAGTTCTGACGGGGTGCGGACGGGGTAAGACGCTGTTTATACCGCGAATACCACTTATGCCCAATAGCCCAATGCCCCTTTCAATTTAAGTGCAGTTCCCCGTAACCATCTGCTTTGCGATGACGATTAACAAATCGCAAGGACAAACGCTACGACAAACGCTACGAGCGAGTCAACCGACGAACAGCCTGCTTCTCGCATGGTCAGCTCTATGTCGTCGCCTGCTGTAGAGTGACCAACCGAGAAAATATTTTATTTTAACCGACGGGGAAGAAAGAAAAACGTGAAACGTGGTGTATACTGAATTTTGGAAAAATCGATTAAATTTTAATTTTAGATAACTCATTTCAGACAATAACATATTATCCAAAGTTCAAAGGTTTCATTTGAGTACTTTTTCATTTAGTAAAGTTAAGATCAATCAATGTGATTGCCATTGAAATGTTCGTCAGTAAATACTCAACCTATCTATACCTATGATAAAGATATCGGAGACAAAAAGTCAGTTTATATGGAATATATTTTTTTTCAATAAGCAAGGTGAATTATCAAAAACTACAGACCAGGTAGCCAGAATAACTGTTTAGAGCGGTACAGAGCGGGCAAAACCGCGGGCAAAGGCTAATGTGTGTGTGTGTGTTTAAATGTATATATACAATGAATGAATCGAAAATGTATCTTTTATGAGCATTTTATATGATTCAAATGAATCTTGCGTCTATTCATGGTCTATTAGTACATATAGCATATAAGCATATAGTAATATATATTCAGATATACATATAGCATACCTTAAATATATTCGGATAACCTATTAAAAATGTATAAAGCATACGTTGGTCATGCGCTTTCAATATATTTTATGTGTATCTAAAATGTATTTTTTTTTATATCCCAGCGTACGCTCTCCGGTATGTTCCCCAGTGTATAAAAGATATATTCAGTATACAGATCTAATATATTTAATGTATATCTTAGAAGCTATTTATATATATAAATCGCACAGGTTTTTAGACATATCCAAATTTATATTTGACATATCCAACTTTTCGAACAAAATATATTTACTGAATGTTTTATATATCTTTCGGTAAATTTTTTGTATATCTTATTTCCACGTGGGCCTAGCCGCACTAGCCGGAATAAATGATCGAAGGTTATGTAATCTCGTAATTCCATTCGATTATCGCTCTCTATGCGAACGCAATTAAGTAATTGATCCGATATTGTTAGTTACTCTTGTAAATCCACACATTTCTCAATAACCTAACATTGTGTATTGTACCATATGTAGACGATACGAAAGTTAATTTATCAAGTAGAACTAGCTCAGTGTGGAAGGTCCAAGCTCATCACTCAGAAGTCCCGGGTTCGAAACCACCTTACGGCGTGTAAGCGTCTGATATAATTTAAATTTGAACTATTAAAATATTTGAACTGCAAACACCATAATCGTAATTAACGACAAGGAAAAATATCGTAAAAGGGTGCAATGATGTAAATAACGTCATAACAAAATTTTTAAGAATATTTCTAGTATAGATTGAATACACTCCAAGTATATCTTAAATACACGTTGAATATATTTTAATAATATTTAAAATGTACTATGAGTATATTTCAAGTATATTTTAAACGGAGTATGAACATATATCGTGTATATTTTAGATGTATTTTAAAGACATTTAAAGTATATTTCAATTACACGTCGAATACAGTTAAAATACATTTTTAATATATCGAAAACTATACTTTTACATATATTCTATTTCCGTGTGGGTATACTCAAACGTATACTTTCAGTATAGTTTGAGTACATGTCGTCGCATATCCAACGTGCATTCTCTATATATTCTGAAGATCTATTTTTGGTCGAAAAGTTGGATATCGCGAGTATACGTTAGATGCATTTCTCATATATATTGCATACATCTACTGTACATCTAAGATACATAATGTATATCTGAAATATATTTTACATCTATTTTTAATTTATTGAAAAATATATTTTACGTATGGTTTTTTCCGTGTGGGCAGACTTGGCCAGTATAGGGATAAACAAGTAGGGATTTCCACAATAGGCCCACATCTGACTATTATAGCGATAAAGCAGTATAAATAGCTTAGGCTACATGGCTAATGGCATTTCAATTATTCAATTCGATTATATACATGGATCGAATAATATTATCGAACGCAAATTGGGAAAAAGTGTAAGAGCATTAGCAAATAAAAAATCAATGATGAACACAAATATTCAGACAAACATCAGACAGTATTTATTTATCAAATTAAAGAAATCTTTTTCACAGATACAAACAATTACTCATGGTTTCACTCATACATGGAGTAATGCTAGCGCATAAATGTGAACAGTCCCAACCGGTTTTCGCGACATTTTTATTGCAACTAATTTCCGCTCAATACTCATTATAGGGAAAATTCTTTCTTCTGAAGACTTCGCTGATATTTCCCATTCATAAACTTTATCTGACTGTGTAGGATAAGTAAATAAATTGGTCTTTGTTTTCCAGATCTTTCCCTCAATGGAAATAGATTCCAGTGATTCAGTAGACCCATATATTTTTTTATTTCTACTACACATCCATTCCTTAGAATGGATGTGTAGTAGAATATATTTGTTTAAATAATGCAAAAGACTGGCATAACTATATAACTATAATCAATGTGATAATCTTATAATTTCAAACTTAAGTGTTACAAGCTATCACAATTCTAAAAAATGTTATCATAGTGGATAGTTCCTCAAAAATAAATGTTTGCAGTGAAGAGAGTTCGCCTCACATTATTTTCTGTATTAATTTTGTCACGGCAGTTTGTCATAAAAGCTCACATGCAAATACGCAATCACATTTATATACGCGCACACATACATACACATGTACTCACGCCCACACCTGTGCACATGAACAATTACATAAAAACAAATACAGATATACCCTGACGCATTTGACATACACGTATATCCACTAATACGGATATTTTATGGCGCTGAAATGGTTTCGATGAGGCGCCGTTGAGGCATTTTCAGGGCGCTAAAATGGTTTTGATGAGGCGCCATTGAGGCAACTTATAATGCCCCGGTCGTTGCGCCTTTAATGGCCCTTGTTGACAAAGTCTGACCGACCGGTAACGGCCCTCATGTGGCTTCCAGATTAGGGCCCGAATAAAGATAGGGAAATATTATTGGGGCCCGATCACAGCCCCAACTCAATTTCCGCACGGGGTGGTGCTAACGTCCACTGTCGTCTCGGAGATCTTTAAGAGCTACGAAACAACAACGCAAGTGGTTGTTGCTATGGTTGTATTTTCCTAGATACCAAACAGAATAGGTTACGAAACTTATCACTCCTAAGCGATTTATAACTATGGCTGCTTTTCTTCACATTGATCGGATTCCATTGATATCAATGGAACAGTGTAGGATGATCTTCAAACATATCGTCTTGAAACAGCAACCGGGTGCTCACTCCCCCCCTAATTCTCGGTACATAACTAGCCAGTTTCCTTCCGGAGATGATTTAGTTGTACATCAGCTACTTTTCCATCTCGATTACTTCTGATTCCAGATTGTTGGTAGGGGTCGATCTTTAGTTCGCAAATGCTCGCCAGTTTTTCGCACCTAAAGGACACTTGGTATGAACCCTAACGCGTTTGTCAATTGATGGTCATCCACCGTATTCACCCTGGAGAGTGCACGAGGGCTCAGAGCGCTGAAAAAGCGAATGAGCGAGGGTTGCTGCAAATGGAAAACTCGGGCAAAAAGCTAAAGTGGAACAGAACAAGAAACGTGGATAGAAAACAAAGAAACGAATTTGGTAGTGGAGTGTGTACGAGTAATCAGGAAACGCTTCATTTTCCAGACGACAAAGGAAAAAATCCCTCGTACCTACAAAAGCTTGGATCATTTCATCGGAGAAGAGAAGATAGAAACTGTCATTTCTAGTCCGTGCGGTCGAGTTCCAACCACCGAGCTTGTTCCATGTACATACGAACTGCCATTCAGCGTAACGTCCATGAGCGGCCTTGTACTTTTTGTCTCGCCATTCAGCGCCTCCGCACGACGACAGAGGAAATGTGGAACAAAAAACCCGCAGCACAGAGACCGATCTCTGTGAGCAGCCTCCCAATGGGACTTTGTTGGAAAGCTCGAGCAAGCATTTTGTGCGTGTGAAAAAATGGACTTGCTTGAAGAACAAAATCAAATTATAATCAATGCGAGCGCGTAAAGTTCGCTTTCGACTGTTGAACGATTTCCCTTTCACGCGATTTAGCGACCACGCATTGAATGCGGTCTCTCGAGCCTAGAACCGAAGGGACAAGCGTTTCAAAGACGTTTTCATCGACGCGTGCAGTCCGATATAATGGTCCTCCGCATACGTTCATTCGCGACTGAATCATTTGCTTTTTGTATTGATTTCTCCTGCACCGCATATTGTAAATTGGCAGGCGTCGATATTTCACTGGAGGGAAAAAAGGACGTTCGTAACTATCATGCTTACCACTTGAATTGGTCGCACAATAAGAATAAAGCAAATGGAAGAAGTATTCGAGCGTGTGCTTGCGGTTGGATGAAAATGGATATCGTTGCATTCGTTGCGTGCCCCAATGTCGAACAGAACTCCTGATATATCTTTGTGAATTATTTCTTTAACTTGTTCTTCACTTCAGCTACTCACTTGTGGCTGCACGAAGTTTACTGAAAAATCGACCGTCCAAATATTCCTGATCGTAATAAAATTATATTGAATACAAGTCATACCGCTACATTTCCATGCTAGGAGCATCCACTGATGTGAGAAAATAAAAAAGCAAGTCACCAGCGGAATTTGAGATGTATTCGGTGACCATGATAGTGTCGGGTTCCGGGATCTAATGAGCATCATTATCGGGCACACACGCAACGACGATTCTTGATCATGTCGAGGCTTACGATGAAGTGGGGCATGTGACACCTTCATCGACGCACGAAATGCCATAATCATTTGTAACCCAACCGAGGGATCGCTCAGTGTACATGGCATTTCCTACATCCATAGATCCATGGTCGTTAAGGTGACTCTCCGGCTCTACATAACACGTCGACGAGGAAATTGAGCGATCAATTTCTACGGACTTGGCCGTTTCTCCTTGTATCGCTCGAATTTCTCTTCGGCCACTGTAGTCCTCTGAAATTCACGATTGTTGCTGCCTCGCTCATCTAGTTACAGATCAAACAACCTGAGCAAGCATCGACCACCGAGACAAGTCCTCGAAGAAATATTTTTCCCTTATCCAAATTCAAGTTGATTCCGAGCCGATGTCAAGTTCCCGAACATTGTGACTGATTGCAAGCTACCCTGTTGAGTGTTCCTGTCAATTTTTTATGACATGCTTACTTTCACTTTGCTGGGAATTTATTGGACAAATGGAAAAACATTATCAAGGTTTAGAAGCGGATTTTTCATGCTTGCATTTTATCACGGATCATTCTTGCTTGATCGAAACGTCATTGGTGCCTGTTAGATGACCAGTGGGAAATTCATTCATTTAGGAGACAATCACTGTGTTGAATAGAGCTATAGATAGTCCAAAGTGTCGGACTGATGTGCAAACACATATTATTTGTGATCTGTGTGGCGTCGGATCAGAACATCAGGGGGTGCTCGCGCCGCGATGCCGTTGGCGATGTTAACGGGTATATTCTACATGCTCAGCCTCCATACATACGTGTGTATGCAGGTTGATCCAGAATCGGAGATCGGCAAACTCCATTGCTGTCCCGCAATTGGTAGGCGCGGTAACGCTTTCCATTGCAAATTGGCTTGCGTTTTTTGTCATAAGCTGGCGTATGAATACGAAACTTTTTTCCTCTCCGGGGTACTTACTACAACTTTATACAATAACAGAATTTCTGGAGATTTATTGCTAGGTCTATAATATCAGTGCATCATAATGCATCAGTGGATCATAATGCAATGAGGCAAGTTATGTCAGACCCAGGCTTGTTACGATTTCAGTCAAATGAATGGAGATTTTGATAAAAATCCTGGAGATATTTTTTCTTTCCTTCTTCTATTGATTGTAACTAAAAAACAAATGGAAATGGAAATAAAATTAGCAACATGGCGTCTAGATAATTGATTTTCAAAGTAGGGGCAGTGCCCCCAGAGGGGGACAACAGGATTCATTGGGGGTGGGGGGTTACCCTGATACCGATAAAGCTGTGATAGGCTCATGTCCTTTTTCGCAGAAAGAGGACGTTATAAAAAAATTTGGGAACCCCTGGTCTAGATAACTAAAAATTTTGTAAATTCCCGTTATTCTTTATTATAAAATTGTAAAATCCTTCAGCGGTTTGCTGGAGTGCCAATATTATTAATCTACGAATAAATCTCTAAGGATCTCTTTATTTTGTAACGTTGTAATATATGCTTATCCATAAAAAAAGGTTCTACCCATTCGCAGCCTTATTGCAGCAATTAAACGCCAGCCAGCTACAAGATTATAAGCCATCCCAGTTCGCTCGAGCATCCCTTGTTTGGCTCAATAATCGGATGGGTGACCGTCCGTAAATTGGCTTGTGCGCCGGCAACCAAGCGGGAGGCAGTTTGACCGAGTTTCCGATGGTGGCGCAACTAAAGCTCTCTTAAGGAGGTTGGAGCGTTAGCCACAATCCACGATAAAAAATTAAAATACATGTTATTGTCTCCACTATAAAGAGTTTTTATGAATTTAAAAAAAATCACCACAAAACAACACAGATAAAAACTAGTGTAATGTATGTAATTTTAAGGTCTTAGGCGACACTAACGGGTATAAAATCACGTGCGAATTTAACATTTTTTTTCGTATGAAAAAGTGATTCACTCATAAAATTAATTACACATCTATTTAGTATGAATGTCAAGCTGTTAGAATTTTTTATCGATGTACAAAATGGCCGACTATTCGAAACTTCTCGAAACAGCTTTTTTCCAATTGGCGTGAGAAAAACCTTCAACAATTTTCACTCGATTTAGTTCAAATTTAGAAATTATGTTCCTAATTGTATTTCGCAGAGAAGTACGTACGGAATTTCTGATTAATCGAAAACTTTTCATTTTATGAGAAGTTTATGAGCAGTTATAACGAAATTTTTCACTGAAAATTCATTTCTAAAGTTCAAATACCTACAACTTTTGAATAAAACAAATTTTTTTAAATTCCGTACGTACTTCTCTAGGTATTCTAATGTAGATTAACGAGAATTTTTGTTCTTTGTTTGAGATAAAAAATTGTGGATGCTCATCACGCCGCGGAGCGCCTAAAAAGGATAACAAAAGAAACTATTAGTAGTCGCCCATTTTGTACATCGAAAAAAAAAATATATTTTCTAACAGCTTGGTATTCATACTAAATAGATGTATAATGAATTTTATGAGTGAATCACTTCTTCATACGAAAAAAAGGTTAAAGTCGCACATGGTTTTATATCCGTTACTGTGGCCTAAGTAATTAATATACTAAATAAATCATTTCCAACAACGGATTAACGCAAATTAAACCTTTGTAAACATTTGAGAAAGAAAAAACCCATCTTGCCCAACGTCTACCATATATAATCAATATTGAACCATCAAGGTTCGATAAAAGATGACGAATCTTGGCTGGCGAATGAAAACCATTGCTGACAACTTCAATGTCCGCGAAGTTATATTTCGGCAACACTTCATATTAATTAACGATAAAGATAAATAATCTCGTGACATAAATATAAATAGGCATAATTATAAATGACTCAGAATTTCACTCTAAGTTGTATAAAACATTCACTGACGCAGTTTTTTCATAATAATCATCGATATTCTTATACTTTTTCAAGTTGGTAGTAACACAAATATTTTTCTTATTCGCGTAATAAAAATATAAAAATGCATAATTTCGCTCTTTAATTATATAGTTTATGAAAAACTAGCATTAACAGAATAAATTCAGATTTCGTATGCAATTTTTGAGGGTCATTGAAAAAAAATCCCGAACCCAAACTCCTCAAATATCGCGACCCGTATAGGCGCAGGTTTTTCACACTTTCCCCGTGCCCTCGTGTAAATGCGATACATCAGTCCATCAGCAAAGAACGATTGTTTGCAAAACTCCGAGGAGATTCCTCAGGAGCTTAAAACCGCCAAGTGACAAGGGTAGGTGCAATGTCATCCGATCGAACATTGGTAAAAATTCGCTGATGAAACGCCCTGTAGGCTCAGGGGAAAGTACATCGATGTGCTCGGCGAGGGATCTCGGGAAGCTCACTGCTGCGGGGGTGATTATATTCGCGGGAGCGCGACTCCTACCCTCGTCCGAGGGATGCACAGACCTGCGCAGTAACCCAGCAAACCTATAGGGGTTTGCAACTGTGTATATAGGACAGGGGTACGGTAGCGGCGATAGGGGAGGGCGCGTGGAGTTACCGGGGGTGTCAGTCACGGCCCATCTACCCACCAACGAACACGTAAGTCCGTTTACCACAAAACGAAACAACGCTCGAGCCACCAACAATCATCGCCGTCATTATCATCATCATCAACGGCTTTCGCAATTTTTATTAATTTTTTTTATTAATCTCGCCACAAGGAAAAACGGATTTTCATTATTTTTTCAACTAACGGTTCGGCCCTTTTCCCGATACGTGCGAGATACCCCGTGACTGATGCAGCGTGCGAATGAATTGTCGAAACACGAAGGGAGGGCTATGAACACTACGATTTCGCGTATTTACATTTTCATTCACATGATTTCGTTGATTCGTGGATGCAAATATATATCCGTATAGGCGTGTATCAACGGAGAAAGGATCAGGTCGAGGATAGTAATCCAGGTGTACAACCCTTCTGCCGCCCTTTTGCAAGCCCTCTCTTTCTCACTTGAAACTCCCAGGATTTTTTTCACGATTCCAGGATTCTTCGACTTTGGATATCTCACGGTGACATTTTTCTCGGATGAAAAATGGCGCTCGTCCCGCCGATTTTCCCGCAAACATTTTCCAACGTCTTGACCAATATTGTTCGGTTGCGTTACGTCGTCCTTTTCTCATTCCCGGAGGGATTGTTGGTGATACCCATTGTTACCTCCTCGTGTCCGGATTGAAAATCCATTCGAGCGAATGCGAAATACCCGCGCGACTGAAAAAGTCCATTTCTCGCTTCTTCGGAGGTTCAGGCCACTCCGTTTCTCGCGTTTCCGGTTATCCGTGCTCGCAGAAGCGCGAAAAAGGACGAGGACGATATTAGATTTAGGACGTGCACGAGCGTTTGCGAAAATGGACATTTTTGTACGACTTCCATAGGGCGGGCTCACAGATACACGTGTGCAGAGTTTACACACAGTGCGAGGGGGTTTTATCGTCGCATACATCAAATATGCTGTCTAAGTGACACCGTGAATTAGCGGGGTGTGCATCCGCGTAATGCTTGATCAGTAGGCGAAATCGTTTCCGCTTTCAATGACAGTGAAATTCGTGCATATTATTGATATGCACGAGCTCATAGGGGACGATCCGCTTGGAATTGGCCTACCACAATTGGACAGTTCGATGCAGAGACCTTGTTAATGTTGTTGTTGGGTCTATTCGTCGGGGGTGAAGTTCGAGGCGAGCGCCCTATGCTTGTGCATGCAGCTGATTGACTGTTACCAACTTTTAGCTATCAATCAATGGTCATATTAAACGTACGTTTACGAACTATTTTTCGACATCTATTTATAAAAATCTGCATTTTTGAACTATCGGTGATTACATCAAATGTCTGCACTCCTTTGTATAATTATTTTCTATATTTTTTTTCGCTCAATTGAGGGGCTATACCAGTGTGAACGCTGAAAATTTGGGTGATTTTCGGCATTTTTTGGAAGTACTCCGTTAAATGTTTCGAAAAATTAAGAATATATTTGGCTATATTTACCTATATTACAGAATTTTTTCATAGAAAAATCTTGAGATCCAAGCTACTTATGCGCTGCCTTCGGAGGCGCCAAAAAAAAGTTCCTCCACTTCTGACATGATTCCGGCCGATTGAGTAGCTGCAACCGAAAAAGGAAAAAATGTCGTTAAACTGGAAGGTATTTCCTGTACAATGACGTAGGATTTTCGAAAAATATCGAAATCTAACGAAATGGCGTAGTTATGATAAAAAAGTCTGTTTTCTTGCCTATGAAATGGTCGTTTTATTCAATGCCACATCGTCAATTTTCATTCAATCAAAATTATCCTACGTCATTGTAGAGTAAATATATTCAAGAGTACTCACAAGGAACATCCCTCAGGTGTCCGCCTCCGATTTTGTTGAATCTCATATATGTGATAGAGCATCGAAAACTTTGAGACCCGTATTTTTTTTTATCGGCGGAAAAACGGATTTAAGTGGGGAAACCGCCCCTCAAAGAAAGGCGTGTCGAGGGGAGATTTTGCAGTTTCACCCAGAAGCAATCCACCGATCTGAATGAAACGAAAACGAAAATTCTTCTTATGAAAAGCGATGAAAAATCCACTATGAAGATATTAAGAAAAAATTAAATTAGGGGGTAAACCATCCCTCAATTTGCCTTTTTTCACCCCACACTTAAGAAGGTTGTATGCAAATTAATAAAACAGGTATCATTTTGAAGGGCAATTAAAATTAAAGTTGACGGGTTTTTGCGTTTTGGCGGCATAGCAAATTTAAGGGGGTAAACGACCCCTAACATAAATTTATTTATCATGGTCGTTTTTTCTGTATTTAAAGTATATCCGCTGATTTTAAATATTTCTATAAGCTACAATTTAATGTTTTACCATATGTCAAAATTATTACATTCGTCTTAAGGGGTAACTACCCCTCTGACGAGAAACATCATTGAAGTTTCCGCTTTCGATTTCGTTGAAACTCATATATGTGGTAAAGCATTGCAAACTATTAAACATGTTTTTTTTTGTATCGGCAGAAAAAAGGTGTTAGGGGATGAAACCACCCCTCAAAGTTTCTTCCGCAAGCAGTCCACCGTTCTGAATGAAACAAAATCGAAAATTCCTCTAATATTAAGTGATGAAAAATCCACTACAAGAGTGTTGATTAGAAATATAATTAAGGGGTAAACCACCCCTCCATTTGTCGATTTTCACCCCACGCTTAAAAGGGTTGTATGAAAATTAATAAAACATGTATCATTTTGAAGGGGAATCAAAATTCAAGTTGACGCGTTTTTGCGTTTCAGCGGGACAGCAAATTTAAGGGGGTAAACCACCCCTAATATAAATTTGTTCATCACCGTCGTGTTTTCTGTGTTTAACATGTATCCGCGGATTCAAAATATTCTCCCGCGTTTTAAAATTATTACGTTTTTAAATTTTTACATTTTCAGGGTAAACTACCCCCTCTAATTGCCTTTCGTTTGAAGTTTCGCGCAAGGTTTCACGAATTTCGTTAAAACTGTTTTCATTCCATCGGTAATATCAATTTTATATTTGTGTGTGCAGGCATATTCGTTTTGAGCTTTAGGAGCGGTATTTTGGGAGCGGGGACGTGGGGCTACCCCTTACTCATAAGACTGATATTTTCGTGTCGAAACGCTTCCGATTTTAATATGCACGTCCATTAAGCATCTCCATAGGAATAAACATACACTTCTACTATATCATTAATTATAATAATTTCCAGAATAAGTTATAAGGCTCACTTCGTATATTTCGGAACGATGATGCGCCTGGATCAAGCGACAATTTAGCCAGCGACGTAGTTTTGTGGAGGCATGTATATTTTTATTATTTTACCGTTTATTTAATTAAACATATTAATGAAACTGAGGGTTTTATAGTAGGTTAACGAACATGTTTTTAATATATTTTGACTTTATTATTATAGTACTTGTGAAAAGTATTGCAGTGATATGCCGTCAAATCATTTTCTTGTGATATATACTTTTTTTTCTAATCTATCAACTATCAACCATCAACAATCATGGCTCATAATTCCTGCAATAATGATAATCGTCAAAAAAATACTTTAAACACAACGATTTTTTGCACCCTGCACATCTGATAATGGCCAAATTATTGCAACCGGGTATTTCACAATGTGTGTTCGATTCACCAAAAGCAAAGGTAACAGGATTTTCAAAATCTTCTGATTTTTTAAATGAATGGGAATGAACAAATTTATGTTAGGGGTGGTTTACCCCCTTAAATTTGCTGTCCCGCTGAAACACAACAACGCGTCAACTTGAATTCTGATTCCCCTTCAGAATGATACCTGTTTTATTCATTTTCATACAACCCTTTTAAGCGTGGGGTGAAAATCGACAAATGGAGGGGTGGTTTACCCCTTAATTATATTTCTAATCAACACTCTTGTAGTGGATTTTTCATCGCTTAATATTAGAAGAATTTTCGATTTTGTTTCATTCAGATCGGTGGACTGCTTGTGGGAGAAACTTTGAAGGGTGGTTTTATCCCCTAACACCGTTTTTCTGCCGATACAAAAAAAAAAAACATGTTCAATAGTTTGCAATGCTTCACTACATATATGAGTTTCAACGAAATCGAAAGCGGATACTTCAATGATGTTTCTCGTCAGAGGGCTAGTTACCCCTTAAGACGAATGTAATAATTTTGACATATGGTAAAACATTAAATTGTAGCTTATAGAAATATTTAAAATCAGCGGATATACTTTAAACACAGAAAAAACGACCATGATAAATAAATTTACGTTAGGGGTGGTTTACCCCCTTAAATTTGCTATGCCGCCAAAACGCAAAAACCCGTCAACTTTAATTTTAATTGCCCTTCAAAATGATACCTGTTTTATTAATTTGCATACAACCCTCTTAAGTGTGGGGGAAAAAAAGGCAAATTGAGGGGTGGTTTACCCCCTAATTTAATTTTTTCTTAACATTTTCATAGTAAATTTTTCATCGCTTTTCATTAGAAGAATTTTCGTTTTTGTTTCATTCAGATAGGTGGATTGCTTCTGGGTGAAACTGCAAAATCGCCCCTCGACACGCCTTTCTTTGAGGGGCGGTTTCCCCCCTTAAATCCGTTTTTCCGCCGATAAAAAAAAAATACGTGTCTCAAAGTTTTCGATGCTCTATCACATATACGAGTTTCAACAAAATCGGAGGCGGACACCTGAAGGATGTTCCTTGTCAGTTCGAATTTCAAGTCAATCGGACAATTGCTCTTTGAGTTACAATGTCAGCAAATTTGAAAAATCTCATTTCGAGAAAAACGCGTTTGAAGATTTAACTATCGATTTTTGCAAGATAAAATAATATTGATATAAATTATATCAATGATAATGATATTCTTGAAAGTATAAACTGTCGAAAAAGGCAAAAGAAAAAATTGACTTTTTGAAAGTGTCACACTGATATAGCCCCTTAACGCGAGACGAATTGGCAACGTCGTAAATCGTGGTCGATGATAATGCCCAGGGTAGCAGACGTGTCGCGAAGTCAGGGACATACGCGCCCCGTTCGTAACCTCAATATCGGCCCAACGAGCTGTCAACAATGAATATCGGTTCGAGTGAAAAATAAAAAATCGCGGGAAATAAAAGATGTGCACTCAAGCTGTCTATACTCTGGAAAGAATCAAAATCTTTGATAATTTTCAGATATACAAACAAAATTTACGTATGAAAAAAATACCGTTTTGTTTTGTCTGTGCCTAGAAATATCCAGAAAAATATAATTTCGGAACATAGTTATCAAATCGATATTATGTAATTATTACCAATTAAGGGATCTTGTCACTTTAGACGCTGAAAAAGGCTTCCGAGAATTTTATTGATAGGTTTATATTATAGATATTGATATTGTTACACTTAATAAATTCACTTGTTACACTTAATAAATACACTTATGAAATATATTAAATTTAAAAAAAAATGTTTTTATGTAACCCAAACAAACTTTAAACGCCTTTCTCTCGGAACAACGTTTTTCGACGGCTTGTCGATAAAATCTTCGAAACTACTGAACCGATCGTAATGAAATTTTAACCACATTTCTTTACAACTATACCTATAGCGCATATCAAAATTTTTTTTAAATTTTGATATTTACTTTTATGCCAAAAACGGTGAACAAACAGGTTTTTTTTGTTTTTTCGAAAAATGTCCTCCATTTTGTTATTTTTGCATATATAAAACATCGTATGATAAGCGCTATAGCCATTGACATACTGAATCTAAAACCGTTTGAGTTTTTTGTTTCGAATGATCCATCTCCGAGATTTCATCAACAGCGCAGACCTACAATTTTCAGTAAATTTTTTTCCTATTATTTTCATCTATAAATAGTGACTTAAATAAATAACTTTTGTTTAAATGTATTTCGAAAGTGTAACAACTTTGATATCAATATCTATAATATAAACCTGTCAGAAAAATTCATGGAAATAGCCTTTTTAGCATCTAAAGTGAAAAGAACCCCTTAAGGGAATAATAACCAAAAATATTCGTTGTTAATTATCTTTACCGATTAGTTTGAGATTCCCGAGCATAATGACCAAATACGAATAAGATAGGTAGCATTTGTGCCGTCTACGACGTTGTGATGATTGTACAGCCTAATATTTTCTGTGCTTGATTTTCGCACACATTCGCTATTAAAAACATTAATAATTTTATAACAGTACTGTGAATCCTCATTTTCACGGTACCAAGGGTTAGTCCGATAATTAGTCGAACCGTACCTATTTTTTCAGCTCCGTGATAGCATTTTTTTAGCAGATATTAATAATGTACTGAAAAATGATCGGGAGTTTTCCACAAGCGTAATGTAATTAGCGCACGAAAAAAGTCGAGGTTCCGATTTTTTTTTCTAAAAAAACGGTACTGTGAATCGTATCCAATCTGCACAGGATGATCAGCAAAGGGCTTATAAACGTCCAGAAAGATGTTGAGCTCGATGGTAACATGTTGATCTAACTCCGTAACAACCTTGAGGAAGAGAATCAAGGCCCTATTATCTTTGGATGGACGGAAAAGAAGGCTTTTTGGGATTAAAAAAAATACTAACCAAACAATCAAAATGAGATTTGGAGGGTTCATTTTACATATCTGTAGGTACTCAAATAAATCCGTTATTAAAAAAAATACAAAACATCAGATCGCGGGTCGGTAGAAAAAGAATGCCTTTTTAGGCCCTACGAGCAGACTCATTGGAAATGCACATGAGCACCTGAACAAATTTTTTTCCGTAATAGACATGAGATTTGCTAGCGAAGTACACACGATTACAACTAACTATTGATTTTTGCAAATTTGGCACCGTTTTGAAAAAAGTCCAATCTTCCACTGAAAAAAACGGCCTCAATTTATTTGTCAAAACTGTCATTGTTAATCGATCGTAAAAATCGTGTGTACTTCGCTGGGAAATCTATTTAAGAAGCTACAGTTGAAATTTGAAGTCAATCGGATAAAAATTGTAGATGCTAGTAGTCCGCCCGATTTTGAAAACATGGTTTCAAGGAGATCGCGTTTAATGCTGTAGTACTATTTTTCTTTAGACTATGTCATTCTTTGGATGTTTATACATCATTTAAGAAAAGAAAAACAATACATTTTTTTGTCAAAGGTAAATTAGGTGAACGTGCACCCGACTATAGAGCGATGCAATGTCCTCATACTACATATATGCATTCTTCGTTCAGTAGACGCCTAACTTATTATGTTTTTAATAACGTTTTCTATTCACCTCGTAAATAAACAACATGTTTTTTAATTGGAAATCTAATAGTCGTTTTTAGTTGTTTTAAAATACAATCGTAAATAAGTAGTTTGTGTATTTCATTAGTGAATAAATAAAACTGTATATTTAACTACTTGATTTTATTGCAATATTGAAATCTTTTATTTTGTAATTGAAAAACTAAAGATTGCTTTCGTCATCGTTCTATCATAAAAAAAATTATTCAATTTCAAACTCCTGATTGATGCATGATTTTATTTTGAAAAAAAATTCCGTGACGTTATGCAGGAAACGCCGAAATTTATCTTTAAGGGCTATCAATAGTAATTCAAACTGAAGCTCGAGCAAAATTGCAGCACGTTAACAATAAAACGTAAACAATAAAATTACTCCGTTCTGTTATTGAGTTATTTTTTATTTATGAGAATGACACATCCTTGGTCGATTATAATATTATTATGACAACGACATATCGAGCACTTAACCTGTAGTACGCAGTTGTAGCACTCGAATGACCTTATGCTATTGGCACGCGACGGATGATATCCCAAAGGTATCTAAAGACCAGCAGCAATTATTGCATTTTGTCATAAATTATTTGCGAGCACGGTTGATGCGTGTAACATTCATCCATTACTGTTTGTCGTTTAATTAGTTGATGGTTTTCAATCAATTGCATAAAAAAACATAAGAAAATCATCGCCAATATACCAAACCCATAAAAAATGCTCGCTTTCTTCACGATACAACTGGAATACATTTTTATTTCAATTATAATTTCATTTTTTATCGACTCTCTTTTAAGTAAGTGGTGGATGAACTGATACACTTTTGAAGCATGATAGACTTTTGGAGCATGATTTTCGAATCATTTGTAATTGTAAATTTTTCTCCGTTATTATGATTTTTTATTCGTCCATTTCAAGGATAATTAGCAATTTAAGTTAATTTGGAGAGTTGAAAAAAATGAGGGTCCAACTTTTATATACTCGCGGATGAGTGTGCGTTATAGCTCAGTGCCAAGACAGCAGGGAATTGTAAATCTTTTTTTATTCTCGCCGGTCTTCAATCAGCACCACGGATTTAAATACGGATTCGAGTTCCAAGAGGCATTATAATCGGATATATGTGGGTGTATATACACACACACACACATATATATATACTCATAATATTATATATATATATATATATATATATATATATATATATATATATAATATACAATGCTTTTCAGAGCACTGAAAAAGTCATTGCAAGGTTTTCATTGCCTCAAATTTGGCACTTCCTTTGTCGGACTAACTTTTATTTTGAGAGCTTCTTTCTCAAGCTCTTTGACTGTAATACATCTGGGGATCTCTACAAATGTGAGACAAGCGTCTCTTCGTTATATTCTCTTGCCATTAGAAAAAAAGCGAACGAGAGCAAAGCCTCAGTTTCAGTTTCCTACTAATGGACATCTTATTTCAAGTGCCGAAATTCCATAGGTGTAGGTTGCAAACGACATTACGAAATAGAAAGGAAATAACTAGCCCGATATAAGAAATTAAAATGAAAATGGAAAAATGATATTTTTTTGCAATCATTAAAATACTTTGAGATAATTCGGTCACGCGATTGTTTGGGCTTGTGTCTGAAATGAATTCCAATTTCCCTAGAAGATGAAATTTACACGTTTGTTTTACTGCATGAAGTGTCAAATTTCAATATAAATAGTGCAACACAATTTTTATTTTTCTTCTACAAAACCGATTATTATTTAAAAAATGTATTATGAATCATTTCAATGAATTGTTACTTTTTTCAAGTAACAATACTTAAAAAAAGTATTGTTACTTGAACTTTTACTATAATAAATAGTAAATTGTTATTACTATAATAAATAAAGTTTATTGTTTGTCCTCGAGACTACTCCCTAGCAAGCTCAACAAACATCACTAGGGTATCAAACATCATTATTTGTAGTCTTCGAGTTTTAATGAAAAGGATTCACGCAGTTTTCGGTCCTTAAGTGCTCCGGAAAACTTGGAGCAGTATTTACCAACAGAGCCCGCAAGCTCTATCGGGAAACAAAATAAAAGCTCAATTTTTCCGCTCGTACGTTGCTGCGTCGATTAACAGCGCACGAAATGTTTCCGCAGGTACGAGCGTTGTCGTGAGCTCGCGCCCGGAAACAGCCTAAACTGGCAAAATCATTGTTGCTTAATTATAATTCACTGAAACACTTTGCACGGTGCGCTAATCGCGGCTGTCGCTTGTTTCACCCCCGTCGTGGCGCAATTATTGCAATTAGTTTTGACGTTGCGTGCCACGGATAAAATCAATTTGGGGGAAAAGCCCGAGTTTAGGGCAATTTTCTTGCCACTCCGTGCTTCAACACTCGTGAGCTTGCTGAAATCTCCTATTTATTATACAGCTAATGAAAATTTAACGGCTTTGCTCGAGTTGTTGAAAGTTCGGTTTCTTTCATAGCAATTTTACCGAAACGAAAAACGAATTGAGTTTTCGTGTCTTGCGAATTTCTCGAAACTTCATTAGGTCTTGAATATGTATTAGCTCTTCGGACATAGAAACATGAATTATTTCACGTTATACGCTGCCACTTTCGGCACTCCTATTTCCTGAGTTCCAACGTACACCCTTGCGGGTTTTTACGTACTGCCCTTCCCAATTATTAACCCCTACCCGCACTTTCGCCAACAAGAAAGATCACCCAAGTGTCCGCCTTTGATTTTGTTGAAACTCATATACACTACCGGCGAAAAGTTTCCGGACAAAAATTCAAAAAAGTTCCGGAACGGATTTTTTTATCCCATTTTGCCGATAGTTACCATAAATGAATATAATAAATGGCATTTTGAAGGGGAAAAAATTTAGTGGTCGCTCAAGAGCTTCGAAATTTTCAATTTTCGCAATTTTTTGTTAACTCTTCTCACTCATACATTTAACGCTTTGTATAAGTTTCAAAACAATTAATTCCCTTTTCTTGAGAAAGAAGTAAAATGCGCAGGTGAGAAGTGGACGAAATAAATCGCTTTTTCAATGAAAATTTGATTTTTTTATTTGATAATTGATGATTGGTAAAATTTGATAATTGGATGGTGAGAAAAAGGAAAAAAATAGAGTTCAAATTTGTGCGACCCTGATCTTGCTGCTACCGCTCGCCCGGTCGACTGTTGGAAGCTGTAGCTCATTCAATTTCAGGAATATTTCAATGGAATTTTCAGGGAATATAGCTAAAAGGTGATACTATCAATATAAAATATTTTTGGAAAATTACATTTTTTTCCCCGCCTGGGTAAACGTAGCCCGTTGATTCAAACCAAGGCCGAAACAAAATACATTACAAAAATTTCAGCAGCACCTGATCTTTTCTTTCCTATTTTATTTGTAATTTCGGTTGATCGATACGAAGGTAAATTCAACTCACCGTCCCGCGTGAGTGTCCAGTCACGACCAATGACTAGCGCGCACAAAAAGGATATATGAATAGCATTGTACATCGCGTGCGATTTTCCTATTGATTAAAAGTCTGTGCAAAAACACCCACGTCTAGCAGTGCTTCCATCCATATATATCTAGGCTGAAGAAATCACAACGTTTTGTATATCTATGGATGTAATGTTTCTACGGTATCTATTTTAGGCCACGTGCTTCGAAATCGTTACCGAGGATCCCTTAAAACACGAGACACGAATGAGTATTTTTAGACCCAAACAATTTCATTCAGGGGCGAAAAAGAGCCTTGGCGCGCCAGACTTTATCCAGTCAATTAAAATGCAGGTATCTATAGGATCCATCGGGTACATTGACGTTATCGCACGAAAATAGAAATTGCGAGAAATGGAGAGCCGAGGACGTCGACCCTTCGCAGGTAAAACGCGATGTTCCGTATTTAAGAAGGCTGGAGCGTTAGACACAATCCAAGATTATACAAAAATAAAAATATGTGTTATTGTCTAGACTATGCTGAGGGTTTCCGAATTTTATGAAATTTTTTCACCTCAAAACACCAGAGATTAAAAACTGTTTAATTTATGTAAATTTACGTGCTGTTAGATGGGCAAGACGTTCACATTACGGGTGATGTAATTTTTTGTTGCTATTTAGCACCAAGAAAAACCATTTCTAACAGCGGATTAACGCAAACTAAATCTTTGTAAACATTTGGAAAAGGAAACAACGGGTAACGTTCCAAAGACTCCCAACCTCCGATCGAGCTGAAATTTTGCACAGACCTCCCTTTTAATATTTAAAGACAACCCCTAAAGGGATTTTTGGGGGGGGGGGCGCAACAGTTTTTTTGGTTTGGGTTTGTGTGGGTTTGTTCGGGCTTGTTTGGGTCTTTTTATTTGAACAAATCGAAGAGCGCGATAACATATACAGGGTGTCCCAGATCTGAATGTGTTCCATGAAATGGAGGGTTAGGGGTGAAATTCTGAGTCGATTTATATTAGCATGTGTGGGTCTCAGATTAACCCCTGAATTATTATTAAGTTTTAAAGGCGGACCAATCAGGTGAGTCGGCGCACCTTGGTAAGCGATACGCGCGTGTAGCGGTGCCTGGCGGGAACATCGCACCTACAGGCTCCACTGGCGGGAACACCGCACCTATAGGCACCGCTACACGCGCTGTGTATCGCTGACCGACGTATCAGAGCACCTGATTGGCCCGCCTTTAAAAATTAACAATAATTCAGGAGTTGATCTGAGATCCACTCATGCTTATATCAATCGACTCGGAATTCCACCCCCAACCCCCCATTTCAGGGAACGCATTCAGTTCTGAGACACCCTGTATAGGTATGAACGGAGACGTAGCAGATATAGATATAGTAGGCGTGCGTAAAAAAATCTAAAATTAAATATCTAAAAAACTATTGCGAGTCACCAAAAATTCCTTTAGGGGTTGTCCTGAAATATTAAAAGGAATGTTGGTGCAAAGTTTCAGCTCGATCCGAAGGGGGGGGGGGGGGTTTGGAAAACTTACTTTTAAAAAAAACTTCAAAACTCAATGTCCCGATAACTATTGCGAGTAGCTGAGAATCCCTCTAAGGGTTGTCTTAAAATATTAAAAAAAAAAGGTTTGTTCAAAATTTCATCTCGATCGGAGGTTGGGGGTTTTCGGACCTGCGTCCGAAAAAAACCCCACCTTGCCCATCGTAAACCATATATATTCAATATAGAACCATCAAGGTGTGATAAGAAATTACGAATCTTGGCTGGCGAATGAAGAGCATTGCTACTAACCACAATGTCCGCGAAGTTGCCGTATTTTGGCAACAATTAATATCAATTAATGGTAATAATAAATAACCTCGTGACATAAATATAAATAGGCATAGTTATAAATGACTCAGAATTCTATTCTGAGTTGTATAAAACATTCACTGACGCCATTTTTTTTCATAATAATCATCGTTAATGTTATATTTTTTCAAGTTGGTAGTAACACCAAAGTTTTTCTTATTCACCTGATAAAAAATATAAAAATGCACAATTTTGTTCTTCATTTATATATTTTGTAAAAAAAATAGCATGTACAGAATAAATCTATAGCTCGTATGCATTTCTTAAAAAGTTTATTGAGAAAAAAAATCCCGAACCGTTATTTGACTCAACTGGACCGCTCCAGCCTCCTCAAAATGTTTGACACCCACCCGATAATGATGCGAGCCAGTTTTAAGGGCGCTTCCCTTGTTATTTTCAAGTTAATTTTTATAATGCTGTTACCTCGTACACACCCGCATGCCGGACAGAGTTCTCCATTAAACTGGAGCCATGCACAATATCTCTCGCAGCCCGTGACTAATAACTTGGCCAACTTGTTTTATCGCGAAACCCTCGTGACCCTCTGGTGCACATGCATACACGAGTATCCATTCCATTCGCGGTCGGTACGTTGACCGGAAAACCTTGGAGGATTCTAAAATTTTGGTCGTCAGGTCGAGTGAAAGAAAATGCGAATAAATTTGAAAGAATCTAGTATTCAATTACCGGCACCATAAATCTCGACTTTTTTTTCAGATCGGTTACTTTGCTTGCTTAGCCGAAAAGCTATCTTTGTAGCTTTGGCATCGAGACGGAAGGTGAGAAAAATGTCGCGTTCGGGGTACGAATCTTCGTCAATCTAAATAGTTAGGAAGTACCATGAATGGTACCTAAGGACGTTCGTTTCGTTTGGGCAAATTTACTATTCTGAATAAACACGTTTTTATTACGAGTCCGTGTTATAACCGAACAAAAGATCCAACAACTCCTAATAATAGTCGTCTTGATTTGAAATGGAGGATATAGGCAAATAGAAACGAAAGTCCTTACGGGTTACGATTTAAAGCCTTAAAAGAGTTTATGATTTAAAGGCTTAAAATGCTTAAAAGATAGATTTGAATATTTAAAAAAAACTTAGATTGAATGATAGTTGACATTTTTGAAAAATCCGATTTTGAGTTTTCAAATTTTTTTTAAAAATTTCAAAACTATTCTCTGAACATTTCAAACCCATCCGGTTCAAAATTGAGGGAATTATGGGCGTCTTTAAATTCGCGAACCGGCGAACTTTAACAGCGTTTTTCTCAAAATTACTTTTTCAAAATCGATACACACGATAACTCAAAACCCATCGCACCGATCAATTCCAAATTTTACAAGCTTCTTTACATATCAAATGCAGTGCCCGCACGAAGGTTTTTTTTTCTTTCGATGCATAGTTTGTTTTTTACGAAAATACAGCGTTTTTTTAAATAAAAAATCGATTGCGGCCATTCTTCCAAAAATCATTATTTTATTAAATCCTTCGTTCAAGCACTAGACAATTTCATGCAAAAACTAAATTCGTTTAATTTTTAAAAATTTCGAATGATCTGTTTCCGAGCAGCAGTGATCACCGCGAAGGATCTTTTCAAAACAGTTTACAACTTTCCAATACAAAAATTGTAAAAGCTCCCTAAAACCATACTCTTCAACGTAAACGGAAAAATTGAAAATCTGCTCATGTTTTCTCAGAAAAAAATCACAAATTTTTTTTTTTTTCTCGGCCACGAGCGAGGTGTAACCCGTCAACAAAGTCTACCCTCAACTCGGCAGACCATTTCGTCCGAATTATTCTCCATTATTGTACGAAATCATTACCATTCTCTAAACCCCATCCTGCGATGGGTTAAACCCAAGAAAAGAAATTGTTCCCAGGAAACGGCGCAGTCTTTTCGAGCAATCAATATTCGTCTGCAGGAATGAAAAAAACGCGTTTATTGAAATATTTTTCCGGGTTTTTTTTCCGCAGAATTGATTAAAACTCGTTTGTCCTCAGAGTGACATCGATTTCCAACAAAGCTCTGGTAACTGGCTGATCCTAATGCCTCTCCTCACTGTGCAGTTCAATCTTGCAAAGTAGGACATGAGCCCTGTGCCTGTACAAAGTGCATACACACATGAACACACACACACACACACACAGAATGAGTGTGTGTGTGTGTGTGTGTGTGTGTGTGTGTGTGTGTGTGTGTGTGTGTGTGTGCACACACGCGCGCGCGCGCGCGTGCGTGTGTGCATATATATATATATATATATATATATATATATATATATATATATATTCATTCTGTGTGTGTGTGTGTGTGTGTGTGTACACACGCACACATTCATTCGTGTATGTACCTACACCCTTATACGGTCTCACGTAAATCAGCAACCCCCATGCAAACCTTCCGCGATAAATACTCACTCGCTTTTCCAAACACGTATACATATATAGATTGCGCGAATATAGAATATACCAAACAGCTTTTGCGCCTCTAGTCTGCCTACGAACGCCTGAGGGATACGGGGGATTCCCCGGCTCTTCACTCAGGGTGTCGCTCCAGCGTTGCCACCGAACAGAGAGAGCGAGAGAGAGAGAGAGAGATGTATGCACAGGGATACCCAGCGATCGTGAGAAGACGTTGCCCCAATTTCCCTCTTCTCCAACTTTGCCGAATTCCTCGCCCTTGGGATGGAAGAGACGGATGTCACAGTGGAATGAGTCTTGCCGTGATGATGAATCGATGAGAAATGAAAATTGCGTTTCCAAACGCATTCGTGGCAATCACGGTCCGAGCTTTCGCAGATATTAAGGAGTTTCCGTACAAAAGTCAAAATGTTAAGAAATTAATCAAATTTGGTGATAATGTTCTTCAACATTAAGTGCAAAAGCACACATTATTTCAAAATTTTCTTCTACTTAGTTATCGAGTAATTAAGCATTGAAGCAGATTTCTTATGCCCGTAATGTATACGTACATATATGGAAACGCTACGCTTGTACACGTGAACTTTAGTGTTAACTTACTCGATAACTGTGCAGAAGAAAAATGTGAAAAATTTGTATTGTCCCATTTGGCACTAAAGAATATGTTCACCAAATTTTATACAATTCTGAACTTTTTGAAATTCTTGAAGTTTTCAACATGGCTTAGCATGGCAACATTGTATCGCCCGTACCGAACATCCTTAATCAAACCGGTTGATACGATATGGAAAATAATCTGGACAAATGGAGGAAACGAGATTGGTACATCGCGATCTGAAAATCAGATTCAGAATGGCCGAGAAATTGGAACTATGATGCGGTGACCGTGTCATTACGGGAGTGAGCTTTTCTACCGAACGAGAGATCCAGAAATGATTCAGTTGCGCTACACGCACATCGACACGCTACAGTTATTACGTATCAAATGTATCTGGTGAGATACATTTGATATTAACATGTGCAAAATGGATAGACATCTCGTTGGTACGTCTATACGGTTTAACGGACTCGTACATACTCGCGGATTAGCAACATTCCTGGCGCAGCTCCAACCCTCTCTATTTCTCATTCTCTCGTTGCCCCCCTCCCTCATATCCGTCCGCAAGCTCCACATTGTACATCTCACTGGCGGACAGGTATTCCACTCGTGCGCCTTCATAAATTACTCGCAATATTATGTTATCGTACCTTAAATTGTTTTCATCTCTCTGCCTCGCAACCCTTCTCGCCGCGTACTTCGTTCGTATCAATCGGTTGATTAGCGAGAGGGTGCGGTGACCACAGCTTTTTGGCACTACGAATGAGGCGCGGGAATGACGGCGGAGGGTCCAGAGCGGCTGTGGAATGATCATTTTATGTCGATGACGGTAACCAGGGAGAAAAAACAGGGAGCAAAGAGTTACTTGCAAGGAACATCCCTCAGGTGACACCCTTTGATTGGGTTAAAATTTGGATATGTTGTAAAGCATCGAGAAGTAAGCGATATGTATTTTTTTTATCGGCGGAAAAACGGTTTTCACGGCTGAGACGCACCCTAAAAAATGGGGATGTTTTTCGTTTTTCGTCGATAACGTTTTAACGGTAAGACATATAAAAAAATTTAAAATTGCAAGAATGTTCATTTTTTTGTGCACTATACATTGGAGATGAGAGCGATAACGTTATCGACGAAAAACGAAAAACACCCCTATTTTCAAGGGTTTGTTTCACCCCTTGAAACCGTTTTTCCGTCGATGAAAAAAAATACGTATCGCTTACTTTTCGGTGCTTTATAACATATCCAAATTTCAACAAAATCGCAGGGTGTTATCGGAGGGATGTTCCTTGTTAGGGTGACAAGGGTAATTGATGTTTGGGTTTGATCGCGAGGTCTTTGCGAACACAAAATTAAGGTATTCCTTTTTCGAACCCGAATATTCAAATACTTATTTTCGTCTATAATCAAGTAAAAACACGTTCCGGTATATTGGTAAAATTTCATGCCAAGTTAGCTAACATTTAACTAAAAATGACGACGCTAAAAATCGTCTCATTTGTACGGCGCTTTATGGAAATGACACGCTGGGCATGTTTCTATCTAATAATTTATACACTAAATAACTCAAGACGCCTGATATAAAATGCTCACGCGTGTGAAAAATCTGAAAATACCGTAACGACAATAAACACAGGGGGCCACCGAATGGTTAAACAAAAAAATCATGATAGAACTTAAAAAAATATGACTAGGAGAAGAATTTTAGTGCCGCGACTTTTCAGAGAAAATGTAAAAAATGTCTAAAACTACTGAATTTGCGCGACATACTTTATTCCAATTTATCGTTGAGCATAATGATTGATTGTGACTTCTTTTTATTAAGCGCCACTGCAATTTATCAATGATTCGGAAGGGCCCTCCTTATGCTCCCACAAAATAGGGCCCTCCGCGAAAGAAATACCTCAAGGCGGGAGCCTGAATTAGACGGTTAAAAAAAACGAATTTTTTTTAGAACGGAAAAAAACAAGTGAACCCAGTAAACATTGAAGTAGCTTTGCATGTATATTGGAAATGTATAAAAAAATTTCAACATGAAACACTAAATAACTGCAGATTTATCAACCTATTCCATGAGCGTCTTGCCACTGCCTTCCCCAATCGGCGGGAAGGATGCAGCTCGTAATTAGTGACTGAAACAAAAAAAAATCAATAAATTTTTTAATTGTCATATATTTTTCTTCTGGGTGGATTGAGAAAGAGGTTAAAAAATCGTGACATCATAACTTTTCTCAGGGTTGAAAAAAAATGTGTTTAAAAAAAACACTTTAACGTGCTATAAAAATGATTGAAAAGGCTTTTTCAATTCACTTAGAAGAGATTTTCATACTGAAGAAAATAAACTTTGGTTTGATTCAATAGGTGGTTTAGTTGTTTTGCTATCACACCCGTCAATTTGTAAAAATCGTAAAAATGAAAACTGGAGGAAACGCGCTTCAAAGTTTTCAATAACAGGAAAATCAATATCAAATATCAATCGCTTCTCTGCCAATTGCCCTCTGAAACTTTGTAAATATATTCTTGGATAGTTTATCCATCGATTTAAGCAATTTAAAATAATCGATTTTTCGGACCTTTGAATTCAGGCTCCGGCCTTAAATCTGCGATGGCAGTTGGCGCGCTAGGAGAAACTACACGATATTTCCGTAGAATCTTCACCGTTCAATCTTCCTTGATGAATTTTTCACGCTTCCAACAGTCATTGCGATCGGATTGAAGTCATGAAGGACATTTTTTGGCAGGCAGAAGGCACCTCAACGGAAGGTTAACGTCGAGAACCATGAAAAGTGCATGAACTTCGGGAATTCTTTTTTTATATAAAATAAATATTTTTGGAAATGAGTTTCGACGTATTTTATTCTTCTATAAATGCAGAGTAAATTCCAATTTTCTTAATTTAAAAAAAAATCCAACATGGTGGCTCCATCGCCCGTCAAATAAAGCCATGCACGGCGTGTTTTGCCAGTTCATTTGAAACGAAAATGGGTTGAAAATGATTAAATTAGACCAAATTTGGAGGGCCTTGTCGTTTTTTGTTTTCTGAAAAACGCTTGGATAACAAAATGACAGCCGTTTGAAAAAACAACACCCATTTTTTTCCCGCTTTTTTGCTTCAACGAGCGAAAAGAATATTTCCAAATCAATTTTCGACAAAAATCGCTGCCTGGTGGTCCCACAAATTAAATTTTCTTTTAATTGCTGAATGAAGCTGTACAGCGGCCCAAAGGCTGTTTCGAGACAAACGCATTTGAAGTTTAACGTTATAAAAAATCGTATTTAACGTTTGTTTCTGACAACCCAAACGAACAAACCCGCGTGTTTTAAACACTTTAAAGCCGGAGCCTGAATTAGAAGGTTCAAAAAAGCGTTTTTTCGAGAATCATTTTAGAACGGAAAAAACCAAGTGAGCCCAGTAAACATTGAGGTATCTTTTCATGTATATTTGAAAAGTATTTAAAAAAATGTTCAACATCAAACTATAAATGACTGCAGATTTATCAGCCTATCCCATGTGCGTCTTGCGACTATAGTCCCCAATCGGCGGAAAAGATGCAGCTCGTAATCCTTGACTGAAAAAAAAACCAATAAAATGTTCAATTGTCACATATTTTTCTTCTGGGTGAAGTAAGAAAAAGCTAAAAAAAACCGTGAAATTACAACTTTTCTCAGGTCTGAAAAAAATGTGTTGAAAAAACAATTTAACGTGCTATAAAAATTATGTTAAAAAACTTTTTCAACAAGTCTTCTAGTTCACTTCAATAAGTTTTTCATACTGAAGAAAATAAACTTTGGTTTGATTCACTATATGAATAGGCTGGTAAATCTGCAGTCATTTATTGTTTCATGCTGAACATTTTTTTTAATACATTTCAAATATGCCCCAATGTTTACCGGGCCCACTTGTTTTTTCCCTTCTAAAAAAAATCCGGAAAAAATCCTTTTTTTAGACCTTCTAAATCCAGGTTCCGGCCTTAAGGATGCAAATTATGTTTAAAAATGTAAATTTTCATCGTAATGAAAGGTAACGTGTCTTAACAAAATACGAAGCATTATCAGGACCGTGATTTTGGAGGATCAGGGACATTGGGGGAGAAAAAGTGTACGAAAGGGAGGATTGGCCGGGCGATAGGAAGAGCGGGTCTTACCGTTCGCGACGAAGGTATACGTGTGTAAGGACCAAGAGGTCGGAGGACCGCGAAGCAGGACGAGCCTGGCTGCTCGAGAGTAGGAGAGGAACAGGGCGCAGACGGTGGGAGTGATCAATACTCCCCCTATGCTACCCATGAGAGCAACAAAGACGAAACGGGAGTCCCGAGGGGCAACAGGATTTTTCGGCAAAAAGAGTTCGAATAAAATGTTTCCTACCCTTGCCCTACGTTCCCTTTTTTGTTATTTAAACGAATTTCGTCACTTTTTTGTCTCGATTTTACCTCGTGACACAGGTGGAAAAAAAAGTTTCACGTAATTTTTCGCGACAAGGCTCTTTATTCTTCGTTCCTTTTTTTCTTCTTCATCGATCCCTTCGCACCTCCATTTTTCCTTTCAAGCTTCGACGATCCCTGCCATCCTGTTTTTCCATTTCATTCGACGTCGCGCCCCTGACGGGTGAAAAGTCCGAGCCCCGGAGAGAAAAGAACGAAAATCGGTCTCCGGATTTCGTTTCCGGTCCGATGGAGGTGGGACTTCAGTTTCCTCGCAGCGAAACGCTTTCCGGTAGGTCTCTCGCGTCTCTTTTCAAATCTGCTCTCGTATTCGAGGTTATCTCGCGTCTATATGTGGACACACGTCTCACGGATGTCCGCTTTTTATTAGTTCGATGGTAGGCCACGTATCGTTCGCGTCGCTCTCTTCTCATAGCACCGTGGCTGCGTTTCCGGAAATGCAAATTCCGCATGTGTGCATAATTGTGATTCGAGGGATTTTTTGTTCTCGAACGATAGGGAAGTAATTGGCCGTGGACGTTGGGCTGGATTAGCAAAGATTAGCGAAGTGAGGAAATATTGAGGAAGGGCACCACTGTGACGGGCCGATATGAGCGCATTTTTTCGATTTTCTTTTGTTTACAAGATTAGTTATTTGAGATTTGGAAGAAAGGTATGTTATTAAAGGGTTAGGCCACAGTAACGGGTATAACATTATGTGCGAATTTAACAATTTTTTTCGTATGCAAAAGTGATTCACTCAGAAAATTAATTACACATCTATTTAATATGAATATCAAGTTGTTAGAAAATATATATTTTTTTCGATGTACAAAATGCCGACTACTAATATTTTCTTTTGTTATCTTTGGTAATTACGCAGTATGAGGACTTTCCCGAAAAACGACGGGATTTTTTTTTTCACCGTGAACTTCTTCATTCCATTATATTGAGTGATATTCCGTCGGGGGAGGCTGATATTTTTCATTAATTCCATAAGTTACGGGGTTTTGAAGTTTGCGGGAACACGTGATAAAATGGGGAATTTTTAAATATTTCGACGCCTGTATTAGGGAGTATGAAGTATTATACAATTGTACTACGTTGGTAATTTTTCTGGCCCTAATAAGGGCCGATCAAATTCTTAAAAAATACTGATGTCGAAAAATGTTAAATTTCTATTCTTCCTTCATGACTCCTTCAACCCAACCCTGGCTTCCTTCAACCCAAACAAACCCAAACCTGCCGCGTTCCACTGAGCTCGTTTCCCACAAGTTGGACACTTCACAGTGCGAAACAAAATGTCGTGGGCTTGCAGGAATTGCATCAATTGTTCAGAATCTTCACACAATCGATGAAATTGACGTAATCTGTACGAGCAATTGGTACAATTCATTTCGAAAGAAAGGTATTTGATTATTCACGATATAATCGAGACTGAGTTGTTCTTGTTGTCTTTTCGGTACTTCGGGAAGTAATAGAAATACAAGTAGTGTGAAAGAGGGTAGTTGTGTTCACCGAAATCAAAACATATCTTATCGTTCCAAAATATATACATTGTTACCTTCATAATACACTATTAATAAGGAAACACGTCGCTGTTTAGCGAGGCGTCGAAAAATTACCTGTTTCTGGAAAATAAAAATACCCATAACGTATGGAATTAATGGGAAATGTCGGCCTCCCCCGACGGAATATCACTTACTATAATGGAACAAACAACATTATGGCGAAAAAAAAATTCTCGCCGTTTTTCGGAAAAGCCCTCATACTGCATAATTACCTTATCTTTGTTAGGCGCCCCGTGGCGTGACATTTAACATCCACAATTTTCTACCTAGAATAAAAAACAAAAATTCTCGTCAATCCATATTAAAATATCTAGAGAAGTACGTACGGAATTTGAAAAATATTGTTTTATTCAAAAGTTGTAGGTATTTGAACTTAAGAAATGAATTTTCAGTGAAAAATTTCGTTATAACTGCTCATAAACTGCTCATAAAATGAAAAGTTTTCGTTTAATCAGAAATTCCGTACGTACTTCTCTGCAAAATGCAATTGAAACATAACTTTAAAATTTGAAGTAAATCGAGTGAAAATTGTTGAAGATATTTGTCACGCCAATTGGAAAAAAGCTGTTTCGAGAAGTTTCGAGTAGTCGACCATTTTGTACATTGAAAAAAAAAATATTTTCTAACAGCTTGATATTCATACTAAATAGCTGTGTAATTAATTTTATGAGTGAAACACTTTTTCACACGAAAAAATTCTTAAATTCGTACATGATTTTATACCCGTTACTGTGGCCTAACCCCTCAAGCATACATTGAACTGATTTCGTGTAAATTTCTATTTGAAAAAAATAACAACGTTATTAAGGTATAATGGAGCCTCTGTATAAAAATGTGATCCAACGCCCGGATTGATAACTCGACAATGGTTGGTCTGAAAAGTAAAAATAACAAAGTTTTATAATCTATATAAGTGTAGTTCTCGTTGTACGTAACCGTTTAAAAAAATAATGTGACAAGATGGCAGGTGTTCGAAAAAAGTAATTTTGCCGAAATCTTTACTTATATTCGGGGGCTTAAAAAATACTAAATTAAAAAAAAACGGTTATGTACAGCGATAGCTACTGCAATACGGAAAATATATATGTTTTTAAATTGAAAATCAGACGATTATAGGTAGAGTGAGCCATAATTTTTTATAATAATTCTATAATAATATAATTCTTAATATTCTTATATAATTGTATAATAATTTTTCTGGCCAGGACGAGAAAAGTTGTTTCCAGAAAAACGCAATTAAAAGTTTTATTACCCGTAAATTATTGCGCTACCTGCTCTCACGGAATCGTCCGTAACTCTGTCAATTTTTAATATTTCAACTTGACCATTTGTCAAATATTTTTGAATACATATACTTTAAAAAATGAAGAAAAAAATGGTTTTTTTAACCCGTCACAGTTGCCTTCCGCCTTAAGGCGATATTAATGTTTAGAGCGCTGGTTAGGGGGTGATTGTTAGGACGCAATAGCTAAAAAAAAATCGATACACGTGTTTATTGATTCTTCAAGAATATGTACAAATGATTTAAAAAACGGAAATTATTATCATGTACTTGTGCACGTTTGCTTGCAACGGAGCGTGGAAAATGCCCCCGATTGGCGACCAGTGTTGTGGACATTGTATGACTCCGAAAAAACCCAATATATTCTTAAGAGGGAATGATACCTCATCGCGGTCGGTATGGTAGAACAATTATAGATTCCCAAAAATCTCGAAAACGGCTCTTCAGATCCCGTCGAAACTTTGCCAAATGACGTCAAATGGATAAACAAACAGCTGTCTTCCCCTCAAATTTTCTGAATTTGAGAAAAAAAATGTAGATTGGCTTATCATAAGCAAATCTAGTTTTTTTTCTCAAATACAGAAAATTTGAGGGGAAGACAGCTGTTCGTCTATCTATTTGACGTCGTTTGGCAAAGTTTCGACGGGATCTGAAGAGCCGTTTTCGACATTTTTGGGAATCTATAATTGTTCTACCATACCGACCGCGATGAGGTATCATTCCCTCTTAATCTGTATGAGTGTTGCGATGTGCGGTACCAGATTCAGCAAAAAGAATCCAAAATAGAGGCATGCTAAACATTAATTCTTATTTTTCAAATATTTTTCTGGCCATTCTTCGAGTTATACGTAAAAAATGGACCCAATTCTATTACCACAATTGAAAAACAGTTTACTGAAGGTGTATTCCAAATTTAGCTAAATCGGTTATCGAGATATCGTGGTTGCCGACTTAAAAAGCATAGTTCCGAAAAAAACGTGGTTAAAGTTGCTGCATCTTGATCGCGCTCCCCGAGCCTATTCTTTATAATTTCTATAACTCGGCTAAGTTTATGAGTTTCCTCAAACGGTTTTCACAAACGTGCTCAGAAAGATTCATAAGACAATAAAATTAAAAAATCTTTTTTTCACATTTTCAGACAACAATATTGCTTTAAAGTACAGTATCGTAAAACGAGGTTTAATTAACATTAAGGGTAACTTTGACACTTTTTGGGGCTTCCTCAACAGAACGCCAAAACAAAGTTTAAATATGTGCGCAGCACACCTTTTTTCTATTGTTGCTTGAATTTGTTGTTCAAGTTTATTATAATGTTGCTAAAATTATTGTAATGTCACTTAAGTCGATTTTGATCTCAATGATAATTATAACACTGATTAGAGAAGTACTTGCTATTTTTGTGTAAGATGTTTCATTAAGGGCAGGGTAGGGGTTTCAGCGTGAAAAAAAACACTTTTTTGCAAAAAAATTTCATCTATATGGATAGAGTAAATTTATTGAAACCTTTTGTACATTGTTAAGTGTTATTTCAAGAACATTTCGTAAAATTTGTACGCAAAAATATCCACAAATAAGCCGGTGACAAAGCTTTTTCAAGAACGCCTTTGGAAAAACACGATTTGCAGTGTTCAGTGTATCTCAGCTAGAAATTATCTGAAATCAAGTACCATTAAAATTTAGTCAAAGTATCATGAAATCCTCCCTCCAACGGTCTTTGATAATTGTTTTTTTTTTTCATTTCTAAATTTTTGGTGGTCATGTAAAGCGAAAAGTGCTATTTTTCACGAAAAATTCCGCCATTTTGAGAGTGGAAAACCCCCTCAATGTAAAAAATCTCAAACTAACCGTTGGGAGGAGGTATTTTATATGTAGAAAGTGTGTACCAAGTTTGAAATGAATCGGTCATGTAGTTTTCAAATGGCAGTGAACACGGGCTTTGAAAAAGTGGTTTCGAGAAAAATGCGGCACCGGCTTGTTTGTGGATATTTTCGCGTACAAATTTCACGGAATGTTCTTGAAATGACACTTAACAATGTACAAAAGGTTTCATTAAATTTACTCTATCCATATAGATGAAAAAAATTCGCAAAAAAGTTTTTTTTTTTTCACGGTCAAACCCCTACCTTCCCCTTAATAAAAATGACCATTTGTTTGTAAAAAATCGTTCTTTTTCATTTAATTCCATGTACAATGAATAAAATACTAATTTTTTTCATCACAATAATGTCAAAGTAACCCTTCATCTTTTACACAAGTTGCATTTCAATGCCTTGTCAAAGAAATCCCACACTCGGGGCTACTTTGATACTTTGAAAAATATATGTAAAATTGCGTGTGGGGGTGGCGCTTGACTTTCTTATATATTTGACAGCCAAAGGACACATTGTTCTATAGGAGCAAAAATGGAATTTAGTGTGTTAAAAAAAAAATTACCTAGAAAGAACTTCCAAGGCCTGTTCAAAGTAACCCCATTGTGCGGTACAACCGCAAAAAAGCAACTGAACTACATCAATTGAAAAGTTAACGAAAAAAATTGAGAGGCCTGATCGCTGATAATCCAGATAATGATCGTCTTGCTATATCGAATTGCCCAACGAGGAATAAATCACCGTCGCCGCTGTGTTCCGAGCAGGTGATTTATATCGTACCACCGGAAGTGTACGAGCACCGGAGTCCAGTTGGAGAACGGATGCTTCGTGACGATTTCACTACGAGACGGCAAATGTTTCCGTGCCTGTACTAGTCGAATTGTTAATAAGGTTTACCGGAACGTCTCGGCATTAGCATCCTCGGTACAAGTGGGACGAGCGCGACGAATAGAGCGAAGGGCAGTCGGAAGTGAGAGGAAGAGCAATTGCCACTGTATGTACTGCAATCACAAATGGTGATAGTCTATCTTCGTTTGTATTTCATTCGATGCAGACATCGTGTCGGAGCAACATCTGCGCTCTATAGTGCTGCATTTCGCCCTTCGAATTTGTGCCCTAAAAGCTTTCATTTGAAGCTGTAACGTCATTCCGGCACTCCTGCGAGTCTCAGTGCGTCGAGAGAACGAGGGAGCTGACGAAGAGCAGACGGTATCCTTTGTCCTCGGACTTCCGTCGTCGAGCAGTTCCGCTCGAAAGAAAAGGCTTTTCTATCTATATAAAGACCTCTTTGTCCTCCTCCTCCCTCTCGACTCTTCTTACGATTCAGCACGGGCGTAATGAATCCAAACGATTCACCGTGACTTCGAATTGACTATGGAAATATCTCGCTGGACGAGTAGGGGGCTCAAAGTGGACACTTTAAGAGAAATGAAAAAAAAGCAGTTACAAAATGTCATATTCCAACAATTTTTTTTTGCTATCGGGTGCTAAATTTATCGTAGTTTAATAGTACATTTACGGCTACGTCACATCTGACCCGACGACAAAACATCCGCGACAAAATATCCGAAAGACAAAATATTCTTATGACAAAACATCCGCGAGACAAAATCCCAAATCTCGTCCACCACATCAACGGGGTCGCGCGCAAAACACCTTTGTGGGGTGTGTGAGATAGTGGGGTGGGGGCATAATACGAGCTTCTTCATTGCACTTATTTCTTTATTGTAAAGTTTTTGTATATAATATTAGTTTAATAAAATATTGTTAGCAATGCCACGCAAATATACTTGGATACTATAATAATAGTATGTACTATAATAGGATGTACTATAATAATATTACATGAACGTTGCTTATGCTCAACACAACGCCAAGTTATGCTTGTTTTATTCACACTCTTTTTTGAATAAACATATCCGTCATATATTAATAATTTTGCTCCCTTCTTTAAACACTTTAAACTGTAGCACTACATACACAGCACACTTTAAACTGTAGCACATACATACACAGCACACTTTAAACTGTAGCACTACATACACACTTTAAACTGTAGCACTACAACGTCATTCCTTCAAGAAACATTAGCACTACATACACAGCAGAGAGAAAAACATTGACTGTCTCATGAAGCCAGTTGTCCTAGTTTAAGAGTAATAACGTTAATCATAGATTTAATTACCGACAGCGGATATAATATCGGCAGATATTTTGTCTTGCGGATATTTTGTCGAGGATATTTTGTCGTCGGGTCAAAACGCGTGTTACCAAATTTACACATTTTCAGTAAATATTCAAAATACAAATAATGGAACCAATTATAAAACTTTAAGAAATGTCTGCTTTGCCCAGGGGGGTAGCCTAAAGCGGACAGGGCTTCTGGGCAAAGCGGACACGTAAAGCGAGCACCCTGTATTTTCCCTGAGATTCGGCATAAATAAGAAGAAAATAGGTAGTCATAGGGGAAAAAAACTATGAATGTACCCACATATTTTGTTGCAGACAAATCATTATTATTAACATAAAAGAACAAAACGTGTCTTTTTAACAGTGAGTAAACTTAATTTTTCTGCCAATCGTCACAGTAAAGTGATCCAACACCAGGGTAAGCAATGCATGCATGAGCCCACATTTGACAGTCGTTGCATTGAATCCAGTCTTCGGTGGGAGGATCTATATATGGTTCGTTGCATATAATGCACACGTAATTTTCATTGTTTGTAGTATCCTCCGTAAGGGGAGATATACACCTAGTAGCCAGAAAAAAGTCATTTTTGTGAATTTTTTCAAGGAAAACTATTTGAAATTTCGGGTTGGTGTTTTAATTATCTAAAAGTATATACATTCGAAAATATATTCAATTTTCTTTATTAAAAAAAAAAATAAAAAATATACAAGCATATTGTATGATCCTTGGAGCCTCGTAAAAAAATCTGCGTATACGGTACCCTAATGGCGTTGCTTCAAAAATTATCTGAAAAAAAAAACCAAAAAGATTATTAAATTAGATACTATAATCTAGTACTTGTCATAGCCAATTTTGAAAATATCGATTTATGACAAAATGGCGGTCGTTTGAACATAAATAGTGATTTTTGGGCCAAAATTAGTTACTATTTGGCCTATAAAACAAAAACCAAGTAACGGAAAAAAAATCCTATGACAAGTACTAGATAATGGTGTATAGAATAACCACAAAAAACCTCAAGGCAATCGGTTCATTGGTTTTCGAGAAATTTTGGGTACCGATTTGAAAAACGTGGTTTTTAGAAAAACGCGTTTGAAAATTTGGGAATGAATAAATCATGAAATTTGTCAACTTACATGGAATCATCGATAGCAGGCCCATAGTGTAGGTCTTCTACGGTCGACGGAATGTTCATAGCTTCTGAATCGATTTTTTCGACCATCTAGGTGTATATCTTAAGGGTCTCATCCCAAGAAGCTTATTGTGTCTTTCTTTTATATTTATTTACCATCTCATAATAATAGTCGATAGCGTTATAAGAAGGTAACAACACCACTTTCATAAATGAAAAAAAAATAGTTGCAATAAATAATAGCATTTTGGTCAGTTCCTACATAGATAAATAAATTGGAAAATTATTAAAATGAAGTCACATAGTCATCTTCTATCTTCTATTATCATCATATTAATTTCACAATCATCTGTCATTAGAGCATAGCGGGCACGTGCTCGATTTCTTACAAGAAAGATTTTTAAAAAATCAACAAGCTTTTATTCAATGTACTAAAAAGTAGAAAACAATTTTTTTTATCAAGTCGCCTATATGTAACTAATGAAAAGCTTGGGCCGCTCAACTTTTCAAATGTTTATTAAATTTAATAAATTCAGTTCCTTTAATTGTATTTAATTTGGCACAATAGTAATTAGAGAAACTTGTAATATTATCACACGTTTATACTCAGTTTCAGGATTTTTATTTAAGGAATCTAAGGTTGCTTTACAGTAAATTAAATACAGTTGATATGTTAACGGATTTATGTAAATTGAAGATTATATGTCTAAATTTTGAAGCTTTTATTATACCGAATGAGGTATGCAAAACTTAGCATCGTTTGGCAAACCCTTCGAGGAAATATCAAACTTTTGATTTGCAGTGATATTTCACGCGTTCTGGCGGAACGTCATTTTACCCTCGAATATGCGATGAGAAAGCAAGATGGAAAAATGGTATAGAATTTCACTTTCATCTGGCGGATCTAGGCATGAGAGACATTTTTTGCAAAATATTGAAACCATTCATTGCATAATTGTGGTGTGATTAATTGTAACGTAATGTAATTCTTATTTTCTCGCTCGGGACTCTTGGCTTTACGAACCCAAACAATTCCATCCGATAGTTCGATTTGGGGCATTAGGTCTATGTGGCTCACTGAAAAAAGGGACCTTTTGGAATTTTTTTACAATAATAAAAAGAAGCAATCAAGATAAGGTTAGGAGGGTTCTTTGTTCTTACATATGTTGATGTATACAAAAAATATTTGTTATAAAAAAAACTAAAGGGCGGCTCAATCATAGCGACAGTACCAGCATTCTCTCCGGCGCTCTGCGGAAGAATGCAAAACTTTGGTAGATCGCAAACCAGAACAATCGAAACCAAATTTCGTAGTTTACATTACTTTTGCCAGAAAAATACCCACGATTATTTGAAAATATGGTTTTTTTCGCAAATGGCATCATCTTGAATAATTTTTCCATTTTTTCTCTATAAAATCAGCGCTAATTCGTTGGTAAAAAACGAGAATTTTCGATGAATCGTGAAAATCCTGTGTACTTCTTTAGAGAATCTATCTTGAAATCCACAGTTAGAATTTCAAGTCAATCGGATGAAAACTGCCTGAATTTTTCGTTCTCCCGATTTCAAACACGTGGTTTCAAGAAAAATGCGTATAAAGTATGAAAACTGATTTAGGAGCTATCGTCCACCCGATGGAATTAAAGCTCTCATTCAAACTCTGCGCGTACCCACCGAAGCATTTTCATAGTAGGTCTTCAGTTCTCTCTGGTCTCAATATATTTGTTGTACAACGACTGGCCTAAACGACTCCACCGTCTAGGCTGTTTTGTGGGTTTCGGAGCGCTCGTAATCGCTGGAATAAAGGCTCTAAACATTTTTAAAAAATTTCTCGACTATAATTCTTACCATATACCATCCCTGTGATGTTTATACATCACTTAAACTGAAAAAAACGACCAAAAATTTGTTCGCACTCAGATGTAACGCTGAGATTTAGAGATTAGGGGTAAAGCACGAAGCAGGAGTCAGACATCGCATTAAGGCGCTATCTACCTAGAGGATCGGAAAAATGGCCAAATATCGATTTTTTTCTTCTGCGAAACGTTTGGTGAAAAAGAAACCTATTTTTTTTAACACAAAATTACACATAGTGAAGGCCTTTAAAAAAATCATCAAACAAATACTGAAAAACAACAAAGACGTGGTTGCCAGCAGATGAAATTTTTTCACGACGTTCGGCGGTGGACACTCTCCAGCTTAAACGGGGCGTTACCCCCACTTGTAGCGCAAAAAAGGCCTTTTTCATGAATTTTTTTAAAGAAAACTACAAAACTTTTTTAATCGATCAATATACCATCCTAAAGAACACATCTTGAAGAATTTTCAGTAATTTTTTTATTGAAAAATATTACATTGTTTAGTAGCAAATGGCCGTCAATGAAATAATGTTTTTATATACACGGTTTGCGGTGACCAACATTGCGGCGAAGTGGATCATCTGAAAACAAAAAATGTGGATGGATTTAGTCAAATATAAGCATAAACTAGTCTTTAATCGACGGATTTTAAAAAATATTCATTTTTCACAAAATGGCGGACAATCAAAGTTAATGGTTCGATTTTAACGAAAAAAAAACGGCCGTTTTTTGGCTATAAAACGGCCATTTTTTTCGAAAAAAAAATCGAACGATTAAAGACTACATTTTTATGTATTAAATAAGCCTGCAAAATTTCAAGAAGATCGGTTCATTAGTGTTCGAGTAATCTTGGTCACCGACTTCAGAAATGCCATTTTGAAAAAAACGCGTTTAAAGTTTCAATTTCCTGTCGTTTACACAACGGATTCTTCTCTTTCAACGCTCATATCTCAGTCAATTTTGTTCGGATCGCCTTGAAATTTTTAGGACATATTTTCAGATACTTATACTTCAAAAAAATGCAATAAAAAAAATCGATTTTTTCAAAATCACAAGTGGGGGTAACCCCTTAAACGGTCGACCTGACATTTAAAAACCAAACGAGTTATTCAAGTTAACAATAAATACGAGTCGTTGACGATCGTTGATTTTCAAAATCATTTTTTTTAACAACGTGGCGACGTATTGAAACTCGAGCATACAAAGTCAGTAGCTCATTGAATGTTAGGAATATTGCAATGAATAGGGGGTCTTGTCGTTGGATGACGATCATGATAATTGGATTTTAGCGATAGCAATAATCCAATGGACGATAGGATGATTTCATTGGGGCGGGGTAAAAAATCGGCAAAAATCGATGACGTAATATATGAACGGCGGTGATACTATCGAAAAAAAAAACATGTTTGGCAAATGCAATTTTTTGACCCATCTAGGTAGATATAGGCCGTTAACTTGGCGTCATTTGGGTTAGAACTTGACGCTCGGATGAGAGTATCGCGAATGGCATTGATCGACGAGTATGACATACGAGTTTTACGCTTCTTTTCAACAACTCTCCCATCCAGAATGACAAAAATGTCGAAGATGGATCGCTCTTTCGACTAATTACATTACGCTTTGATACGATTATCGTGATACTCGATCGGTAGAGTCTTTGTCAAGGAAGCTGTGTATCAAACGCGCACACGCGACATGTGGGTGAGGTCGTTATGTTTTATAGCCGTCGCGAAAAGCCGCGGCTGCGATATATAATCGCGTTTATCCACTCGTGCGTGACCGGAAGCTGTTAACTTGAACAGATACCGCAACGCCGTTGCCTCTCTCTCTCTCTCTCTCTCTCTCTCTCTCTCTCTCTCTCTCTCTCTCTCTCTCTCTCTCTCTGGTGTTATACCATATTTCTCTCGCTGTCTCGCAGCTGCGATACGGTACATCTCGCTAACGTGATTTCTCGTATACCAGACACGCGTCATCGTATCTTCCCTTGACAAACCCTTCTCCCTAGCCCCAACTGTCATAGTCAAATTATTCGCGCGCCGACAATTTCCTCTCGTCGTCCCTGAATCCCCCACCCCTGTCCAATTTTGCACGCGCATCTTCGCGTAATCTCTTCAGCTTACGTCGAATCGTTAAAGTATGGCAGAGATCGGAAGGAATTAGCTCCTAATCAGATTCGCCGAGCACGTAGGTACCTTTAGCTCTATCTGCGCTTTCGATCCAATTCCCGTAACGCGCCTGATTTATTGTACAGGATGGAGATAGCGAAGGGTGGAAGAGCGGAAGGGAGGAAAAAAGGTCTGATGCATTATTTCACCTATGAATAATTATCGTGTCAGTTTTTATTTCGGTACAATTTTTGATCAAATCTTTTTAACCCTTCGAGTGCACACCTCCGCAGCCAACCTATAAGTGCATCTTGGGACAATCTGACCCAAGGCGTTTTCAAATCGTTGTATTCCGGTACATGTGCATTTTTTTTTTTTTTTTTTGTAGTAAATTAGCCATACTTTATGGCCCTCGATTTATTTTCTGGAGAAAACGAAAATTAAATGCCAAAACATTCGTTCAAAGTGGGGCATACGTTGAAGAATACGTACTTGCATGAAAAAAATCACTGGGTCAAAATGACCCAGTGTGCACTCGAAGGGTTAAGGTAGAACGAGCGCGCACTCTTTATTTTTATAGATTTTGTTTAAATTTTCACCAGACATTGTGCATATCATTATGCATGTTTGAGTGAAATTTCAGAACAGTCGAGTATTTAGATTGGGAGATAATGGTTTTTAAAATTACAACTTTTAACACTGCAGGGTCTGCATTGAAATTCAGATATTTCCCGTAAAAAATATTTGTTCCTTATAATAAGAAGACGTATGGTAACACCGCATCGTTCCACGTATCCAATGACGTATGTTTGCGCGGCATATTCAATAAAATACTGCAACACAAATTTTTATTTGAAAGTAATTTTTAATCGAACAAAGTTTTTAATTGGTTATGAATTAACCAACACTTTTATTTGTTAATGAAGATAACATAAACAATATAAAATATTAATATTTATAACGCAAATATTTTTTTTATGATAAAAATTTTCAACTTCAGGAACACGGTAATTTTTTTTTCTCGAAATATTGAACAATACTGTTCTGCGGTGTTGCCATATGTCTTCTTATTATAGGGGACAAATGTTTTTTACGGAGAATTATTCTGTCTTTACTGAACGTTTTTAACAAAACTGTATAGTAAAGGCAGTCCAAACTTTTTTCACTCTTTCCTTAACTAAATCGCTCTCTAATCATAATTTTGTTTCAAAATTTATAAACACAATAGAATGGTACGACGAATTATGTGACCTGACTTTCGGTCAATGCAGACCCTGCAGTGTTAAAAGTTGCCATTTTAAATCCCATTATCTCCCAATATAAATAGTCGACGGTTCTGAAGTTTCACTGAAACATGCATAATGATATGAACAATGGTGCGATGACGTTTAAAACATACCCGTGGCAACCGAACTCAAAAATTGATATCGGTGATTCGGGAATTACATTTTCATCGGTTGCTTTAAGGGGCTATATTTACGTATAGGCCCAAAAATCTTTTGAAAAGATCATAAAGAAATACAGAAGAACAAGAAAGACATGGCCGCCGGCAAATGATGAAAATGTTTTCACGACGTTTGGCGGTGGACAGTCTCCAGCTCAAACGGTCCATCTGAAATCTCAAAACCAAACGGGTTATTTAAATTAACAATGAATCCGAGTCGTTGACGATCGTCGATTTTCAAAATCGTTTTTTTTTTACAGCATGGCGACGAATTGACCCTTAAGCATAGAAAATTTATGAAAAAAGTCGTCATTTTTATGTAACTGTCAAAAAATGAAGATCAATGTTGATAAAGTGACATCGTCAACGACCTTTAAATGTTTCTTACCGTATCTCTTGTAAATTTGAAAATAATCCATCGAGTGGTTCTCGAGATATCATGTCCACCGACTTTGAAAACAGTGTTTCGAGAAAATAGCGTTTGAAGTTTCAAGTATGGTACTCCTACTACGCGCCGGCCGATTGTTGGAAGCTCTAGCTCATTCAATTTGAGAAATATTTCAATATTTTCAGGGAATATGGCTAGAAGGTGATACTCTCGAATGAAAACATTTTTGGAAAATGCCATTTTTTCACCCACCAACAGCCGATTTGGTGCTGCAAACTGTATTTTTTCTCAATCTTATCTCTATACTTATACAATTTTAACACTCAATATTGATATTCTCCGTGAGAGAACGGAGAATATACAATTTTTCTAGAAAATCGAATTTTATTGAAAAATTTAAGTTTTATTAAATATTTTTACTTTGAGTAAGCTTCTTTTCCGTGATTTTCTTGACTATAAGACTTGTCAAAACAGTCGCGCATCAAACTCCAAACGTAATCCGCCATCATGTGCATGTGTCCCATCTTCCCTGATACCTAACTGCCATGATTTTTGTGGCTTAGTAGAAGCGTTCCTCTTGCTCTCCACTGAAGTAGTCAAGATGTTCTGCGAATTCATTTTTATCCTTTATTTCTATCCCGAATTAGAAAAAAAAACACTTTTTAGAAAATCTGTAATTGGTTTCCTAATCTTTTGAATGACATACTCTCCGCATATATAACAAAATGTATTAGGGTACTTCGAAGAAGCTCGTCATTGCTGTGCGACCGTCGGTATATCACTGAACTAGCTTCCGCCCGCGGCTTCGCCCGCGCTGATATACTCAAGGAATACAATTTTCCATACAAATTTTTACACCCCATTTCGCCCTCGTAAGAGTTGATTTTCGGAAAATCCTTTCTTACCGTGTACATTTACACCTTCTAAGGAACATATTTTCCAAATTCCACGTTTATATCTTCAGCGGTTTAAGGCTGTGCGTTGTCAATATGGCAGTCAGTCCGTCAGCAGTCACGGACCTATTTTATATTATATATATATATTGTGACGTGATTTTTTGAGACACGTCACAAAAAATGCTACCGATGATCAAGTTATGCTCTCGATGCCCGGGTTGAGACCCATCCGTTTGTGTTAAGGGTCTTTTCTCTAGAATGTCTGTCTTGTTACGTTTGAGGTTTTGGGTTATGTTTCCGTTTTAGTTAGGTTGGCGTGCGGAACTCGGTCGAGCGGCGTGTGGCTCGACGTACTGAGCAATCCCGACCGAGGGATGCACCCAGTGAGGCCTCTCGGGGAATCGGTGCACGCCCGGCTGAAACGCCGGCGCCCCACCGTAGTGGTGCATCGTGCTGGAGAGCGGGCCGTTTGGGTTACGGGCGGAGGCTGGAGGCCTCCGCGCCGCGCTTCTGGAGAGAAGCTTTGCCCGCTTTCGCACGGTGACCCGGGGATGCGATTCTCGAGAGCCTCCATGTTACCGATGAGAAAAGATCCCGATTTGTTACCGTTCCGTTTTCGGGGTAACTCGGGCAGAAAATATAGATTCCGAAAGGAATATTCTATTAGAATATTCCAGTTCCCGAAATAATATTTCAGCTCTCGATATTATACGAGATAAAGTTCTCGCTTGAACCAGCGATTTCGCATGGTCCGATGCCGCGAGCGTGTTGACATTTTTTCTGTTAACGCGCTCTGTCTCGCTCTCGCATAATCCCTCGCGCGCCGGTCTTGGTCGCGCGAGGTAAACAGAGTTGCTAACGAATCTTCGCGTGAGACGGTTGTCTCCAAAATCGCGATCGCTCCCGATTTTCCGGCTATCGGAAAAGAGTCGCTACCGAACCTTCGCGTGAGACAGTTGTCTCCGAGATCGCGATCGCTCCCGATTTTGAGGGTCGTCGATCAGACGCCGCGATTGAGAGAGACGTGTCGTGTCTCTCTCGCGCTCTCGTTCTCGCATAAGAGGCACGTCGTCGTGCTCTCTCGCTCCCGTGCGTAGGTGTTTCGCGTGCAGTTCGTGCTCGCGTTGAGTGCGTTTGCGTAAAAAGCTCACGGGTGGTTAAGCCACCGGCTCCCGCACTATCAAAAATAAAACAATTATTTTGTTTTATTAGTGACGTTTCCGGTGTCGCGATAGTGACAGGTCTCGCGCTCGCTCACGCTACTCTCCGGTGAATCCCGACCCCTCTACCATATCCCACAGCCTGAGCGGCCGTGCTTTACCGCAACCGTTCGTTCCCGTGTAAGTGCATCCAGTTTAGTCCGGTTATACGATTCCGGCGACACAAAAATCGAGGAGGCCTCCAGACTCCGAACCCGGTTAGGATTCCGGGATAACAAAAATCAAGGAGAGCTCCAGTCTCCGCCTGGTGGGTCGGGTTTGATCACCCCGACCCCAGTTTAGTCCGGTTGAGAAATCCGGCGAAACAAAATTCTCTGGCGCCCCGGGTATTGCGGATGCACGCGCACGGGAGGAACGGCCGAAGGTGACGGTTTCTCGCACCAGATCCCGATTTGAGTTCTCGTTCAGTTCTCGTTTCCGGTTAGAGAAATATCTCCCGTCACAAATGGCGCCCAACGTGGGGCCACGCCAGCGAGTAGCTGCTCTCGGTAAAGTTTAAGGGGAATGAAGGAAAAGAATAATTTAATTATTATTTATTTTCCCGTTCTTTCCGCCTTTCTTGCTCTCGTCGAGAAAAAGAAATATTTTCTTTTTCTCTTAGTTCTCGTTACGCGTTTTCGTGCGTTCCCGAAGTATTCTTCGGGAATAAACGTTCGCGATTGCTCCCGAATTAAAATAAAAAAATGTGCTCTCGAGGAAAAAAAACAGTGCTCCCGAAGAAAAAAAAAACGTGCTCCCGTGAAAAAAAAAGTGTTCTCGATTCCCAGGGATTATCGTCCATTTGGATTATTGATCATCTTCCGGTGAGTTCCCGGCGCAGTCGGAAAATTTTATTTTTGAAGAAAAAAAAAAAATTATTACGATTTTTTTTTCCTGCGTGGTTTCCGTGATGCAAGGCTCCGCGGAGTTGCGTCGTTCTCGTTAGCGGGGAGAGTTATCCTCCGACCTCCCCGGTGCTCTCGCGACTTCGAAAAATTATTTCGAAGGGAAAGAATAGAAAAAAAAAAACCTCTATTCGATTCTTTCCGCGATCCCGAGCACTTCGAAAATTTATTTTCGAAGACGAAAAAAAAAGATGCTAGCTCCCGTGGTTGTGAATTAGAAAAAAAAAAAAAACTGTCAAATTCCAAGCTTGCTCTCGTTGATTTCGGAAACGAAATCGAGTTCTCGATATGAAATTCTTTTCATGTTATGTACTCCGTCCTTTCAATTTGCTAGTGTCTTTTTTTTGTCGTGTAATTCGTTTTGTTAAAGTTTTCTTGTTTTCTTTTTTTCGCTCCCGGGATCTCGAAAATTTATTTCGAGATCTTTCTGCTCTCGCTACCCGAGAATTTCGTAGATTTTCTCGGACGATCTCGATATCGAAATGTTGTATTTTTTTGTGTTTTTTTTCGATCTGCTACCGGGGTTTCGAAAATGACTTTTCGAGACCCGAATAATCGCTCCCGTTAGTCCGAAAAGATTTTTTTTTGTCTGTTTTGTTTCCTTTTTTCTTTTCGGCCGGCTCTCGAATTTTTGAGAACGACGAAAATCGTTCTCGAGCTCCGTTCTCGTACCTCGCGGCGAGACCCGCGCGATACCACACATCGGGTGTCCCCGAAGTGGCACGCGCAATATTATATATCGGGTGTCTCCGAGGTGGCCTGCCTAATCAAGTAAAACTTGATTATGCGTCGTGCGTTCCCGTTGTAAGTGGGTTTCACAATTTTTTTTGTTTGTTTTTTTTCCCCTTACAGTTCCCGAGCAGAGCCAACAGGATTTTTTTTTGTGTTTTATTTATTTTTTTTTATCTTTTTTTTTGTTCTCCTGTTTGGCTTCGCCCTCATCGGAATGTTATTTCGATTTGAGGTTTCTGTACCGTTCCCGGATAGAGAGAAGAAATTCTTTTATTTTCTTTTCTTTTTCTTTCTTCCTCTATCGCTCTCGACCTCGTCGGATTCGTTCGACGGAGGGGAATAAAAATTCCCCCAGTTCCCGAAAATCCGAAAATTCATTTCGGATCGAGAGAAAATATTATTTTTGTCAATTCTTTTTTTTATTAATTTTCTCTCTCGCTCACGTCCCGTCAAATTCACTCGACGGGAGGAAATCAAATTTCCCTGTTCCCGTAGATCCGAATGAATAGTTCGGATCGAGAGAAAATATCAATATTTTTTTTTAATTTTTTTTTGGAATGAATTTTCTCTCTTGCTCACGTCCCGTCGAATTCACTCGACGGGAGGGAATAAAATTTCCCAGTTCCCGGAAATCCGAAAGTTATTTCGGGTCGAGAGGTAATTTTTATTATTATTTTTTTTGTATCCTCTCGCGTTCTCGATTCCGTCGTATTCTTTCGACGGAAGGGAATTCAAATTCCCCCAGTTCCCGGAAATCCGAAAATTTATTTCGGATTGAGAGATAAATATTTTTTTTTAATTCTTTTTTTTCATGTCTCTCGCGTTCTCGATTTCGTCGTGTTCTTTCGACGAAAGGGAATTCAAATTCCCCCAGTTCCCGGAAATCCGAAAGTTTATTTCGGATCGAGAGGAAATTTTTTTATTATAATTTTTTTTTGGTTCCTCTCGCGTTCTCGATTCCGTCGTATTCTTTCGACGGAAGGGAATTCAAATTCCCCCAGTTCCCGGAAATCCGAAAATTTATTTCGGATCGAGAGATAACATTTTTTTTTATTCTTTTTTTTTTCATGTCTCTCGCGTTCTCGATTTCGTCGTGTTCTTCCGACGAAAGGGAATTCAAATTCCCCCAGTTCCCGGAAATCCGAAAGTTTATTTCGGATCGAGAGGTAATTTTTATTATTATTTTTTTTGTGTTTCCTCTCGCGTTCTCGATTCCGTCGTATTCTTTCGACGGAAGGGAATTCAAATTCCCCCAGCTCACGAAATCCGAAAATGTATTTCGGATGGAGAGGATATTTTTTGTTTTAATTTTTTTTTCTCTCTCGCTCTCGCATGTGATCCTATTTTAGGGTTCTCGGGCGGGGGAAGGAAAGTTCCCCCCGATCTCGCCTTTTGGAAAATTTTATTTTTCCAAACAGACAGGATTTGTTTTTTTTAATTATTTTTTCTCTGTTCTGTCTGCCGTTCTCGATGTCGTCGAATCAAATTCGACGGAAAGGGATACAACCCCTTAGCTCTCGATTCAGCCAGTCACACTCTCGTGTTCCGAGTGTCCCGGGGGGAATACCCCATGGCGACCGGAGACAGGGTACCTGAGCTCCCGTTACGGCTCTCGGAACGCTCGTCCGAAGAAGCGGACGAGGTTTTACCGATCACCTGGCACTGGGCCCGCGAAGCTCGACCATGGGACAGCCGACCCGACCGGGTCGCGCCCAGGCGGCCGAAGCGTGACGCCTAGCGCAGCCACGAAGCTCTCGAGATATTGGACGCCTTGTTGCTACAACGCAACAAACGGACGTCAGCTCCCGAAATGGCGATACGTGAGCGCAGCCTCTCGCGGTCTGCGCCGCCACGCCAGTGATTCCCGAGGTCCCTTTATGGACCAGTTCCGGAGGGACACGGCGGGCAAAGCCGCGCCCCCGCTACCGAGTGGTCCCCTGAAGACCACGGAGGCTACCGAAAAGCCGAGTGAACCCAGCTGCTGCAATTACGACAAAACGGGTCACCGGCATAGAGAATGTCCGGACTACCGGCGTCTCTTATGCTACCGATAAGACCGTCAGGCGTGTCCACGACCCGTTACCCCTTTGCAATCGGGAAACGGACAAGGAGGCGAGTGAGGAACTCTCCTTTGCCTCTCGTGATATGCCTTGACGAATACTTTCTCGACAAGCTCCCGTGTAGCGACACCACGCCGACCAGTTACCGAACCCGCAAACCGGCGAAGGCAGTTACGAGGTACACCCTCAGCTACCGATACGTCTCCCCCGAAGGAAATCCTTCCTTGGGACGACGTAATAGTTAACGTCGGGTCGGACGCAAGTAGAGGCACCCATCGGGTAGAGCCCTCATTCGCGGCTGACCCCTAATAGCTCCCGTTAAAGGCCTGTGGCCCATAGTTTCCGTGTGAGGTAGCAACACCCCACAGTTCCCGCAATATGGGCCTCTAGCCCAGAGTTCTCGCGTAAGGTAAGGTAGCCTCATAGCTCCCGCAATGTGGGCCTCTGGCCCATAGTTCTCGCGTGAGGTGGCAATACCTTCACAGCTCCCGCAATATGGGCCTCTGGCCCATAGTTCTCGCGTGAGGTGGCAACACCTTCACAGCTTCCGCAATATGGGCCTCTGGCCCATAACTCTTGCGTGAGGCAACGACGCCGTACAACTCCCGCAATCTGGGCCTCTGGCCCAGAGTTCCCGCGTGAGGCCATAAAGCCTCACAGTTCCCGTGAAGTGGGCCTCTGGCCCATAGTTCGTGTGGGAAAAGGGCAGCCTAACGATGGATCCCCGTCGTGCCAGCCCGGCCCCGGCCTTGGCGTTCGCAGTGGGTGCGACGCCTCACCGTTCCCGTGAGTTGCGACGACGCGACTCAGTTCTCGGCACTAATTACCCCAGAGAAGGTGATGGAAAAGTTGGAGCGGTTCCCGTAAAGTTCCCGGAGCCACCACCGAAGTAAGGACGTGACGGCTAATTTGGTGAGTCCGCTTATGATTGGTTTTGTTCCGTTCCTGGTGGTGGTAAGAATGGATCTCGATTGATCCGTTATTTCTCGCGTCGCAGGGCGGTTGTCCGTCCGCGGCAGGTCTCGGTCTCTTCCCCAATATTAAGGCTACCGAATTGTAACTGGAAGAGACACCCATGCTACCGTTTATGCAAAAACACACATATTTGGTAATTTGTGTTTTGCGATTTTTGTTTCTCGTGCTGTGAGGCGATTGGTCGCCCACGGTAGATCTCGATCTCTCCCACCTTAAGGCTACCGACTGTAACGGGAGAGATAAAGTTTTGCTATCGAATACAATCAAGTGGTTGGTGTTCTGGTTTCCTTTCTCGCGCTGCGGATGCTTGGTTCCCCGCAGTAGGTCTCGGTCCTTCCCACCGTTTAAGCTACCGACTGCAACTGGGAAGGACAATGATTGTTACCGTGTGCATTTCAGCTACGGCTTTTGCTTAGCAGAGATCACGTAGTTCCCTGATCGTAACCACCCTTAAGGGGTGGGGAGTTGTGACGTGATTTTTTGAGACACGTCACAAAAAATGCTACCGATGATCAAGTTATGCTCTCGATGCCCGGGTTGAGACCCATCCGTTTGTGTTAAGGGTCTTTTCTCTAGAATGTCTGTCTTGTTACGTTTGAGGTTTTGGGTTATGTTTCCGTTTTAGTTAGGTTGGCGTGCGGAACTCGGTCGAGCGGCGTGTGGCTCGACGTACTGAGCAATCCCGACCGAGGGATGCACCCAGTGAGGCCTCTCGGGGAATCGGTGCACGCCCGGCTGAAACGCCGGCGCCCCACCGTAGTGGTGCATCGTGCTGGAGAGCGGGCCGTTTGGGTTACGGGCGGAGGCTGGAGGCCTCCGCGCCGCGCTTCTGGAGAGAAGCTTTGCCCGCTTTCGCACGGTGACCCGGGGATGCGATTCTCGAGAGCCTCCATGTTACCGATGAGAAAAGATCCCGATTTGTTACCGTTCCGTTTTCGGGGTAACTCGGGCAGAAAATATAGATTCCGAAAGGAATATTCTATTAGAATATTCCAGTTCCCGAAATAATATTTCAGCTCTCGATATTATACGAGATAAAGTTCTCGCTTGAACCAGCGATTTCGCATGGTCCGATGCCGCGAGCGTGTTGACATTTTTTCTGTTAACGCGCTCTGTCTCGCTCTCGCATAATCCCTCGCGCGCCGGTCTTGGTCGCGCGAGGTAAACAGAGTTGCTAACGAATCTTCGCGTGAGACGGTTGTCTCCAAAATCGCGATCGCTCCCGATTTTCCGGCTATCGGAAAAGAGTCGCTACCGAACCTTCGCGTGAGACAGTTGTCTCCGAGATCGCGATCGCTCCCGATTTTGAGGGTCGTCGATCAGACGCCGCGATTGAGAGAGACGTGTCGTGTCTCTCTCGCGCTCTCGTTCTCGCATAAGAGGCACGTCGTCGTGCTCTCTCGCTCCCGTGCGTAGGTGTTTCGCGTGCAGTTCGTGCTCGCGTTGAGTGCGTTTGCGTAAAAAGCTCACGGGTGGTTAAGCCACCGGCTCCCGCACTATCAAAAATAAAACAATTATTTTGTTTTATTAGTGACGTTTCCGGTGTCGCGATAGTGACAGGTCTCGCGCTCGCTCACGCTACTCTCCGGTGAATCCCGACCCCTCTACCATATCCCACAGCCTGAGCGGCCGTGCTTTACCGCAACCGTTCTTTCCCGTGTAAGTGCATCCCGATTAGTCCGGTTAGACGATACCGGCGATACAAAAATCGAGGAGGCCTCCAGACTCCGAACCCGGTTAGGATTCCGGGATAACAAAAATCAAGGAGAGCTCCAGTCTCCGCCTGGCGGGTCGGGTTGGATCACCCCGACCCCAGTTTATTCCGGTTGAGACGACCGGAGATACAAAGTCTCTGGCGCCCCGGGTTGCGGATGCACGCGCACGAGAGGAACGGCCGAAGGTGACGGTTTCTCGCACCAGATCCCGATTTGAGTTCTCGTTCAGTTCTCGTTTCCGGTTAGAGAAATATCTCCCGTCACAATATATATATAGGGAAAAAAGCTAAAATTTGTTCCACCCAAATATATATATATATATATATATATATATATATATATATATATATATATATATATATATATATATATATATATATATATATATATATATATATATATATATATATATATATATATATATATATACACACCCACACACACTCACATATATTCGGGTGGCACAAATTTGAGCTCTATTTTTTTCCTTTTGTTCACCATCCAATTATCTACTTAAAAAAAAATTGTCGCGAAAACTGCAAGCCGTCAAACAATATTTAAAGGTCACTCAAGCTTCCCAAAAATTGAAGATTTCATTAACAAATCGATATTTTTTGTCGTTTCCATCTCACCCATGAATTTTACGCTTCATAATTTTTTAATTGAGCTCGCGAAAGCTCTAGCCGGCCAATGAATATTTACTGGTCGCTCAAGAGCTTCGAAATTTGCAATTGTAGCGATTCTTTTTGCTCTTTGCTCACTCATAAATTTAACACTTTGTCAAATTTTCAAAACAATTAATCCTTTTTTTGTTCAGAAACGGATTCTTTAAATTTACCTCACACTTCTAACCCGATAAAACGGGGGACCTATGCTTTTGTTTACGGACAAGCGCTTTAAAGAATTATTTGATGAGAACAAAGCTTATAATTCTTGGGTTAGTAGTGTGGGGTAAATTTGAAAAAGCTGTTTCTAAAGAAAAACGATTAATTGTTTTGAACAGTTTGCAAAGCGTCAAACTTATGAGTTAGATGAGTAAAAAAATGGGGAAAATTGGAAGTTTCGAAGTTCTTGTGCGACCTCATAATATTTTTTGACCGCTCGCAGATTTCGCGACAATTTTTTTTTCTTTAAAGAAGAACATTGGATGATGAGAAGAAGGGAAAAAATAGAGCTTAAATTTGTGTCACCCAAATAAATCTATGTGTGTGTGTGTGTGTGTGTGTGTGTGTGTGTGTGTATATATATATATATATACAGGGTGTCCCGGAACTCAACGTTAAGCCGAAACGGGGTGACAGGATTGATTGTAACCATCATGAGAAAAATCCGAAAAAAAATCTATCCCATGTAGTTTGAAAATTATGGGCATTTAAGAAAAACCTAGAAATTTGGTCAAACTGTAACCATTTTTCGGTTATTGTGAAACAAACCCAAACAAACCCAAACAAACCCAAGTTTCCTAGAATTAAGGCTATTTGTTAAACTATGAATTTAAAATTTTCAAAATTTGTCTACTTTGAAAGGGCCTGCTTTATTTTTTTTTCCTTTATTTTTTTTCTGATTTTTCTCATGATGGTTACAATCAATCCTGTCACCCCGTTTCGGCTTAACGTTGAGTTCTGGGACACCCCGTATATATATATATATATATATAAACGTAAACAGCCAATAATTACAAAAAAAAGAAAACCTTTCTTAAGGGGTAAGGCCACTGTAACGGCCCAAAAAAAAAGGTTTTTTCACTAATTTTTTGCTCCCGAAATTGAAGGTATTTGAAAAAAAACTTTTAATGGTGTTATCGGGCATACATTAAACTTTATTATAAAATTTTTTTACAGTAAAAAAAAAACAAAATGGCGGTTCCACAGCTATCTTCCCGGGACATGTTTTGCTTCCAGGGCTCCGCGGCACGCAGCACCACTGGTGCACTTTTGAATCTAGAACAAAAAAAAAACCATTAATCTAGAGGGCTATAGCTAGAGAATGTCGATCGGATTTTAAAAAGTATCAATTTTTGTGGATTTGGCGTGCGTTTGAAAAAAAAAATTGATTTTTGACGAAAAAAACGGCAAGTTTTTTGTTAATAAAAAATCAATAAATAAAGTTCTTGAAAATTCCGATCGACATTCTCAAGATAATGTAAATGTTCACATCTGGTTAAAATTTCAAGTAAAAAAAATGAAAATTGTTCGAGTTATGCTGCGTGCCATTTTGAAAAACCATATTTCGAGAAAAACGCGTTTAAAGTTTTGCGAATAGTTTTTTATTGGAAAAAATTAAAAATCGATTTTTCAAAAAATTTACAGTGGCCTTACCCCTTAAAAGAACTGCTAATGACACTCACTATGAAACTAACATTTATTTCAAATCCCTGTGTAGTAACTTGAAATATAGGTTGGCATAGGTCGCAGCAGTAGTCACTTGACAAAAAATGATACGAAATTTTCCAGCGCCGGGAATTTTCTTTTTTCACATCCGTAATCTTTTGCTCTCGACGGCAAAAAGATTGACTTCGCGTCGAAAAAGTGCGATTGAATTGTGAATCAAATAAAAATTCGATCAATCTCTGTCGATTCTTTCGATTCCTCTTTCTTCACGTAAAAATCGTTTGTGGAGTACGTTTTTTCCCAAGTAGCTATATACGAATGTAATTTCATTTAAAAACGCTACTTTCCCGTGGAGTATGCAACGGTAGAGTTTTTATTAGGTCACTTGAAAAGTGGCCCGATGCAACGAGAGTCTCTTGTCGCAAGAAATATATCCTCCTGTCCCATTTTTTGCTCGCGGCCGTACATCGCGCCGTATGCAGCCTCGTAGAATGGTGAGGTGATGGAAGCAGCGAGTTATAAAGCTTATCGGGGATATGAGTGAGGGAGAGGGAGAGAGAGAGAGAGAGAGAGAGAGAGAGAGAGAGAGAGAGAGACCAAAGCATGTGGAGAATTTTCCTCCTTCGCTCGGTCGCTTTCTATACAGTATCGTAAAACCACTATATCCCTTTTTAGGACCTGCTCCGAATCGTCCCTCCTCCACTCGTGGACATTCTTTTATCATCGGCACTTAACAAATTGCGATAAGAGACTAGGGGAATTTGGATAGGGAATTATAATCCAGTGAGACAAGCCACACGAGCAAAAAATTCTCCAAATTTGTATCAAGTTCCAGGGAATAATGAACGAAATGACTAAAGTTGGGTAAAAAAATGTGGTCGATTGCCAGTGTTGTGGAACTATTTTTCTCTCCAACCTGATTCGATGCGTCCAGTGAATGAATAAACCTATGAATTAAATACGGAAATTGTATTGAGGTTTTCCGTCGGACCCACATTGATTGCTGCTGAATTTTTTAGGGCTCCAGTTTCGAATTCTCAAGCTCGCGAGAAGGGCAGTCACACTTTTCCACCAAGGGCCCTCAAAGCTTTCGTAAAATAAAGCTATTGCGAAATAATTCAGCTAGAGCGATCAGGGTCCGGGAAATCATTGAATTTCGAGAAAATCAACAGGCTAGGACAAAAATAATCGAAACGTAGTCTTGTACAACATACTGCGTCGTAATCCGGTGTTATATTTCGTCGATTGCAAATAACGATAAAAATCAAATAAATATTTGATTTATTAAAACCCATCCGTCATTTTTAATTTGGGCCATCTGTGAAATTGATCTTCAGTGGTAATAAGAAGCCCATATATCCCATTCCACGAAACAATTCATTTTTTCATGTCCAGGTTGAAAAATGTTCGATGTCCAAAAAAGAGTAATTTTTTGTTGAGCTGCCGTAGTCCGTTCCTTCATTGGTGTCATTCGAAGACGACCAATCCTGATAGGCTCCAATCGAGACATGGTCGGACTTCATTGTGGCAATTCAGGCAACCACCTTTTGCCCCTCAAGAGCTCCAAATTTTGTTGGGGGGCGACGTCTACCTAGAGGCCCGGCAAAAATAACCGAAATCCGAAAAAAATCTGGAAAACGGTTACTGAAAAAGTAACGTATTTTTTTTACACAATCCCAAAAATATACAGAAAAACAACACAAAATATCGCCACCGACAGATGATTTTTCACGTCGTTTGGCAGTGGACACACTCCAGCTTAAAGGGTCTATCTGAAATCTAAAAACCAAATGGGTTATTCAAGATAAGAATAAATACGAGTCGTTGACGATCGTCGATTCTTGAAATCTTTTGTTTTTTTAACGTGGCGATAAACTGAAACTCGAGCATACAAAATATATGAAAAAAGTCGTCATTTTAACGTAACTATTGAAAAATTGAAGACCGCTTTAAAAAAAATGGGATCGTCAACGACCTTTAACCCTCAAAGTGTGAAGGGGGGTCGAATGTGTCCTAGGCCCAAATTACCAAAAAGTGTTTTTTTCCGCGCATTGCTTTATATTTGTTTTAAAAAAAACATATTAAAAATAACAATATCCGAAAAATTCTTGTTCGTACTTCGAAACGACATCCTAAGGATGAACCATGAATTTTTACAGATTTTTTCATCAGTAATTGTGTGCTTGGTAGCGCGCCGCCGAAAACGACCCCCCTTCACACTTTGAGGGTTAAATGTTTATCACCGTGCCTCCTGTACGTTTGGAAACAATCCATCAAGTGATTCTCGAGATATCATGTCCACCGAGTTTGAAAACAGCGTTTCGAGAAAAACGCGTTTAAAATTTGATGTATGGTGCTTAGGGTGGCACAAATTTGAGCTCGATTTTTTTACCTTTTTCTCACCATCCAAATGTATATCCTAAAGAAAAAAAATGTCGCGTAAGCTGCAAGGAGTAAAAAAATATTTAGATATCGCTCAATACTCCCAAAAATTTTAATTTTCATTGAAAAGTTGATTTTTTTTTTCATTCACTTCTTACCCATGAATTTTACGCTTTATAATTTTTAAATTAAGCTCGTGAAAACTCTAGCCGGTCAATGAATATTTAGTTGTCGCTCAAGAGCTTCGGAATTTTCATTTTTTGCCAATTTTTTTTACTCTTCTCACTCATAAATTTGACGTTCTGTAAAATGTTCAAATCGTTTTTCTTTGGAAACAGATTTTTCAAATTTACCTCACACTACCAATCCAAGAATTATAATGTTTGTTCTCATAAAAGAATTCTTCAAAGCTCTTGTACGTAAACAAAATCATAGATCCCCCGTTTTATCGGGTTACAGTGTGAGGTAAATTTAAAAAAAATCGTTTCTAAAGAAAAAAAAGATTAATTATTTTGAACATTTTACAAAGTGTAAAATTTATGAGTGAGAAGAGAAATAAAATCGCGACAATTGGAAATTTCGAAGCTCTTGAGCGACCACTACATATTGATTGGCCAGCTAGAGCTTTCGCGAGCTTAATTTGAAAATCAAAAAGCGTAAAATTCATGGGTGAGAAGTGAACGAAAGAAAATCGATTTTTGAATGAAAATTTGAACTTTTGGGAGGCTTGAGCGTGCTCTCAATATTTTTTTGATCGCTCGCAGCTTTCGCGACAATTTTTTTTCTCCTCAACGTAAATAATTGGATGGTGAGAAGAAGGAAAAAAATAGAGCTGAAATTTGTGCCACCTTAATGGTGCTGCTACCTCTCGCCTGGCCGACTGTAAAAATCTGCAGTTCATTCAATTTTAGGAATATTCGAATGAAATTTGCAGGGGATATAGCTAAAATGTGATATTATCGAATAAAAATATTTTTGAAAAAAACAATTCATTGACCCATCTAGATAAATGTAGCCCGTTAAAGCTGCTTCGACACTTTTCCGCGGAGGTATACATCTTAAAGCCAAAATATCGCAGCTTGAACCTCCTTTTCGAATTCTCCAAAATGAATCTCGTCCAAGCTTCCCGATCTGATTGAAACGCGACGAAGACTTTCGCACCATTATTATTTTATACCCAACAGCAAACTAGTTTTCGCTACTTGGTGGCGTTCGATCCTCGCCACCAAGTCGCTACAGTTATGAACTGTGTCGGGAAAATTACCCGGAAACGTGACTCGAAAAGTACTTGACAAAGTACTTTGCGCGCAGCGGAAAGTACCAGCAGTGACAAGAGAGACGCAATTTTTTCAATAGATTTTACGTTGAATGCGCTCGACGTCGCCAGAACGGAAAGTCCAGCGATTGGAAAAACGAGGGGTTCGGTTAGAATGGACCGGCGGGGTGGTTAGGAAATTCATTCGAGACTTTCAATAGCGCAGCGTGACCCTTATTGAAGTTATTACTTTCACATATATTTATACTTGCTTTTTCTATCTCTTAAGCCGATATAAGAGGACTCGCGCAGCTTTAGAGCCGCGTACTCTCTTGCTCGATTGCGTTATTATAACAGAAAGGAAAAGAAAAATACGAGCCATAGAGCAAGGAAGAGCTTCTTTTCATGATCTGCCTTTCCTCCTTTTCAATCTACATTCAAAACACACACACACACACACACATATATATACAGAAAACGCCTCCCCTCACCCACTGCTGAGTCTCGTGGTTGCTAAAACTTTTGCAATTAGTCTCCAGGAGGAATGAGGAGGATTTTCGAGCCTCTGTGCTCTCTATTCCTTCGTCGGTTGAAGCGGTAGAACTTCAACTATAAGAAAACGGACACACTGGCGGAGATAGATCTATATAGATGTACATGGCCCGCGAGGACGAACGAAAAAAAAGAAAATCATAGTTGATCCTCTTCTGAGATAGGGTTTGAGTTGTCAAAATGGGTATCGTTCGAGGTTAGATTTATCAGCTGCGGACTTAATTGTGCGCTGAGATTGATATGAATAATTATAATGATACAAATGATAATCATTATTATATATATATATATATATATATATATATATATATATATATATATATATATATAATATATATTTATAATATATATAATATATATATAATATATATATATATAATATATAATATATATATATATATATATATATATATATATATATATATATCAATACTATAATAAAAATAATTAATAATAATATATTGAGAGTACAAATAAGTCTCCGCCGTTTGATAAAAGATGGCCCCACCAGGAGGTTACGGTTGAAATTGTCAGATGTAAAACGTCATATCGTAAGGTTGGATATCTGGCAAGACCATAACCTTTAAGTATTAGCGATTTTGTATTAGCATCACATAATTTTGTTCGTGCGAAAATGTCGAGTTTTGAGCCAACCTTACTACCGGCCAAAAGTTTGACTACAGCAGTCGAAATTTCGTGCCGCAGTAAAAGCTAGATAGCGGAGTCAAAAATATTGATAATCAAATTTACCGAGCGGCGTTTTTAAGAGGACGAATTTACCTTTATTTTGCCTTTTTAGAAAAAATGTTACAATTTTTTTGGGCCCAGTACGTTTTTTTGAACTTGGCTATTTTTCAGGTTTTTTGCACGTCTTAAACTACCCGCGTAACTTTTGGCGAATTTCTTCACGCGTTTTTCCATGACAAACTTAGAGAGGGTATCCAAACCTATATTTTCGTTTTTTAGAAAGTTTTGTATGATTTTTTTCGCCCCAGTATTGCATTTTTAGCTAAAAAAGACATTTTTTTAAAAATAGACGTAGTCCAATAACTATGGGGTTTCAGAGAAAATGTCAAGAGGATAAAAAGTTGTATAGGTTCACACTGGGGTAGACAGAATAATTTTAAAATTAAAATTTTTTTCTTTTTGTACGGTTTTTGGTCGAGAGTGAAGATCGGAGGGGCTCCATTTGCGAATTATGAGGTCTAAGTTGTCCTTAGACCCCATAATTCCCAAATGGAGCCCCTCCGATCATCACTCTCGACTAAAAAACGTAGAAAAAAAATTTAATTCTAAAATTATTCCGTCTATCTACCAAGAAAGAACATTTGTTTACTTCTTTATTTTTAATTAACTACAATTTTTCAGAATTTTAAAAAAATATTATTTTAGTATGTAACTTAGAACGCAACTTTTACCCTCTTGACATTTTCTGTGAAACTCCATAGTTATACTACGCCTATTTTTCAAAAACATGTCTTTTTCAGCTAAAAATGCAATACCGGGGCAAAAAAATCGTACGAAACTTTCTAAAAAACGAAAATGGATGTTTTGATACCCTCTTAAAATTTGTCATGGAAAAAACGAGTGAAGAAATTCGCCAGAAGTTATGCGGGCAGTTTTAGACGTGCAAAAAAGCTGACAAATGGCCATTTTCAAAAAGACGTACCGGGCCAACAAATTTTTCTAAACAGGCAAGTTGAAGGTAAATGCGTCCTCTTTAAATCGCCGCTTGGTAAATTCTATTATCTTTTTTTTTAGACCGCTATCTAACTTTCAGTGCGGCAAAAAATTTCGACTAGTGTACTCAAACTTTTAGCCTGCAGTGTATATATATGTGTGTGTGTGTGTAATTATTATTATTATTTCAGTAGATTTTATTTCTCTGGGCAACGCACTTCCTCAGTTTGCATTGGGAAACATTCACCGATCCCCGGCGGTTACGCTCGATCTTAATCTAGGCCGGAACAATACTGCTGGGTGGCACTCAAATGGCTCCAACACCATCTCGGGCGTCACCCGGTAAAAAAACGCCGAAAAATGATGATTATTATTATTATTATTATTATCGATGTTGGTATTCATCAGATCGAGCCTAACCCACCGGGGTAGATGACTGGTACCACGTACAAGCTGAGATACTCCGTTGCTCGAAGAAATAAAATATTAAAGTCAATAATAATAATAATAACAATAATAATAATATTTATACTTGCTTATAAATATTATTATTATTATACCCCGCGCCTCTATATGCTGCGTCAGAGCGGCGGGCGTGGGCTCCTGGGATTGGAGTGTCTTCGTGACCGCATGGTCCTTGGAATAGCAAGCGATGTAATAACGAGCTCGGACCCGCTCCTGGAGATTGTGCACCAGCATGAGCTTCATGGGGCGGGTGCTTTTCTTTATAAGGCGGCAGATCGTGCGGCAGAGACCCTCGGCTTGGAGTTCCGCCGGCGCCGGCGTGGCGCCTTGCCAATAGACTCCGTCGCTCGGTTGCCCAAGTCCCGACGTCGGCGGGCAATCAGGGCTGCTGAGCAGACTGTCCTGACTCGGCAGCACGTGGACAGACCCATGCACGGTGTGTTTTTTCACCACATCGAGGAACAGGGGCTGTCCACCCAGCTGACCTTTTCCTTCTTGCGGTCAGCTGGACTGATGTCCGAGACCGAAGGGTTTATCTGCGCCTGCCAAGACGGAGTCATCAACACCCTGGTCTATCGCAGTCGCGTTTTGGGTCAGCCTCTGCCGACCACTTTGTATCGTGCATGCAAACAATCGCCGGAGACACTAATGCATCTACTGTCGGCCTGCCCGGTATATGCAGTCTCCGGATATATCTATCGCCATAACGCGGCCCTAAGAGTGTTGTACTATCATCTACGGCACTCTTATGGGATAGACCGGGAGCCCGTGCCGCCTTATTTACCAGGAGATATTGAGTCCGTTGTCGTGGGCGAGAGGTGCAAGATTTATTGGAACTTCTCATTCGCGACCATCGGGCCGCTTCAAGCGACTAAGCCTGATGTTGTCCTCTTCGATTTCGACGACAAGACGATATACGTCATTGAGTTCTCGGCTCCGGCCGAAGTGAACGTGTCGCGAAAGGAAGAGGAAAAACGGCCCAAGTATCAGCCTCTCCTGGCCGAGCTACGTCGTTTGCACCGAGGATTCAGGGTAACTCTCGTTGTCCTCATCATCGGCGCGCTAGGGGGGATGAAAGAGTCTTTTGTATCGGGCCTCGCTAGCATACCGGTTTGCAAACCCGGTGTCCGGTTGCTGGCGGGTCAGATGCAGAAGGCGGTCATACTTGGGTCCCTCCGTTTACTCAGGCAACACGATTGTGGACTGCGGTAGCCGCTAACCCTCTGGCTTGAGGGAGCGGCTATCGCAGAGCGATATATCGGATTTTTCGCGCGACTTTTTGACTGGGCGGCAGCCGAGGTGATGTCGGAACCCTCGAGTGCCGTCCAGCGTTATTGTTCCGGTCTAGATTAAGACCGAGCCTAACCCCCGGGGGTAGGTGAATGTTTCCCAGTGCAAACTGAGGAAGTGCGTTGCCCGGAGCAATAAAGTCTATTAATTAAAAAAAAATAACGGTGGCATGAGTGTCGGAAAATGTTTTTCCATTCATTTTCTTAACTGTGTTAGTTCGTATTCGTCCTAAATAAGTTGAGTTATCGCAATGGATATCATCTTGATATTGGATAATTGATGACAACGTTTGTTTTGTTTCAAGTATTGACTTTAGCAATTGAAAATGGAGCAATGCATCAAATACAATTCTTATTGCAAAAAAAAGGATTAAGAAGCTGTTGTTTTTCTTTTTAATGCGCTATACCAGTGTGAACGCTGAAAATTTGGTTGAATTGTCGGAATTTTTTTGAAGAATAGTACTCAATTAAATGTTTTGGAAAATTAAGAATATATTTGGCTATATTCGACGTATATTACATAATTTTTTGATAGAAAAATATTGGGATCCAAGCGACTTATGCGCTGCCTTCGGAGGCGCCAAAAAAAGTTCTTCCACTGCTGACATGATTCCGGCCGATTGAGTAGCTGATACCGAAAAAGGAAAAAATATTAAACTCGAAGGTATTTCCTGTACGGTGACGTAGGATTTTCGGAAAATATCAACATCTAACAAAATGGCGTAGTTATGAAAAAAATCTGTTTTGTTGCCTATAAAATGGTCATTTTTTCAATGCCAAATCATCAATTTTCATCCAATCAAAAATATCCTACGTCATTGTAAATATATTCAAGAGTACTCAGTTCAAATTTCAAGTCAATCGGATAATTGCTCTTTGAGTTACAATGTCAGCAAATTTAAAAATTCTCATTTCGAGAAAAACGCGTTTAAAGATTTAACTGTCGATTTTTGCGAGATAAAATGATATTGATATAAAATATATAAATGATAATGATATTCTTATTAAAGGGAAAAAAATCGATTTTTTAAAAGTGTCACACTGTCATACTTCCTTCAACGAATATCCGGATTTAGGCGAATTCTCATTGGCATAAATGAAATGCAGTGTGTGCCCTTCCATTTATTAACGTCGCCAGAGGAAACACCCTTGTTTGATCGTGGCAACACGGGAACGCGATACAGGCCCCTGTTAGTCCAGTAAACGAGACGATAACCCGGCACTTTTAGCCTACAATTAGAATTTTTGACCAAAGCTATATGGTTGCATACTGTAAGTAACCCCAATGAAATGTTGCCCATCAACTCGCCCCAACCCTAAGAAATAGGGGGTGAAAACTTAAAAATCGCCGTATCTCGATAATTAATAGCCCGATCAAAAACTGTTGCTGGCAAAAGTTGTTTGGCATAATAAAATACGTATAAAGTTATGTGACGTCCAATCCCCTACCTTTGAAAATAGCGGCACGAAAACGCGGTTGGACGTTAAATAACTTTATACGTATTTTATTATGCCAAACAACTTTTGTCCGAAACATTTTTTGATCGGGCTATTAATTCTCGAGATACGGCGATTTTTAAGTTTTCAACCCCTATTTCTTAGAGTTCAGGCGAGTTGAGGGGCCACATTTTATTGGGGTTACTTTCAGTATGCAACCATCCAGCTTCGGTAAAAAATTCTAATTCTACGGTAAAGGTGTTGGATTTTCGTCTCTTTTACTGGACATGTGTGTCGAATGACTTTATTCAGGTCTACCTGGACAGCCATACGTGACTCATCAATATGGTGGAAAGGAAAAAAAGAAATGAGTAGAAATACATGGGCGCGTAGAGAACGTCCGTAGGTGTGCGACGGGGACAAAATTCGCGTGCGAGAATGAGCGTTTCACTTTGCGTGCGATTCTCATCAATGATGGAAACTTCCGCGTAGTTGTTGTTGTACTTTTTGACGTGTGCCGTCGCTATACGAAGAGTGTACTGTCACATGCAACGTCAATGAGTCGGCACGACTGGGTGGGGAGAGAGAGAGAGAGAGAGAGAGAGAGAGAGAGAGAGAGAGAGAGAGAGAGAGAGAGAGAGAGAGAGAGATAGAGAGAGAATAAAAAAAGAACCTCCAAAGTATCGCGGAAACCCACAACTTTTCGTCCTAAATTATTCAACTCTTCGCGGGCCTCGAGTTCCCGAGCTTTCCCTTCCGAGGCGTTCACAATTACGAGCCTCTTCCAGGACTCCCTAGCCACCGGAAATAACACTAACATCACCGGTGCTTAATATTCTGTTAATATTATAACGAACGACACAAAAGTGTTTACCATTATCGGGGAGATCACTTTAGGCAACCAAAAATAAACAAATTTTCAAGGTTTTTTTGTGTTGAAACTATTTTCTTTCCCTAATTAAAATTTGATGTATATATCACAACTTTTTTTAATGAAAAAAAATGCCGTTTGTACGACACTTGCTTCACGGACGGTTTTCGGCTGAGTTGTTGCACGGCGTACACCCTAGCGTCTGGCGTATTGATCTGAAAAATCAAAGCTAAGAAGTTTTAGTTTCCTAAGACCCACACGCTCTATGTGAACCTAAAAAATCCAAAGAAAAGTGCAAATTTGAAAAATGGTACGCGTTTGAAAAAATGTTATATTCTTCATTAAATGTTTGTTAGTATTTGGTAATGAAAAAGTCATTTCGAATAATTTTCAAGGAACTCTAGGTTCACATAGACGGTGATTATGTTGTGTAAAAGGGTATAAAAGTTCAAAATTATCGATTGGATAGTTTTTGAGTTATCTTGTACGAGGTGCAAAAAAGTGGTTTTTAGGAAAACGCATTTAAACTTTCAAGGCTCAAACATTTTCGGATTAAATGACCTGCCGATTAATCTGCGATTCCGGGACCGTAAAATAATTCCTCAGCTTTTTCGTGGAGTTCATTTTTTTTACCGTTCGTGCAGAACGATAAATGTTTTTTTTCAAGTGTGTCAAGTCCGCACCCTCGCACCCTTTTGCATGTATCATGTTAGGTGGGTCGATCCATCCCGGATATCCGCGTGCTCTCGCTCATCCGACTCTGAACGATTATTCGAAACAACCCTCCGCCTTCTCCAGACACCCGACCACCACCCCCCACGGAGTCTGTAGGAAGTTTGTATGTATGGGTGGCTAATATGTACTCTTCGAAAGGAATGTGTATAGGGAATGAGTTTGAAGCCCGAACGATTACATTTCCGTGCAATTTCAGACGCCGATAGAACGATGAGGTTTGCCAAGCGACGTTTCACAGTTGCCCGCAAATTTCTGCTCTTTCGCAGCCTTCCTCTTCTATCTTCTCACCCCCTCCCCCCCTTCCTCGTTCTATTACCGACCAATGGTATTTTCCTTCGATCCACTCGGGTTCATATAAAACAGTGAGAACCCTCGAGAATTTCGGATAGCCGTGTACGTACGTAACCGGATTCGTCTAATTTCCGGGCATACTGAAAATATCGTTGATCATGTACGTTTAGACGGGAAAAAATTAAGCCTCTTTAAGGGAAGATATACACCTAGGAGCCGGAAAAAAAGGTCATTTTTGTGAATATTTTAAAGGAAAACTATTTGAAATTTCGGAATAGGGTTTTAATTATCTAAAAGTATATATATTCAAAAATATGTTTAACTTTGTTTATTTAAAAATATAAAAAATATACAAGGATATTGTATGATCCTTGGAGCGTCGTAAACAAATCTGCGTAGACGGTACACACTGGCGTTTCTTCAAAAATCATCTGAAAAAAAACCAAAAAGATTATTAAATTAGATACTATAAACTAGTACTTGTCATAGCCGATTTTGAAAATATCGATTTATGACAAAATGGCGGACGTTTGAACATAAATAGTGATTTTTGGGCCAAAAATTAGTTATTATTTCGCCTATAAAACAATAACTAAGTAACGGAAAAAAATCCTATGACAAGTACTAGATAATGGTGTATAGAATAACCACAAAACACCTCAAGGCAATCGGTTCATTGGTTTTCGAGAAATTTTGGGTACCGATTTGAAAAACGTGGTTTTGAGAAAAACGCGTTTGGAAATTTGGGAATGAATAAATCATGAAATTTGTCAACTTACATGGAATCATCGATACCAGGCCCGTAGTGTAGGTCTTCTACGGTCGACGGAATGTTCACAGCTTCTAAATCGTCGACCTCGACCATCTAGATGTATATCTCCCCTTAAGGGATTTTTACAAATAAGAAATAATCATTCTACATTCATCACACAGTAGGTATACAAAACAATTTTTTTAAATGCATGCATCATCAAAATGGTGGAGCTATGGCAGAAGTTGCTGCGGAAGTTGCGAATCGACGTGCAGTACAGCTTCCCGTAGACTTTGATTTGCAAAAAAATCAACTTTTTTTCAGTAAGAACAAAGTTTCTATTTGACAATAATTGAAATGTAAAAAAAATGCAGATTTGAGAGAATGGCACGCATTTGCAAAAAAAATCCAAATATCACGCAAAATTTCTGTGAAATTTGGACTAAAGAGTGTTTTTTTTCTTATTTTTCATAAACAATTCTCGTCAAGTAGAAGGCACCAATATTATCAATATTCCTACCAAGTTTCAACTCAATCGGCTTAATAGTTTTTGAGTAATCGTGCACCTCAATTTCGAAAATGCAGTTTCGAGAAAAACGCGTTTAAAGTTCACATAGAATTAGAATTAAATTGCACTAGGTACTTGTAACGTTTGAAGTTTTTCGAATTTCGCTTTGAACCTTTGGGAAAATATTTTACACGAATAGTTCTATCGTCGGGAGGCAACGTCATTGGCGGGGAAATAAAACCTCGTGAAACGCAAGAAACAACGTTTTTTTAGATAACGGGTAGTATACGAGAGTTGCGGATAACAATGGGCGACGATAGTTACACAGTTATATGTTCAGTTGATGAACAACTGGAACAATGAAGAGGATGATGGAAAGAGCTAATTATCTCTGGAGTCGTATTTTATTCCACTTTTTACGGAAAATTTTTCCACTGACGAATCCAAACAATAGTTATTGTTTGGATTTGTTCTCCACCTCGGCATACGTGGATGCATTTTTAAAGTTTCGCTGTGGGATATTCATTTTTGGATCAAGGCCATTCGATTCAGCAGAAACTCCATTTTTTGCACATATTTACGAGTCGACTTTGGCGATCCAATTGCTGTCATAAGTTATCCATACGCTGTTCCAGTTCATAAGAGACCCCCAGAATGATGGCCATGGCCATCCCCAGGGCACGGGGAAACTGTGAAAAACCTCTGTACTGATACAGGTGGCAATATTTTACTGAATTCCAGTTCCGAAGACGAGAATCCCATTGTCAATAAAACTGCCTCCCTCTTAGTAGTTGGTAGTAGCACTGAGCGTTCACCCCTCCAAGTATTGGCCTAGCACTTCTCGACGATGCAATATCTACAGATAATTTCGCTGCAATTCTAAACTTATATGAATTGACAGAACGCGGTCCCAAGACGAATGTCTTTCTCAAATTGAAAACGCCCATTCCTGCAGTCACTTCCACCTGAAGAGAACATCTTTGAGGCAGGACACTACTGTGACGGGCCGAAATAAGGTCGTTTTTCCTGATTTTTTTCTTCTTGTCTACTAGACTATTTATTTGAAAATTAAAAAAAAACTGTTATTAAGCATACGTCGAACTTATTTCGTGTAAATTTTTATTGAAAAGAAAAAGAAATTAACATCTATATTGAGGTATAATAGAGCGTCTGTATAAAAAATGTCATCCAATGGCCGGATCGATAATGTAATAATGGCTGAACTGAAAAATAAAAATTTCTATTATCTATATAAATGTAGTTCACGTTGTACGTAGCCGTTTTTCGAAAACAAATATATTCACGAAACGGCAGGCCTTAAAAAAATGTAATTTTGGCGAAATTTTCACTTATACTCGGCGACGTAAAAATTCTACCTAAAAAAAACGGCTACCTTTTTCTTTAATTGAAAAGTAAAAAAATCGTTTTGATAAAAACGCGGTCGAAAGTTTTAGTATGTATACGCCAATCTTTGCGCCACCTGCTTTCATCGAATCGTCTGTAACGTGATCAATATTCAATATTTCACATTGATTTTTTTTCACGTATTTTTAAATATCTATGCGTCGAGAAATTGCAAAAAAAATCGATTTTTTTCACCCGTCACAGTGGTGTCCCGCCTTAAGGAAATGCATAAAATCGTCGATACGAAAGAACAGTAGCGAATAATGCCTCCGCATCGTTGCATTTTGGCGTTGCAAGCTTTATCGACGCTTCTTCCCGCTCCAACCTCGTTTCATTTACTCGCAAAGGAATAGTTTACGTTTATTCGGATAAAATATTTTCGCCCCGTTCCGCCTTCGCAATGGGTGTGTTTGCAGTTTCAGTTGTACGAAAAATGCAGAAAACGGCGTGTGCGTTGGTAGACTCAAAGTTTGCTACCCCCTTATACGTCCCCCTTGACCGGTTTCTGGCTTTGGGAAAAATACCGTGACAAATTGCGGGAACGCGCGTACGAAAGATGCATTCTGCATATCTCTATATACGTTTTACCTTCGACAAGACCTTCGAATTTTTCCATACTGCCTTATTTTTCGACTGTTCCAAACTTTGACATATGTACGTTTGCGTGTGCACTAGAAGATTCGATTTTCCCGAGCATTTTTCGAAAACGCCACTTTCGGAAGGTCCAGCGCTATCACATCCGGAGTCTCTACTAGGATGTATTTTTTCCATAATTTTCCTGTCATAAATCATTTCGAAAAAGACAATAATCCCCCCTCCCCCCTCCCCGATCGAGATGAAATTTTGCACAAACCTTCCTTTTAGTATTTTAAGGCAACCCTTAAAGGGATTTTTGGCGACGCGCAATAGTCTTTGGGTTTGGGTTTGTTTGGATTTGTTTGAAAAAAAGGAGAGCGCGATAGGTATGATTGGATGTATTTTTTTCATGATTTTTTTTTCACAAATCATTTCGAAAAAGACAATAATCGGCAAGTTCGGCTCCTTGCATGGGTAAGGTTGCGAAACCCCCCCGTCCTCTGATCGAGCGGAAATTTTGCACAAACCCTCCTTTTAGTATTTTGAGACACCCCCCGAAAGGATTTTTGGATTGGGTTGTTTGGGTTTGTTTGGGTTTGTTTGGACAAAACGGAGAGCGCGATAGTTATGATCGGAGACGTAGTAGATATAGATATAGTCGGCGCGCGTTAAAAAAAAACTTAAAAATTTAATATCTAGAAAATTATTGCGAGTCGCCAAAAATCTCTTTAGGGTTTGTCTTAAAATATTAAAAGGGAGGTTTGTGCACAATTTCAGCTTGATCAGAGGGGGGATTCGGAACCTTATCCGGCTTTTTTTTTATCATTGTAAAAAATCATTTACACGTTAGCTACGGTTTTGCTCTTATTAAAAGTATGATATCATTGCTATTTCTAGATCCATGGCCATATCTCGATAGCTGCGTCAATTAGCCAGCCGCATACCGGAAAGGAGGATGTATCCGCGACTCATAGTAACGATCGAAACATAACCGCGTTTAAATTTCGTCATCTCTACGACACGAATTTATTTTGTATATACATTTATTTGTATATATATATATATATACATGTGTGTGTATGCACGTATATATGTATATATATATGTATATATGTATATAGATGTATATATAACGGAGATAAAACACGGTAAACAGGGAAACGCGTATACAGGGATCGTAAACGAAACGCACACGAGTACACGGGTGGAGAAAGAAAGGAGAAAAACGGCGAAGCAACGCAAAAGTGACCAATTTAGTTAGTGAACGACGAAACGTGTTACAAGAAAAAGCAGCAATAGCAAAAGTCCCAGCATCGATTTGACTAAAACCAACGTTTCGATAATAAAATAAAGGCCCGCGACAATTGTGCTCAGAATCGCGACTTCTCGATATCAAAATTTATCAACACTAAGGCCACTCGTCAATTTCGTAAAAAGCTCAGTTAAAGTACCGCAAATATTCCTAGTCAATGTGGCTGTATAATTCGACGATTAATCGATAGTGTTCAATTAAACGATCAATTTTCTCATTCCTAATCATCAAAGTTATACAAAATATTATACACGTTATAATATCAACGATAATAATATTGATGAACAATAACAACAATAATATGGACATTAGTTTTACGGGTAAACTAGAACAGTGATACTAGAATTTATCGTACCGATACGAAGTGAACTTACGGTCTGAAAATATTAGTACAGCAATACGAGAGTCGAGAAAAATATATTTATTCAAATTCGAAGTCGTATCTCGCAAAGCAATACCAGATTTGTTGAATTTGAAAAAAAAACAGAGACAGAAAGAAGATTTTTGAGTACGGATTTTGACAGTCGAATTGTTTGAAATTGAGAGTGCAACGAGTACGAGAACACATCCCGATAAATCAAGATGGCTTTCGCGGCGGCGCGGATGATCCTGAAGGACAAGAGGCGAAAGGCGAGCAAAGAAGATTTCACACCACGAAACAGAAGCAAGGTAAATAGAGAAAAAATCCAACGCTGATGGAATTAATTTTTGAATATAGTTAGGAGAGTCTTATCGCTGGTATCGATAAGAATTGATGCAGATGATGTCGGTAATACTCAAGGGCGGGCACCACTGTGACGGGCCGAAAAATGTCGTTTTTTCGATTTTTTTTCGCCTATTCAATAATTTATTTAAAATTTGAAAAGGAGGTATGTTATCGAACATACATTGAACTCATTTCGTGTAAATTTTAATGAAGATAAAATAAAAATTAACGTTATTGAGATATCATAGTGCCTGGGTATATAAAATGTGATCCAGTGGCCGGGTCGATATCTTCACATTTATTGGTCTGAAAAATAAAAATGTTCTTTGATCTATATAAATGTAGCCCTCGTTGTATATAGCCGTTTATCGAAAAAAATCCCAAAATAACGGGTGTTAGAAAAAATGTGATATTGGCAAAATTTCTACTTGTATTCGAAAACCCAAAAAATACTAAATAATAAAATTAAACGGCTACGTACAACATACATAACTGTACTGCGACAACGTACATAAATGTAGTTTTCTTTGTATATAGCCCTTTTCCGAAAAAAAATCACAAAATAGGGGGTGTAAAGAAATATAAGTATAATTTTGGTAAACATTTTACTTATATTCGGTGGCTCAAAAAAACTAAATTTAAAAATATAAAACAGTTACTACAACATACATAACTTTATTACGAAAACGTACATAAATGTAGTTCTTGTTGTATATATCACTTTTTCGACAATAAATCATAAAATAACGGGTGTTATAAAAAAAAAAGTATAATTTTGGTGAAACTTTTACTAATATTCGGTCGATCAAAAAATATTTAATTAAAAAAATAAAACAGCATGTACAACATGCATAACTGTACTAAGACAATGTACATAAATGTAGTTCTCGTTTTATACAGCCCTTTTCGAAAAAAAAAAAATTCACAAAATAGCGGGTGTTTAAAAAAAACGTATAATTTTGGTGAAATTTTTACTTATATTCGGTGGCTTAAAAAATACTTAATTAAAAAAATAAAATGGCACGTACAACATACATAACTGTATTGCGACAACGTACATAAACGTAGTTCTTGTTGTATATAGCCGCTTTTCGACACAACATCATAAAATAACGGGGGTTATAAAAAAAAAGTATAATTTTGGCGAAATTTTTACTTATATTCGGTGGCTCAAAAACGTACTAAGACAACGTACATAAATGTAGTTCTCGTTGCATGTAGCTCTTTTTCGACAAAAATTCATAAAATAACGGGTGTTATAGAAAAAAGTATAATTTTGGTGAAATGTTTACTTATATTCGGTGGCTCAAAAAATACTAAATTGAAAACATTAAACGGCTACGTACAATATGCATAACTGTACTAAGACTACGTACATAAATGTAGTTCTCGTTGTATATAGCCCTTTTCGAAAAAAAAATCACAAAATGCTGGGTGTTTGAAAAAAAGTATAATTTTGGTAAAATTTTTGCTTATATTCCAGGGTTTAAAAAATACTAAACTTCCAAAAATAGGTTATATATAATTACGAAAATTACGGTTTTTTTGAAATTGAAAATCGGACAACTATAGCTAGATTTATGTTTCCGGCCGGGTTGAGAAAAGTCGTTTCGAGAAAAGCGCCACTGACCATTTTTAGTATACGTAAATCGTTGCGCTACCTGCTCTCACCAAATTGTCTGTAGCTTGGTCAATTGTCAATATTTTGATTTGATTTTTTTTTCACATATCATTGGATATGTATATTTTGAGAAAAACCAAAAAAAACATCAATTTTTTTTACCCGTCACAGTGGTGTGCCGCCTTAATCCGGTGTCTCGTATTCGTAGAATAAATACGTACGTCTAGGGGCTCTTTCGTGGTCGTACCGTACATACTTGTGCAAAACGAGGTCACAGTCTCGCTTACAGAAGTGTCTTATCTATATATTCTTTCGGCAAACGCTGTCCGCATGAATAAAAAGCTAAACATACGACTCGCGCGAGCAGGCGACCGTGTACAGGGAATAATTCAATCAACTTGACCGCAACAGTTACGTACACAAGGTAAATTATCCATGACAGTCAAAGCACCAGTATTTGTATCGCAGAATGGCAAATGCGCCACTTTCGATAAATTCAAAATTCCATTTGCAATTTTTGCAAGCACGTAAATACATCGCAACCGAAGTTCTCATTCACAAAAATGGTTCATCTATTCATTCAATGGTTCATTTAATGGTTTATGGTTGTTCTACAGTGAAAAATAATAGATGCTGTTTTTTTTAATGTGTCCAAATAGAGACGCCACACGATTCAAATTTAGAACACAAACGTTGTTCACACAAATTTAATGAAAATGAGCCTCCATTTACGAAATAATTTATATCTATGATTTTCTTTCATTTCCTGAGTTCCAACGTATACTAGGTATATAATATCACTATATATAGCGCTTTATTTTATTTTCGTTTTTACATTTTCGTATTTGTTGGTAGGTTTTCCTTAGTTTCCATGTTATACTCTTGCAGGTTTTTACGTATTACTCTTCCCAATTGAACACTCTCCTATCATTCCCTAGCCGCACTTACCCAGCTGATCTAACCTAACTTCCGTTGCGTCCACAGCTTTTTTGACTCTTTGCGGCATAGTGTAACACTGGTGTTACACCTAATTCAATTCAGATTTTGACTATTCAAAAGTGTTTTTTAATTAAATACGTCGGTTGTAAATGCGTTTCAAGGTTCCTAGGACTTCAATAACTACTAAAACATACCTATTCCATTTTTATTTTTTACGTAGCGCGTGTCATCAATAACGAAAGTGCAAAAAACATGCACGTGAAGGAAAATCTATGCTTCGAATTGTTAAGGCAGCGTTATAGTCTAGAGCCCTGAATTTCGGGCGTTTTTTGGGCTTGATAAACAATATATATATATAGTATCTATATTTATAGTCTCGTTTTGTAAACAATGATGTTTACAAAAAAAAAGAAATTTGCGTAAAAACGGTAAACAACGGAAAAATTATGGGCCTCTATATATGGCCGTGAAAAAAAAGGGTTGAGCCAGTTCACACGATTGCAAATCTCCCATTCATCAGCAACCAGAATAAAACCAATATTCTTGATCAATAAGAATGTCATTATAGCAGGTACTAAAGAGGAAAATAAATTAATGATGACTGTTTGAAATAAAAGTTAATTTTTTTCTCTATTTTTTCAATGTTTTGAATTTTTCCCCTATTTTTTCAATGTTTAACATTTTTTTCAAACAGTAATTATAATAATGTTGCATTGCAGGAGGCAAGGACGATACTGCAGGTCCATACCAAATTTAAAGTCAATCGGTTGAGTAGCTCTCGAAATTTTGTGTCGACTAAGTTGAAAAAAGTAGTTTCGAGAAAAACGCGTTTAAAGATTTTAGTACAATTTTAGACAACCGCAACTATCTAAGTGATATAATAGCATGTTATCTTTACGTTATATCAATCGGTCATTCTTGCCTCGTAAAGGATGCGTTCCTCGACTTCAAAATTATTATTTTCTGAAGCTCGTTCTTCCCTGCGAGCAGTTCTAACTTCCTTAAAAGCTTCTGAAGTTCGTAGCTCCGTCCGGTCGATCCTATTCTGGTCTCGTTTGGTGTTGTAAATATTGGGATTTTCGAAATTTTGAGGACATATTCTTACAGGGGTATCCCTCTCTGGAGGCCCAGTTTGAAGGGTCAGAATGATGAATTCTTTTTCTAGTAACACATTGGTTGGAATAAATTAATTTTTTCCCAGCATGTTGTAAACATGTTTGTGGTTACAATGTAATTTTTAGGAAAAAAATCTTCCAAAGTGTTTGTGGTGCTGCCGTTGGCGTTGCAGTCCTCCAGCGGCGAGGCCCGAAACGGCGGGATCTCGACCAGACTAAAATGTAATTTGAAACGAAAACGAAAAATGTTTTCTTCAAATCTATCCAACCGGCTATGGGTTCACGATCCACTTTTCGAAATTTCGAAAAATACGAAAAATGACAGCTTCTCCAAAGAACAGCTCATTTTTCTCTTGAAAAACAGGACGCTGAAGTCATTGTTATTAACAAATGGTTTATCCAATAAAAAAATGTGATCGTAAACCGAAAATGGCTCCTGTTTGAACGCGGACTGTGCAAATTCAAGTCAATAGTGTGAAAGTTATCCAAGATATCAATCCCGCCGTGTCACGAAATGTAGTTTCGCGATAATCGCGTTCAAAGTTTTGGTACATATTTTACACGATCTTTTGAAATATTGTCGCCTTGCCGCTAGTCAGCGATTCCGGCACCATAAAGTGTCCTTCATCATCGAGATCGTGTCGCACACCTAATCTATGCAATTTGTCCGCTTTCGTTACACGCGAATCATTCTTAACCCTACGCACACTGTTCCACTAAAATAGCTGAAACTTCGTCAATTTTAAGAATTTCAGGGTCCGGTTGATCCCAACGGGGTTGCTTTTGTTGGAGATTTTTTTTTTTTTTGACAAACCATTAAAATAAAATAATTTATAAATTATATATCATTTTTATTAACATTTAAACAAACTTTGTGAATTTTTCGAAGTCATTATATAGAATATAGTCGGAGATACACCGCCCAACAGGAACACATACATAAAAAGAGGTGCTGCCATAATTCCAGCCCTTCGGCTTATCTGGAATCAAAAAACCAAACGCAATTTTAATCGTGAGACTTGAGGCTCTACATGGAACTAAAATAAAGTTAAAATTCCAAACAAATAATTTTTTTTACGCTTTAGAAAAAATCAATTTTTCGTTTTTTTTTTGGTTTATATAGCTGATAAAAAGAAAACTAACGTAGCAATCTTAATTATTTTTGTTCAACTTGTAGTTATATATGTACTAAAGATGCTGTATAAATTTGAGCAGAATGAATCAAATAGTTTTTGAGATATCATGGCAGCAGTTTGAAAAAATCGTGTTTTGAGAAAAACGCGTTTGTAAGTTGTTGTATATAATTCATAATAAAAAAAATGGTCTCACCATCAATCTGCTTTGCCTTACTCATAGAGCCAGGCATGTCTTCCTCTTCTTCAAAGAAGTCATGCAAGGCCGTTTTCTCTTCTTTCGATCTGACACACTAGATGACCCCCTTAAAATATTCTTGAAGGTTCACACTATAACAATATGCGAAAAAACGATTTTTTTAAGTTTCCAGAGAGACATACCCCCTCAACCATAGGACCCTAGACTATCTGTACGAAATACATAACCTACACAGGGATTACGCACACCCCAGCACTTCAAATCAACGCTGCTAACGAACTGTTTGACGTAGAGAGATTTTTTTTTAAATCGAACGCTCGATAACTGACGAATGGAATATATATTGCGAGAAAAACCTAATATAAATTTATCACCGTGAAAAACGCGATTGAACAAAGCAAGAAAAATTACGTTAACATTTCTCACTAATAATGTGGGTTTTGTGGTACCCATGTGTAGGGCCCTAGGGTTAAGAGTCTACATTATAGAAAAGGTAAAAAAATCGTGTTTTTTAAATTGCCTTATAGAAATGGTTGTATTCAATTCGAGTGAATATCTGATTCCATTAAGGTATTTCTTTCACGAACCCAAATATTTTACACTTAACTGATTTTCGTCTGTAGTGAAGTAAAAATATATTCCAGTATACTGGTAAAATTTCAAGCCAAGTTACCGAACATTTAACAAAAAATAACGGCCCTAAAAATCGTCCCATTTATACGGTGCTTTATGGACATGTCACGCTGGCCACATTTCTATGTAATAATTTATACACTAAATAACTCTAGATGCCTGATATAAACTGCTCACAGGTGTGAAACAGTCTAAAGATTCCAGAATGACAATAAAAACAGAGGGTCACCGAACGTTTAAAGAAAATATTAATGTTAAAACTTGGAAAAATGTGACTAGCAGAAGAATTTTCCTAGCCGTGACGTTTCAAATAAATGTAAAAATGTCGCGATCTACTAAATTCGCGCGAAATTTGTTACTCTAGTTTATCGTTGTCTATAATAATTCATTGTAACTTTTTTTTTATTAAGCCGTATTTAATATTAACTTATTTTTAAATTTAATATTAATTTATTTAAATAATTTAATGAATAAAATAATTATTTTAATAAATAATTTATTTATTTAATAATTAAATTTAATATTAACTAATTTTTTTATTAAGAATTTTTCTAGCCATGACGTTCCAAATAAATGTAAAAATGTGTCAATCTACTAAATTTGCGCGAAATTTTTTATTCTAGTTTATCGTTGTCTATAATAATCCATTGTAACTTATTTTTTTATCAAGCGCAATTGTAATTTACCGACAATTCAGAAGGCCCTGCTTATGCCCCCATAAGAAACGGCCCTCCACGAAAGGAATACTTTAAATATCAAAGGGAAGTCTAGTAGACCGAGATTCGAACAAAATTTGATTCGATCAATTTTTATTGATTCATTTGTTAAATCACATTCCAAAATTTATTACTTTTACTGCATTTTAGAGTCAACAGTTTTTGCGTTTCTCGAGTTACGAATAAAGCTTAGACCCATGCCAATAGTTCATTGCGCTCCACCGCTCGTTGCGGGCCGTCAGCCCTCGTACGCTGCCAATCCCCCTTAACTGGTGGTCAAATGGACACGACGAGACGAAGGCGCCCTTTCGCTCGACGGAGCTCGTTATTGTCCCAGACATTTTGCAATCGTCGACACGGCAATCCTGCAACGCTGCGAATTGTGGCCATCCCCGACGTATCCCAATCACAGCGCTAGTAGAAACCGTGCGCGCTGGTCAGACGTCGCCCGCGCTCTGAGGCAGTTAAAGTCAATGTTCAGTCACGCGTTGGCACTTTATACCCACGGGGATGGATTTATCTCGTTACGGTGAAATTTGATTTTCTAATTTCCATCGGGATTTTCCAAAATCGAATCTAAGACGAATTTTGCGTTTGAAGAAAGTCACTCAAATTTCCACACAGCATCGATTCTCGAAAACAAGAAGCACTGTGATATTGGGAATGTAAAAAACGAGAAGATTTTTCAAACGAAAAATTAATATTTTTCTTATATTTTCGAATATTTTCGAACCCAAACAAACCCACGGTTAAAAATTTACCATAATTGTCATCAATGATTGAGACACGAATATTTTTGTTCGTCGTACAAAAATCACTATTTAATCAAAAGTTATCGCAAAAAATTTTAAATCCTTTGATTTTGCCTATCTTCAATTTTCTTCACCACGACTTATTAAAAATCCCCACGATCGTCGTAGCAGCTCGTGCTCAATGTCCTCAGCTTCAGTGCAAGAGCAAGCTAATTACATCCCCTTTTTCCTCAACGATGAACTCCTTCGATGTACGAAGTCTTTCACGTTTTTTTTTCCCTCGCCATCTCTCATCGCGCGGTCCATTTCCCCGGAGACTTTTTGCTCTCTTCCTGCTGCGGATTAAGCCTTTGACGGGGCTCCGGCAAAAAGGCAGTGGGAAAGAGGGAATACTTTTCTTGCGGACGTTCGCATGCTCGCCGGAATCGAGAAAAGGGAAGAAGACGAAGATGGTTAACGAAAGGACGAACCGTAGGTCGATTTCTCTGTGAACGAAGAACAAAGCAGAGCATTTCGCGGTTCGTATATCCACAGCACTGTCCGGTGACTTTTTTTTTCTCGTTCCCTCAATCGCCCTCTCAATTTCCTTAGGCTGACATTTTTTTCCTCCTGGAATTCTCTTATCGTTAGGAAAAAAGCGCATTGATAATCACCGAGGAGGACGAGTCGTAGTCACAGTTTTGTATTTTTTTGCCCTTCGTTTCAAGTGTCCTAATCTATCGGAAAATCGGGATTATTGATGTCGAGATGAACTACCGAACGCCCCTATTCTGCTGAAAGTCTCGAGTGCTTTCCACCCACCGGGTGGATGTCGCGAGACACAACTTACCATGCCGTCTTCCATCAGTTATCGACTTATCGTAAGCGCACATTTAGCGACCCTCTAAATCGCCACCTACCCAGGTCACGCGTCACTTTCATCCTCGATCGCACAGGCGGATGTTTTCTCTCGCTTTCGCAAAAAAAAAAAAAAACTTTCTTGTCACTCGGCCAGAAACTGTTCGGGACAAATGGATTTCACTCCGGAAAAACCGACCGATCTCTCCTTTCTCCCTTGTCCAATGAACATCATCCGTAATCGTTTCGACACACTTTTTGTTACGGAATCAATCTCCCAAAAAGCGTTGTACCTTTGACGGAAAAAAGTCTACGGGCCACGATTGAATCGAAAATAAATTAACACCCGTATCAGTCGGCGTAACTGGTCGTTGAGTACCTCTTTGTCTCTTGATTTATTTGCCGATTTAATTGTTCATTCAATCCTCGGGTAAAAAACGAATCTGCCTCATTGTTTTTCCAACATTCTTTTGTATACTCTTTCGGAGTTTTTAGGTCCCCTTAATGCAGTATTCGACCGGCCAAATACACCCGGTAGCATACCCCATTTGGTTGAAGATTCGCAATGCGAGTATTTCACACCACGGGGGCGTTTGGAAGTTCGAATGACGGTGGAAACGCCAATTAGCGTCACAACGCTAACGCACGAATCGATGCGATGATACAACAGTGAAAACAAATTAGCTCGCATTCACGAACGCTTGGAGCCTCAATGACTCGCGAACTTAAGAGGCGCCTCGTCAGGCACGCTTTGCGACCTCAGCTTTTTTCGAGTACGACGGAACGCATGTGAATTTTTATGATTATCCTAAACGCCCTATGCAGATCTCAGTTTAAGGCTTTAGGCCACAGTAACGGGTATAAAATCATTCAATCAACAGTAACGGGTATAAAAATTACAGGTATAAACAAATACAATCAACAGTAACGGGTATAAAAATTTAACAATTGTTTCACATGAAAAAGTGATTCACTCAAAAAATTAATTACACATCTATTTAGTATGAATATCAAGCTGTTAGAACTTTTTTTTCGATGTACAAAATGGCCTACTACTAATATTTTCTTTTATCTTTTTTTTAGGCGCTCCGCGGCTTGTCATTTAGCATCCATAATTTTTTACCTAGAACAAAAAACAAAAATTCTCGTCAATCTACATTAGAATACCTAGAGAAGTACGTACGGAATTGAAAAAAATATTGTTTTATTCAAAATTTGTAGGTATTTGAACTTAAGATATGAATTTTAAGTGAAAATGTTTGTTATAACGGCTCAAAAACTGCTCATACAATGAAAAGTTTTCGATTAATCAGACATTCCGTACATTCTTCTTTGCGAAATGCAATTAGGAACATAACTTTTAAATGTGAAGTAAATTGAGTGAAAATTGTTGAAGTTATTTGTCACGCCAATTGGAAAAAAGCTGTTACGAGAAGTTTCGAATAGTCGGCGATTTTGTACATAAAAAAAATATATATATTTTTTCTATCAGCTTGATATTCATACTAAATAGATGTGTAATTAATTTTATGAGTGAATAGCTTTTTCATACGAAAAAAAAATTGTTAAATTCGCACATGATTGTATACCCGCTACTGTGGCCTAAAGCCTTAAGGTAGTTCTTTCACGAACCCGAATATTTAACAATTAAGGGTTAACACCACTGTAGAATATTCAAACATTGTTTTTGTTTTTATTGGCTTAAGAGACGCTTTGTACGAGATTCTCCATGAGTTAGTTATAACATTATTCATTAACAAATAACTGTCCTTTTTGTCGAAAATTGAGTTTGTACTTCAAATGCTCACCAATGACACTAAAGTTAATATTTTTTGAATTCCCTAGGCTCATGTAAATTAATAGAATCTTTAATATTTTTTCCACATTCGAATTTGCGTCGGTTATACTGCGTGCCGCAGAGCGTCTCAAATTCCTAGCGAGAATGGCTCCAGCGTCACCATTTTGGTTCACGTAAAGATATGACTAATAACATCCTTGAATATTATTATCCCCTTACTTGTCCTTCCATCGAAAAAAAAAAACGCGAAACATCGCTTAATTTCGAACCTTTTCAGTGATGTTACCCCTTAACTGATGTTTGTCTATAATCGAGTAAAGACCACTCGCATCCGCGATAATAATAATTTTTTTTCAAAACATAATTGGATGGTGAGACAAAGGGAAAAAATTGAGCTCAAAATTGTGCCACCCTATTATATACTTTGAGAAAATGCAACAGAAATATATTTTTTAATCCATCACAGTGATGTTTCGCTTCAATTCGTGCTCCACAAAATATCGTTTTCGCAACAGTAACGGTGCAAAAAATCCGGCGGATTATTTTCCCGCGAAATGTCTTTTTGAAATTGACGTTCTCTCGAATCGTCGAAACACGAGACAATCTCGAAAGAGCATCAAGCTGGAAGTAGACACGTAAACGTACATCCCTCTGCATAACTCACGCCGTCGTTATGTCCACGCGTTCAAAAGCTCCGCCTGCATATACGCGCGTCGCCGTTAAAGCTCAGAAAGTACTCGCGTCACTGTACCGTCAAATTCAAGTGCACACCCTTCGGGCGAATTCCACTGACGAGCGTTTGTACAGTCGCCGCGATGAAACGGCAAACATCTGTCAGGTGCGCGGCTCGATTACTCGAGCGCCTCTCTTTTTTTTCGACGAATTAATCCGACACCGAGCAGCCAACGATCGACCGCTAGGAGATCAGAAGATATCGTTGGAATTGCGACTCAACGAGGAAGAAAAATAGCTTCGTCATTTTAGGAAGTTCGTCGTAGTGCTCTCGCTCTAAAGGACGCGAAAAGAAAACGACTTGAGATTTTGAGTGATCTCGGTACAGATTTCTAAGGGCAATAACGGATATGTTTGAAAATCTTTTACTTCGCTTCTACTGGAGCGTGAAACTATCGTCCTTTTACCGAGAGTTTCTCGATGGAAGAAAGAGAGGAAGGAAGAAAGTAGGAATTTACTATATATTTTTCTCGTATCCTTTGACACACCAGATTCGCCCTGTACTTGCCGCTCGTGAACCTACTCCCTTCGTCAAGAAACACGCGAACGTTTCGTCGTATCGAATAAAGATTTCTTTGGACTTTTTTTCCTCCGTATTATCAGCGATTTTACGATTTTACTCCCTTTTTACGATTAAGGGGGGCCTTTAGGTGAGGATAAAATTACTGATTTTTATGATTTGTTTTTAAAGGAAAGATTTCTTCACCATTTTGGGATTTACAAGGAAAGGTTACGAGATCGATTTCTCCGATTTCGATTAAATTTGGCACACTTGTAGAATGGGTAAAAATAGGCGACACGTATTTTTTTTTATATCTGCGGAACCCGATTTTTAAGGGGTGAAATGCACCCTCGAAAATAGGGATGTTTTTCGTTTTTCATCGATAACATTATCGTTCTCATCTCTAATGTATAGTACACGGAAGGATAAACATTGTTGCAATGTGAAATGTTTTCATATCTCGTACCGTTAATTCGTTATCGAAGAAACACGAAAACACCCCAATTGTACGTTATATATCAATATAAACGCATAATATAATCGTATAAAAAAATCATGAAAATAGCCTTTTTAGCGTCTAAAGCGAGAAGACTCCTTAACACACCCGAAAACTGTATATAAGACTCTTAAACACACCCGATTTTTAAGGGGTGAAATGCACACTCGAAAATAGGGGTGTTTTTCGTTTTTCATCGATAACATTATCGTTCTCATCTTTAATGTATAGTACACGGAAAAATAAACATTGTTGCAATGTGAAATGTTTTCATATCTCGTGCCGTTATTTCGTTATCGACGAAAAACGAAAACACCCCAATTGTACGTTATATATCAATATAAATGTATAATATAAACGTACAAAAAATCATAAAAATAGCCTTTTTAGCGTCTAAAGCTCGAAGACCCCTAAACACACGCGAAAACTGTATCGAGGGTTACCTTTATTATTATAAAAAAGGGCGAGAATGTTGAGAAACTCTCGCTGCCCATGTAGAAATTTGAGTCGGGAAAAAGTACTGCCCCTGATCTGCCTTTCCTAGATAATATCAGGCTCTGGTCGGACCTTCCACCCTGGAATACGTTTACAATGTAACGGGTCTAAGGCTAGGTCCCGATCCGCCGTTCCCTTTCCGGGAAACTGATCAGGAACGGGCCGGAGAACAAGCGGTAAATTAACAAAAAAGTTGTAGGGAATGGATCGGGAAATAACCAGGAACAAACGAGGAAATTAAAAATGACGTTTCAGCGTTTTTGAAATCCTTGAGGAGGTAAAATCGGGAGTCTATTCAATTTAGTATTTCGACAACATATTGTTTGTTGGTCATCTACTTGTTAAGTGTCTACAAGTTAGTCATCTACATGGTCATCTACAAGTTGGTCATCTACAAGTTGGTGTCTACAAGTTGGTCATCTACTTGTTAAGTTGAGTGTATACATACACTTGCTCGCATTTCCTCATAGGTAAAGAGGCAGAAAGACGTACACAGATCACTATCTGAGCGGAAAAGGCCTAGAGTGCAAAGCGTTATTTCACAAGTATCGCTAAATCATAAGCGTAAGTGCACGCAGTGAGTATAGCACTTCTGTACGTGGTACAACTCACAGGACGAACTTTTATCCTCGTATGATGGTACCTTGCTTACGCGAAGCGCTTCGCTTGTAGCCACCTCGCGGATTGTTAGCGAAATACATTCAGGTTATGTCTTCCCGGCCAGAACGTTGATATTTCCCAAGTACTTTTTTGCGTCATAAAATAATTTGGCTATTGTTTATGCTCAAATCATTCGTTTTCGTAATCCCGGTATTTATTATAAGCATTATTATCCTTGTCGATTATCATTGATGAAATAGATGCTTTTAATGATGAATAGAATTACAACAGATGTATTAGTTTCATCCCAATCAATTATAAACATCTTTGATGAGTTGAAAAGCAAAGTAGCTTTTCTTTAGTTCTTAAAGACGGGCTTCAGTTTTCAGAACATATCAATGTTCTAGCCGGGTGGACACTACGTGAAGATGTACTTGCTCGCAATGTATCCGGGCCAGAAGATTGTACTTTTCAAATATGGAGGGTAAGCCGTAAAAAAACGATGCCGGACACAAACTACAGAATGCCCGGTCACATTCCGGCACGGGTGGTCACGAGCCGTGGACAAGAAACAATAACCTCGTAGGACGAGCACCGCGACGCCAGTTACGATCGAATAACTACGCGTATAGCCGTAGGACACCTGACAATACGCGAGATCGTACGTAATTGTTCGGGATAAAACCGGCGCTAAGAAAGTCCGCGAGAACCGCTCGCCACGAGGGAGTCCGTGCACGCGAACCCCGGAGGACGCGCACCGCTGCACTCTTTGAAAGTAGCTCGACGCTTGAGTCCGCGAATTACTACGCGCGAGCCGCACAACACCCCAGAAATCGCCTATAACTTGCCGTCGAGAATTACAATCGCCTGCGTGCGACAGCACCCGGAAACCCGTCCCAAAGAAAGCAACAAAACGGGACGTCGCCGTGTAGCAAGAACCGTTAGAGCCCGAAATGAAAGGACATGAAAACCGAGGCGCACGAGTCGAGCGTCGCTGTTGGAGAGCGTATAACCGCGTGCGTTCGGGCCATGCGCTTCCGCCGCCAGAGAGCGCGAGCTCCCGTGGAGCGATCGAGAGCGATCTCGTGCGACGCGCCGGGCGGGTGGCGCTGCAGTCGCCGGGTCTGACAAGTGGCCGGTCCAACAGATCGCGAGGGAAATGACGTAAATTCCCGCAACAGATTCCGTAACGACAATAAAAACAGGGGGTCTCCGAATGTTTAAGGAGTAAGGTTACAGTAGAATTTTAAAAAAATCGATTTTTTTTTCTCGCTAAAACGGTGCTTTATCAACATAAGAATAAGTAACTATTCAATGTATAGGAACAAAATTTTTTTTTCACCGACTTTGAGCGTATAACGTAAGCCCACCTCTGGCACGGGCATAGAATACCTAAAACTTTAAACGCGTTTTTCTCGAAACAGCTTTTTTCCAATTGGCGTGACAAATAACTTCAACAATTTTCACTCGATTTACTTCAAATTTAAAAGTTATGTTCCTAATTGCATTTCGCAGAGCAATACGGGAGGAATTTCCGATTAATCGAAAACTTTTCATGTTGGGAGCATTTTTATACGAAATTTTTCACTGAAAATTCATTCAAATACCCACAACTCAATCCAAATACCTACAACTTTTGAATAAAACAATGTTTTTTTAATTCCGTACGTACTTGTCTGGGTATTCTAATGTAGGTTGACGAACATTTTTGTTTTTTGTTCCAGGTAAAAAATTGTGGATGCTAAATGTCACGCCGCGATGCGCCTAAAAAAGATAACAAAAGAAAATATTAGTCCCCGGCTATTTTGTACAACGAAAAAAATATATATGTATTTTCTTACAGCTTGATATTCATACTAAATAGATGTGTAATTAATTTTATAAGTGAATCACTTTTTCATACGAAAAGTTATTAAATTCGCACATGATTTTATAGCTGTTACTGTGGCCCCCTTGAACCCCCTTGAAGCAAATATTAATTTAAAAAATCTCTAAATCTACTAAATTTGCGCGAAATTTTGTATTCCAGTTTATCGTTAGGTACAATAATCGATTGTGACTTATTTTTATTAAGCACCACTGCAATTTACCAATGATTCAGAAGGGCCCTTCGTATGCCTCCACAAAATACGGCCCTTCGTGAAAGGAACACTTTAATTGTCGAATTCACGTGACCTCGGTCACGCTTCTCTTCCTGTACATTGGGCGTTAAGCGATTTCAGATAATTTCTATACTCGCGATATAAACATTTGTTCAAGTCCAATAAATGTTTTGATGGAAGTAAATAAAAGTGCAGTTGCTCAGAGCAAAGGACCCTCAAATGTGTCGAATTAATTAATTCTAACAAATCATTTCTTTCGGTATCATAAAATGCCGGCAAATAATTGAAAATTGAGTATTTCTCATCCGATAATTATTTATTTCAATATTATTTAGTTCTAATACGTATCAAAGTAGAAATCAATCGTCAAAAGGCGCGATTGAAATACTTGCTAGCCACTTCAGTATTAATTCGTGCTCGATAAAATATCGTTCTCGTGACAATAACGGTGCAAAAAATTCGGCAGATTATTTACCCGCATAACGGCTCTTTAACATCGATGTTCTCTAAAATTAGTCTGCCAATTAGTTGTCAAATCGTCTCGCGTTACTTGAGCGAGAAAAAGTTATAGAAAATAATTATACGAAGTAGTGAAAACATTAAACGTAATCACCGAATGTTTCAAAATACATATTTTTCGAATAGACGGAGAAAAATAATTTGAAAAATGTATGTTTAATATGACGATTATTCGAAAGCTAACAGTTGGCAACAGTCAATCAGATCCATGCATAAGCATAGAGCTTAAGTATGAGGTTCCCCTCATACTTCATCCTCGACGGCGTGACCCTATAACTACCATAACACTCATACGCAGAATACGAGCCAAGAAAAAGTGAGAAATGTAGAAAATCGATTAAATCGTACGCTTTAAGACAAAAAGATTGAATTTTCCATAAAAAGTGGCTACATTGAGCAATAAAAAATACGTTTTTTATGTTCAAGAGCATTTAGGATCATGTTTTAGACAATAGGTTAGAAAGAGTTATACCAAATTTCATGAGAATCGGTTGATTAGTTTTTTAGTTATACGTCACGCCAGCTTTGAAAGTGCAATTTTGAAAGCCATACCTCCGCCATTTTAAAGATCAATAAAAAAAATCCCATTTAACATCCAAAAGTAGTAATAAAACATACCCTGAGTCGCAATGATGGTGAATATACATTTCCTTCAAAAAATAATCATGACAATCAGGAATTTTTTTCTAGCGAAAAGGTATCTCCCCCCTTACTGAAAAATGCCTTCCTAATTGTGCACGCATCAGGCACTTTTTGAGAACTCGTAGATGAATCTCCGGCGAGACTCCCTGGGACACGTTTATATGAAATTCATTCAGTATTCAGGCTCAAGCAGTCCGGCATTATGCGTTCTTTGCACGCTCAAGAAACACCAAGAGTCGCCAATTAGAACGTCAATGCGTGCTGGAATAAAACTGAAGAACAGTCGAGGGATCCCAGTGTTGGCCATTCTTTCCGGCGCATTTCCGTCCCGCAAACACAGCCGTCAGGGTTGCGCGATTTTTTTTCTCGGGTTTTCCTTTGCTGACCTACATCATGGACTGCCCACGCGTAATGAACTGGTAATCTTTCTAGGACTCACTTCAAACGCTCGCTAATAATTCATTTCAGCCGACGAACGTAACATTTTCTTATCTAGCTTACACATTCGTGCGGACAGCGTGCTCGTCATTTTTAAATAAATAGTGTTCTAGAAGTGGATATTTTTTTTAATGAGGTATATACTAACTGTTAGTCAAGCCGACACCGCTGGATGGACGGTCGAGGTTTGGCTGCGGCAGTACTTCGAGTTACGTAGCGTTGTGCATGACCGAATAAAAATACTAACTGGCATAATCATTATCGCCCAGTTCAACGAAATGTGATCTTAGGCAAATATGATTTAAGGGGAGATATACACCTAGGAGCCGGAAAAAAGGTCATTTTTGTGAATTTTTCCGAGGAAAACTATTAGAAATTTCGGATTGAGGTTTTAATTATCTAGAAGTATATACATTCAAAAATATGTTTAATTTTCTTTATTTGAACTTATCAAAAATATACAAGCATATTGTATGATCCTTGGAACATTGTAAAAACATCTGCGTATACGGTAGTCACTGGCGTTTCTTCAAAAATCATCTAAAAAAAACCAAAAAGATTATTAAATTAGATACTATAATCTAGTACTTGTCATAGCCGATTTTGAAAATATTGATTTATGACAAAATGGCGGACGTTTGAACATAAATAGTGATTTTTGGGCCAGTAATTAGTTATTATTTTGCCTATAAAACAAAAACTAAGTAACGGGAAAAAAATCCTATGACAAGTACTAGACAATGGTGTATAGAATAACCACAAAAAACCTCAAGGCAATCGGTTCATTGGTTTTCGAGAAATTTTGGGTACCGATTTGAAAAACGTGGTTTTGAGAAAAACGCGTTTTAAAATTTGGGAATGAATATATCATGAAATTTGTCAACTTACATGGAATCATTGATACCAGGCCCATAGTGTAGGTCTTCTACGGTCGACGGAATGTTCATAGCTTCTAAATCCTCGACCTCGACCATCTAGGTGTATATCTCCCCTTAAGGCGGTATTCTAGTCTGGAGGCCTAAATTTCTGGCGTTTTTTCGGGCTTGATATATACAGATCATTACCAAATATTTTGGAGTGATCCGAGATATTTATATTTGTATTTCATTTTAATAGATGATTCTTAGATTAATAGTGTGAGGTAAATTTGAAAAATATGTTTCTCAAGAAAAACGATTTCTTGAGAAACATATTTTTGAAATATGTTTCTCAAAATTGTTGTTTTGAAAATTCAACGCGTAAAATTTGTTTTGAAAATTTAGCAAAGCGTTGTTAAATTTTTTAATCAATGTAACAAAATTGTTGTTTTGAAAATTTAACAACGCGTTAAATTTACGAGTAAGAAGAGTAAAAAAAATCGGCGAAAATTGGCCATTTTGAAGCTCTTGAGCGACTACTAAATATTCATAGACTGGCTGGGGCTTCCACGAGGTTAATTTAAAAATTATAAAGCGTAAAATTGATGGGGAGCAGTGACCGAAAAAAAAATCAATTTTTTAAATGAAAATTTGGGGTCGGGTTGAAATTCCGAACTTTGAATGATCAGAACGCTTTTGAGCCTAATTAATCGACAAATTTATGCCAGTAAGTACATACGCTCAGAATTTGAGACGAAATTAAGAACGCTGTAACTAGAGCGGTGCGTTCGTACATGTTACAAATTCATGTCGAATTGTGATGAGGATATTGGAAACGTAGCGATTATTACTGAAAAAGGAGGTCAGTGGTACTTGGGCAAAGGCGTATACAGTCATAAATACACTAGATCGACTGTTTGACAGGAAAAAGGGCATAACTCGAATAATTCGTCACGCGAAACACCTGTTACGCCCTTATGGTTCGCAACCGATCGATATTCCGTTCGCTCCAATTCTTCGACCGCAAATCCTTCACTGGAATATTTCAGAAAAAAAATTCACGCTGTCGCATTAACTGTTGGATTTCATTGGTTCGTCATTTCACGGAACATCCACGTGGATACCTCCCTCGATTATTACTTCCCCTTGTATTTAGTGAAGTTTTTCTCGTTTTCACTCTTCAAAGATTCGAATAACAAAAGCAGATCTGGTTCTCGTGTTTTATATTGAATGAAAATTCGATATTGTCGTGTTAAAAGATTCTATATCTTAAAAAATTAAGGAAAACTTTTGTGTTACTACCAAATTGAAAAAACATAACATTATCGATGATTATTATGAAAAAACTGCGTCAGTGAATGTTTTATACAACTCAGAATGAAATTCTGGGTCATTTATAATTATCCCTATTCATATTGATGTCACGAGGTTATTTATTATTACCATTAATTAATATTAAGTGTTGCTGAAATACGGCAACTTCGAGGGCGTTGCGGCTTGCAGCAATGCTCTCCATTCGCTAGCCAAGATTCGTGATCTTTTATGAAATCTTGACGGTTGAATATAGAATTGATATGGTTTATGGATATGGCAAGATGGGGTTTTTCCTCTTCCAAATATTCACAGACGTTTAGTTTGCGTTTATCGGTTGTTAGAAATGTTTCATCACGGTGCTAAATAGCAAAAAAATTTATATCACTTGTAGTGCGAACGTCTTGCCCATCTAACAGCACGTAAAATTACATAAAATGAACAATTTTTTATCTCTGGTGTTTTGAGATGATCAAATCTGACAAAAATCGTAAAGTCTCAGTATAGTCTAGATAATAACATTTCTTTCTTTTGGAATGTGGCTAACGCTCAACGTCCTTAAAAAAAATAGGAAGTAAATTTCAAGCGTGAAACTAATTTTTAGCGGTTGATAAAATCGCTGTACGAAATACATCGAATAAAATATACTATGGTATAGCCCGGATCTATATGGCTTGTCTCTATACCCTGTATGAATGAAGCACGTTTTCTTGTACGTACTCTTTTTTTCACATCAAATGATGCACTTCACGTCGGTTCATGTGTATTCAAGGATATCCTATTTTTAACTTCTCGATTTTATTCTCCAACCCTGTCCAAGTTGAGATTCGGAGCTCACGAAGTCTCAGGGAAAAATCTTGAAAAGTGTGACGGCTGTGCGCTACCAGATATTCCTCTCTCGAAGGATTCGCCATGGGAAAAACGAGGAAGTGAAATCCACGCTCCGAACAGGACATTCATTTTCGGCCCGAACAGTACAGCGGTTCAAAAATGTTTTATGATAGAATCAGTAATACAGAAAAAGCAAATTCGACCTACTCGAGAAATGTTCTATACATATTTTGCCGGGAGAAAATCTCGGATCATTTTACAGCTGCGCGAAAAGAAACCTCTAACCGTTACATTTCTTTCGTCGATCACAAAAATCAAATCCTGACAGAGGTCCATTGAGCATCGAGCCTCAGAAGTCTTTCATTAAAAGAGTATGCAAGTACGAATGTGTCAACAAATGGTACGAGATGCCTCGCAGGATTTTCTTCCCAAGCCTGTCTCCTTCCTTCTTCCCTTCGAAGTTCGAATCTACACTTGGACAGACTGAACTTAAAAAAGCCGATAGCCTGATACTCGCATAGCTGTGCAATATGCATATATGCACGATACAATGAACTACACAACAACTCACGTCTGTGTACTACGAGCTGTCTTCACTGTGCCTATGCAATGTCACTCTGTCTATATTTTGTATCAGTTCGTTCTAACTTTACATATATGACTGAACCTGCTATTTCTATTTTACGTGTCTACTTATTACTACCACATACTCTATATACATTACAACATGTGGTATGGCGTGGTGATTGGTGACCCGTACTGTACTTGTGTTTGCAGGCTCGCAGCGCCAGTACAAGTAGCTTTAGAAGCCTGAGACAGGTACATACCAAGATCACATAAAAATCCACCTAGCTAGAATTTTTTATAGTCATAGCTCGTTAGTAAGACAGAGAGTGACAGATAAAATCGTTTTTCCGCAACTTATAGATTCTTCTTTTGTGACTAGATATACTCTTGGGCTTGACTAGATATTTAGTCATTAGACATTGTGCCAAAAGGTTATTTTTTTTCTTTTTTATTCGTAACTAGGCAATGCCCGGCGTGCGTTGCAATGCCTCTTTCAATTATTAAAGACGAACATTTATTCGATACGACGCGCGCGCCACCTAATATACCGTGATGGTAGTATGTCAGAAACATTCACGCAAGTGCCAACAACAACTGTATACAGTTTCAACTCAATCGGATGAACGATGCGCGAACGCATAGAAGATGAACACACCAACATTAATTTTTATATGTGATGATGATGATGATGATTATACATCTAGCCGTAGCGATGAGACACTATAAGGTCAATTATTTGTTAGGCTTCTTGAGAGTATACTGGCTTATTAATGAAATTACGATTCGGTCTTCGTATGTTTCTTTAAGAGGCTGCATCTACCTAGAGACCCGAAAAACGGCCAAATTCTATTTTTTTCCTGGGTAACGATTGGTGAAAAAAACGCATTTTTTTTAACACAAAGGTACATATATTGAGCCTTTGAAAAATTTCCAAAAGATACAGAAAATCAACAAAAACATGACCGCCAGCGGATGATAAAGTCTTTTTCGCGACGTTTAGCGGTGGACACTCCCCAGCTTAAACGGTCAACCCGAAATCTAAAAACTAAACGGGTTATTCAAGTTAACAATAAATACATGTCGTTGACGATCGTCGATTCTTAAAATTAATTATTTTAACATCGTGGCGTCGAATTGAATCTCGAGGATACAAAACCTATGAAAAAAGTCTTCATTGTTACGTAACTATTGAAAAATGTCGATCGATTTTTGAAAAGTGAGATTGTCAACGACCTTTAAATGTTTCTCATCATATCTTCTGTAAATTTGGAAAAAATGCATCAAGTGTTTCTCGAGATATCATGTCCACCGACTTTGAAAACAGTGTTTCGTGAAAAACTCGTTTAATGGGAGGTACCTGAGTTAACGGCGAGAAAAACAGGTAAATTTCGAGAATTTTTATCTCAAAAAATAATGTTTCGATTGGATTAGGGTTTTTTTATTGCAAACTATGTACATTGAGGTATGTTTAGGATTTTTTTAAATAAATTCGTTGACTGGAAGGGATTCAAACGCGATTATCTCGAAACATAGTTTTCAACGTCGGTGCCAGATGTATCTCGAAAACGGCTTGTCCGATTTTGTCTAAACTTGGATACAATATTCTTCGATAGTTTTTCTCGTTCAACACGTAGGATTTTTTTGAAATTTCCATTTTTGACGGAATTGCGACCGTTGTAATTTAACATTTGTTTTCCGTTCGCAATTTCCGACGATTTTGGATTGCATACACATTGCATAAAAAAGCGATGATTCAATCAAATGAAAAACCCCCACGTGGTGAACGAGAAAAACTATCGAAGAATATTGTATCCAAATTTGGACATAATCGGATAAGCCGTTTTCGAGATACATATGGCACCCACTTTGAAAACTATGTTTCGAGATAATCGCGTTTAAATAGCTCCCAGTCAACGAATTTATTTTAAAACATTCCTAAACATACCTCAATGTACATGTTTTCCAATTTAAAAAAACCCGCATCCAATCGAAACATTAGTTTTTGAGATAAAAATTTCCGAAGTTTACCCGTTTTTCTAGCCGTTTACTCAGGTACCTCCCCTTGAAGTTTGAAGTATTGCACTGCTACCGCTCGCCCAGTCGGCTGTTAGAAGCCGTAGCTCATTCAATTTGAGGAATATTTCAATTACATTTTCAGGGAATTTAACTAAAACGTGATCCTATCAAAAAATTTTGGTTGTTTGCAAAATCCAATTTTGGACCCACCGAGGTAGATGTGGCCCGTTAATAAATTGCTGTAAGAATCGCACGTGGGAAGGCACCGTGCATGTCCGCTGAAAAGTGGGTAGGTGCACCTATAATATGTGTCTGTACACATGATATTGGTGCTTGGTTCACACAACACGCGTATGTTGGATGAGGCATGGAGAATGTGTATATTCTTTCGTCGAGACTATACAGTCACTCCATCCAGGCCACGCGATCCGGTTCACTTATCCACCCCAGCTTGTATTACAAACACTTGGCAACGAGAATTATATGCATGAATTCATTATCGTCTGTTATCGTATGCCTTCGTTATATTTTGTACACATGTGTGTTGCCCTTTTCTTCGCTACTATACATCCATCATTACCAGAGATGAGCCTCATGCTAAAAAAAATATATTGTCCCTAGCTACAAACATTACTTGTGTCATTATGAGTTGTTTGTTTTTTTTTTCGCCCCTTGCGCGTGGTTGACATTCGTCTCTGTTGACGAACACACGAAACACGATGCGTGTGACATTTTTTCTGTGGTGAAACAATTAACGAAACGATCATGAATGAACTGATGACAGTTAGTGACCTCGTCAAGCGTAAGCTCGAGACTCAAGTGTCTAATTTGGCAAAGTTCACTTGAAAAAACGCCTAAGGATAGAATGCCCGGGAGTAGAAAAAAAAGGTAGAGAACCTCGTAGGTAATTAGAGGCGTACGCATTTCCTGCTGTCGACGCTGGTGTGAAACTCGTCGTAAAAGACATTTTATCGCCAGCGGGCACGAGAGGCACATTTTCCAGTATGATGTTTTTGTAGGAAAACGAGGTCGTAAAGAAGGATAATTTTTCAGACCACACATTTTCGCCGAGGAGTTTTTTTTTATGCGTTAAAAGTGACGGCTTTGTGCGCTTTTCATTTTACTGACACAACGCGCGGGTTTTTTAATACCTTCCTCGCAGGCTCATAGTTCGAGGTATCGCAAGCGCCAATTTTTCACACGTAAAAGTTATGTTTCAAATTTCTCAGCTTTTTGTTGCAAAATGATGGCCAATAATAATTATTAAAATGACATTGATTCTTTACTGACAAGGAAACGTTGCGAGGTCGATTTCTCCGATTTCGATTAAATTTATCATGCTTGTAGAATGGGTAAAAATAGGGGACACGTATTTTTTTATATCGTCGGAACTCAATTTTTAAGGGTTGAAAAGCACCCTCAAAAATTGGGGTGTTTTTCGTTTTTCGTCAATAACGTTTTAACGGTACGAGATATGAAAAAATGTTAAATTGCAACAATGTTTATTTTTTCGTGTACTATAAATTAGAGATGATAACGTTATCGACAAAAAACACCCCTATTTTCGAGGGTGCGTTTCACCCCTTAAAAATCGGGTTCCGCAGATATAAAAAAATAGGTGTCACCTATTTTTACCCATTCTACAAGCATGCCAAATTTCATCGAAATCGAAGAGATCAACCTCGCAACCTTTCCTTGTGAGTTAGCGACGACGCATGGTCGATGACTCTTGGCACTTTGTCGTCAATTCGGGCGTGCTCCGTTCAAATCATACGACCCCGTTGGGGGTCTTGCGAAAGACGTTTCGAAGATACATTTGTGCAAACTCCGGTAAAACTGTCTCGAAGCTGAAAAGCTCTTTGGAAATTTAACAGGGGCCTCTCGCGGAAGCGAGGGAACTATGCAAGGCCAACACCGCCCTCACGCTGCGCAAAACCTTCACCCGCTAAAGTTGTTCCCCTCGATTTACTCACGTACGCGTACTTGTCCGCACCCATCGAAAGTCCCGACCGGGTCGAAGGTCCTTGACAATTAATTGCGTTACGATGTGTCACCGCGAGCTTTTGGCGAACTTGTACACTCTTGAGATTATTCGCCGTTGTCTTTCAAACGCTGAAATCGGAAAAAATATCTACGAGAAAATAGCTACTCAGCGGAATGAGAAAAAAAGACGAGCGCGCTGTGGTCTGACCACTCGTGCACTGTGACTACTTGAGATGGGACGTTCGAACGAGTATCCGGTCTCGAGTGAACCAATTGCGTGGGAGACGTAAACTTTTTAGACCGGGGCACTTGCTCGAATTGCTAAAGACCCGAAAAGTATTCGAGATTCCTCCTTTAAGGGGTTATATACAGTCAAAAGGCCCAAGAAGATCGATTTTTCGAGAATTTTGCTTGAGCAGACCTTTAAATCTATTGTCGTAAAAATTTGTACTCATATTATGGTAACTTTGAACTGTATTTTAACAATTTTTATTTGTAAAAATAATTATTCGGAAAGCTGCTATAGCTGACCTCCGGAAGCACCTCTAAAAAAAGGCGTCTTGCGGTGAGCACGATATCTCTGAACTGGATCATCAAAAAATAAAAAATATAATGGAGTAGCTTGTACTTGATCGAAGGAATAAGCAAAATAGCGGCTTCTCATTGACGAACTGGCGGCTTTTAAAAAAAAACGATTTTCGACTAAACTTTAGGGCTTAAATTGTTTATAAAATGTAAAATATTTATCGGCGAGAAAAAACCTTCGATTAAATACTAAAAAATATACTTGAAAAGATTGTGTTAAAATTCGAGACTGATCGGTTCAGCCGTTTCCAAGGAATCTTGCTTACCGACTTGAAAACACAGTTTTGAGAAAAACGCATTTAAAGTTTCAAAAGCATTTTACATATAGTCAAAAAACAATTACAAATGTGCGTGTAACTTCGAGAATATTCGCTGGATTGACAAAAAAGTGTCTGTACGTGTACTCAAATATATGTACATTGCGAAAAAAAAATCAAAAAACTGATTTTTCGGAAATTTCAACTGTATAACCCCTTAAAGATTTCTAACAGAGGGGGGTGGCGACCCTAGGAAAAAGTAGTCTCAATTTTTATTTCTCAAAAGTGTTACTACAATTGCGTAGTGATTGTTGTGAAACTTTCCAAAAGTTCCTTTCACTTATAAATCATTCGCCAAAATCTACACCATTCTGTATAATTTAAATCATAAATTTTAATAATGAATGTAAATAATAATTTCAAATAATCTTTTAAATAATTAATAGTAAATGTAAACAATAATTTTAAATAATCTTGTAAATGTTGAATAATAAATGTAAACAATAATTTTAAATAATCTTGTAAATAATGAATAATAAATGTGAATAATACTTTTAAATAATCATGTAAATAATTAATAAGAGTGATAATTTAAATAATAATGAAATAGAGGTGTTGTAATTCTTTAACAAGTCAGTGGATCAACCCCAATGTTCGCCTACCCTGGCCTACCTACAGACTCAGAACGAACGAACCAACAATGCACCCAATCTTCATCGTCTCGTTAAAATTTCTCCAAAACTGCTATGAATCCTCGAGCCGTCGAACACTTTTTTACCAATTCAGAAAAGGCTAACTGACGACCCTCTTAAGGATCGGTCATTGTACCGGAAGTCGATGCTAACGAATAGCCGATAAAATCGCGTCACTCCGCGACGAGCGGCTATCCGGCGATAGACTGATATCGGCTGATCGAACTCGACGGCCGAACCCGATCGAAACGTCAAAATATATTTTTTTTCAATTAGCAAACATTGAAAGTGGATGCGTCTCGGTTACTTTTACCTCGGTGTACACTGTAATAAGCGCTATCCGTGAAATCTTGACCCGTCGAAAGCATTTCCGATCCGGATCAGGTGAGAGAACAAGAGAGGGACGTTTCTCCGCGACCTTGATGGGGTCTTAAGCCCGCTCTTTCTCTTGGTCTCGCTCTCTGTTGCCACTTGAGAGAGCGCCCCTCCCGACGAGTACAATCTCTCACGGATATAAAAGCAATAGCTGCCGGGGAAACAAGGAAGAGGAAAAGGAAGAACGTAGCTCGAATGGCTCGGGATCTCCGCGTGGTTGTAGGTCGGGGTTGAGGGCAGCTCGAGGGAGCGTAGACCGATCGATGCCCTGGGTGAAACTCGTCCTACTCGCTTTTCAACGCCCACCACGACGACGACTAGTCCGAGTTTTTTTTTTCTCCTCATTTCATTATTAATCCATCATGACTCAGGTCGCATTCCGAACTCGCGAGTGCACTAACTCCCTTCAAGGCCATCGCAGAAGCCAATAGTTCGAACAACTGGCTTTTACATGCATACATATATAGCTCATGTGTATATATATATTTCGAGAGTAGGTGGACTGGAATCAATCTGGAACTCGCCAGTCCCAAAGTCTGGCGGAATTCGAGTAATCTTCGAAATTCAAGCCCGTTTCATTGTCAGTGTGATCAATTGAAGTGAGGTCTTGTTTGTCTAGTAGGAACCCTTATCATTTCGCCATGTCTGAATAGATGCGCTTCGCAGCTCGTAATTCGCCATCGATAGTATCGAAAATTGACAGATGGGGGTGTCAAATACAGACGCGATATGTGAGATAAATTTGCAACTAAATTTTTTGAATGTTTTTTATCTGTTACGTAGCAAATGACGATGAAAAATATTCGAGTACTATTTTTTGTAAAAATTGGTCAAATATTTTTTTATAGATAAATATTTGAGTACTATTTTCGTACAAAATTAGGAAAAACGTACTCAGGGCTGTTCAAAAAAAGTTCTACCACCTCTGTCGTGCATTGCGAGCCTCTATTATGTGTGTATATATATATGTATACACTACCGGTAAAAAAATTCAATCGTTCTGGATAATTGCCAAATTATATTAGAATAATATTATTTATTTCATAGAGCTATTAGGTGTACAAATAAGTTTTAGGACACTTCGATTTTGTATCATAACAGCTATTCTAAATGAATTCAAAGGTCCCGCTCACTTATCATAGATGGCGCTTGATATGTAGTATCGAAACGTAAAGGAGTCAGAAACATAACCTATAAATTCTGTAAATTAAACATGCAGACCGATAAGCTATTTATTAGACACTGCATTCGCTATGAATTCCATCAAGGAAAAAGTGTTAGGAAAGCGTGTGAATCGATATGTTCTGTTCTTGGAGACAACATTGTATCTAAAAGTACATGTGAGTATTGGTATAAGCGATTCAAAGAAGGTGATTTCGACGTTATTGACCGTGAACGCACGGGGCCTCCTGTAAAGGTGGACGATCAGGAACTGCAAGCGTTGCTGGATGAAAACTCTTGTCAGACGGAGAAACAACTTTCGGAACAGCTTGGAGTAACTCAACAAACTGTTTCTTATCGTTTAAAAGCAATGGGTAAGATTCGAAAAGGAACAAAGTGGGTACCACACTTTCTGACTCAAGAAAATAAAAACAGCCGTCTTAACATTTGTGTGAGTCTTTACAACAAGCAACATAGAAAGTCTTTCTTGTGGAAAATTGTGACCGGCGATGAAAAGTGGATTTATTTTGATAATCCGAAGCGCGAATATCATTGGGTTGACCCCGGCGAGCCGACAACATCCACGCCAAAGCGCAATATTCATTGTAGCAAAGTCATGCTGTGCATATGGTGGGATATGAAAAGCGTACTGTATTATGAACTTCTCAAACCTGTTTAAACAGTTACTACCGATCGCTATTGTCATCAATTGATGCAAGTGAATCAAGAAATTGAGAAGAAACGTTCATTTTCTGGTAAAGGAAAACGTCCAGTAAAACTGCTCCATGACAACGCGCGGCCTCATGTGGGTAAACCGGTCAAGGATACGTTACTAGCGCTTGGATGGGAAGCTGTACCACACCCGGCGTATTCACCAGACTTAGCCCCATCCGATTATCATTTATTCCGGAAAATGCAGAACGATTTGTCTGACTTGCGATTCAAAACATTTGAAGAAGTGGAAAAATGGGTCGCTAAATTTCTCACCCCGCAAGACGAAAGTTTCTTTGCGAAAGGCATCCGCGAGTTACCTGAGAGATGGCTGAAGGTCATTCAGTGCGATGGAGATTACTTCGATGAATAACTGTGTTTTACTTCTTTTTTAATAAATCTTGAATTTTTTGAAAACTGTCCTAAAACTTATTTGTACACCTAATATATAGTATCTTTGTAAAATAAGAAATAAAGTGCATTTTATTATTCTAATATAATTTTGCTTTTATCCAAAGTGATCGAAAACTTTTGACCGGTAGTGTATGCGTGTTTATACATATATATACAAACGTAAAAACTTAGAATTGCTAAAATTAGGAAACCTCGAATCAGAAATGACAAACCGATATAATTTGAAAGCTATTTCAATTAATTATTTTAGATTTTTACTAAATTACTATTATTTTTATAAATGACACAAACATTTTTGTATGAAAATATATTTGAGTAATCTATTCCCAGAAACGTAGTTAGGGCGGATCAAGAAAAAGTTCCACCACCCCCGTCGTGGACTGCAAGCTCGTGTGTGTATGTGTGCGTATCTATATGAAGATACATATCTAAATACGTATACTCTAGTGGAATTAATTCTAGGCATTTTTGATAGAAATAAGCTTTTTTATATTCACGCAAATAATGTATATTCTGCTACATCAAAATAATACAGTAATGTTTTATTTTTATCTATAATGTTTGTACTTAATATTTGCCTTAATAAGCCCACTTTAATGAGAACATAAAATATAAGTGATTATAACGTCAAAATTACCAATAAACGCGAAATTTTTCAAAATTTGCAAGGTGCCCAGAATTAATTCGACTAATATTTTTCTCTACAGATATATATATATATATATATATATATATATAGAAACTTGCAGTGCACGACAGGGGTGCCGGAACTTTTCTGAACAGCTCTGAGTACATTTTTAGGAATAGATTGCTGAAATATTAATTAATACAAAATTATTTGAGTAATTTATAAAAATGATAGTACCTAATTCAGTAAAAATCTAAATTAATTTATCGAAACAGCGTTAAAATTATAGTGGTTTATAATTTCAAATTTGGGTTTCTCTTATTTGAGCAGTTTTAATCGGTTACATTTTCGACACAATAAAAAAAATAATTCACGTCAGATATTGATAATTACGGATGTTCGTAAAACACTGTTGCTCGATATAAACAACAAATGAAAATACAAGCATTTCGAAAGTATGAAAAATTCGATAAAAACATTAAATTATGCGTGCATCTGGTAAGTGACGAAAAGCGTCGTCACGTTTTCACGTTTCACGTTTGAATGTTTTGTCGTGGCCGACAGTGAATTCACCACTCTTCTGGATGAAAAAGATACGAACAATCGCCTAGACTATTCCAATTCGCAGCAGAACGGACTTTCGAAAGCACGGGGCCTCCTGTTCTCAAAAGGGAAAAATGTTTTCCTTGCAAAGTAAAAAGAAAGAGCGAGAGAAAAGTATCCGACCCTTGTGGATTATGGTCGAGCGTTGCGAGATGAAAATGTGCGCGAGAATAGGTACTTTCATCGAGGTAATGCTCACGGGTGCCAAATGACCCGAAAAACCGTCCGGGAAAGCGAGGGGAAGTAAAAGCTGAAGGCTCATCCCGCCCTCTTATTTTCGCTCGGAGCGAAAAAGCGGCGCAGACGCGCCCACGCGAGCCACAATGGGGCTTCCCATTTAGAAAAATGTACACAGACGCGAAGGATTGTTGTCGGGGGCGACGAAACGGCAAGAAAAACGTTGCAATCTATGTGCATGTAGAGGCGAGGGTACGCGAATGACTGCAGCGCGTACTCGGCGAAGCAAAAGAGACCGAGACTCGGGTCGTTTTTCGCCCACTCAAGGGTCGCAAATTTTCCGGCCTCCTTTCCACGCCTGAATTTTCACGTCCTGCATACATGGACAGACGAAGATAGTCCAAGTAGTCGTCGAATTGCGCAAACTGACAAAGCAAAATTTCTACGGGAAAATTCTGCTTTTACTCTTTAAAGATTCGAAAAACGAGAGCAAATCGAATTCTCGTGCTTTACATTGAATAAAAAATCATTATTGTCGGATTAAACCTTCCCGTATTTTTTTAACCATTTTACTTCTGTCTCGGTAAAAACTGTATTTATTAAAAAAAAATCGCATAACAGCAATGGTCAAACGACTATAAACAATATCAAAATGTCCTCACGAGTCGAAAAAAAAAATATTTCCCTTATTTGTTGTCCACTTCAAGGGTATCCAATTTTTAACTTCTCGATTTTATTCTCCAACCCTGTCCAAGTTGAGATTCCGAGCTCAAGAAGTCTCAGGGAAAAATCTTGAAAAGTGTCACGGTTGTGAGCTCCCACATATTCCTCTCTCGAAGGATTCGCCATGGGAAAAACGAGGGAGTGAAATCCACGCTCCGAACAGGACATTCATTTTCGGCCCGAACAGTACAGCGTTTCGAAAATGTTTTATGATAGAATCAGTAATACAGAAAAAGCAAATTCGACCTACTCGAGAAATGTTCTATAAATATTTTGCCGGAAGAAAATCTCGGATCATTTTACAGCTGCGCGAAAAGAAACCTCTAACCGTTACATTTTTTTCGTCGATCACAAAAATCATATCCTGACAGAGGTCCATTGAGCATCGAGTCTCAGAAGTCTTTCATTAAAAGAGTGTGCAAGTACGAATGTGTCAACAAATGGTACGAGATGCCTCGCAGGATTTTCTTCCCAAGCCTATCTCCTTCCTTCTTCCCTTCGAAGTTCGAATCTACACTTGGACAGACTGAACTTGAAAAAGCCGATAGCCTGATACACGCATAGCTGTGCAATATGCATATATGTACGATCCAATGAACTAAACAACAACTCACGTCTGTGTACTACGAGCTGTCTTCACAGTGCCTATGCAATGTCACTCTTTCTATATTTTGTATCAGTTCGTTCTAACTTTACATATATGACTGTACCTGCTATTTCTATTTTACGTGTCTACTTATTACTACCGTATACTCTATATACATTACAACATGTGGTATGACGTGGTGATCGGTGACCTCTACTGTACACTGTAAAAAATGATATGAAATTTACAATACATTTAAGATACAAAGGAATTGAATTTTACGAACTCAGTAGATGGCACTAATTTTCAAACACTTGTAACGTAAATTTAAAACAGGAACATGAAAATCTAACGTAGATATAGAATGTAATAGATGCAACATGGAATTTCAAAGACGAGTTCATAAATTTGTGGAAAATGTATTGCATTAACCTGTCTCTTCAATTGAAAATTACTACAGATGTATGATAAATCAACTGCAAAAAATAGAGCATTGGAAATACAAAACAAGTTTGAAATTTATTTACAGCAGCCTGACAAATATAATATATGTGAATCTGAATTTTACGATACGTACAATGCATGATCACAACAGATTTATTTAAAAGTGCGAAACGGGAATTTAAAAAAATTCATAAACGCTGATGAAAATCACATGAAACAATGTGAAAATTATATTAAATTTAGACTACATTTAAGGCACAAAAGAATTGAATTTTACGAACTTAATACACGAACAAATTTAATATACACTCGTATATTGATATCAGCAAATCGTTCTTGATTTCCATATACATGGATGTGAACATTTTTTTACACGTGCATTATTTTTCAAACGCACAATTTTTTTAATTTTTAAAATAACCTGCTTTGGATTTTCAAAATATTATCTGAAATTTCATAAACGGCGTCCGCATAAAAACATCATACACTTGTGTATTAATTTTTACACAAAAGCTTTTTACAGTGTACATTAAAGGTAATACTTTGTTTCCGTGAAATTAATACACACCCGTATGCTGATATTAGCAAATGGTTCTTGAATTCAATATACACTCGTATTTTGATATCAGCAAATGGTTCTCGATTTCAATATACTTGGATGTGATTATTTCTTTACACGTGCATTATTTTTCACCCGCACAAGTATATTAATATTACGGAGCTACACTTTCATTTTTTAAATAACCTGTTTTGGATTTTCAAAAACGTATCTGAAATTTCATAAGCGGTATCCGCATGAAAACTTCCTACACTTGTGTGTTAATTTTTATACAGAATTTTTTCACAGTGTACTTGTGTTTGCAGCCTCGCAGCGCCAGTACAAGTAGCTTTAGAAGCCTGAGCCAGGTACATACCAAAATCACGAAAATTCACCTAGCTAGAATTTCATTCTCCAGCCCTGTCCAAGTCGAGATTCCGAGCTCAATAAATCTCCGGGAAAAATCTCGAAACCAGTCAAGATTGCACGTTCCCAGATATCCCTCTCTTTCAGGATTTACCACGGGAAAAAGAGGGTGTGAAATCCACTCTCCAAACACGACAAGCATATGGAAAAATCGCATTTTTTAAACCATCGTTGCAATTTTTACGATTGAGAAAACAAGGAGCTTCTTCGGTGAACCCCCAGTCTATTCATCACCCACATCTCTAACTCCCAAATCTTGCTCTCTCTGTCTCTCTCTCCCTGTACCTCCACTTTTTGCCCCTGCCTCACTTTCCTTGCCAGCACTCCCCACATCGTCGTAATTCCCACCGCGCGTAACTCAGACAGATCGGATATAATTCGAGAGCAGCTCTCGAACAGAGCGCCTTTTACGCCCGATCGAGAGTCTTCGAATTTTCGCGAAAATGCGATCGCCCCCTTCATCGATTAACTTTTGTATCTATCGAAGCGGAAATACCACCCCCGGGCGACCCATAATTCCTCGATTCCGTTGAAACCATCGTATATCGCGCGGATATCCCAGCTACGTGTGCGATCGCGATTGAGTTCGCGGTTGGAACGAGAGCGACGAGAGAGAGAGAGAGAGAGAGAGAGAGAGAGAGAGAGAGAGATTTCCCATCGTATCTGGTCCATCGCGAAAAATATCAGATCACAAGGAGAGGGGGGATGAAAGTGAACAAAATAGGAGGACAGAGAGAGATAGAGGGCAAAGGGAAATGTATCGCGCTATTCCAACAGCTAAGAAATTCCCTGCCAAGGGGTGGCATAAAGGAGAGTCCACTCTCACCCTATCTCGTGATACATCTCGCCGAAATTTCGGAACTCTCTCTCTCTCTCTCTCTCTCTCTTTCCATCCCTCCTAGTTCCTCTCCGAAACTCCTCCGAATGCGGGGGAGCATAACTTTTCGACGCTGCTCATCCTCTCTTGCAGCCGGGCTCCTCCTTATTGATCCCTTGGATGTGGCTTCAACACCGGAACGGGGGCCGAGTCGGGCCGCAAACACATTGATAAAACTCTCGAATGGATGGAAGCGGGCAAAGACGGAAAAGCCAGCGAGGAAAGAGAGAGAGAGAGAGAGAGAGAGAGAGAGAGAGAGAGCCAGATTCGCATCTTCGCCTGGAGAAGTTGGGAAGACCGTTGCTGGAAATCCTGAAAATCTTCCATACACCTGCACATTCTTCTATATCCGTTCATATAATGATGTGCAAACGGCCCATTTTTCAACTACTCTCATACCTCCGAGTACCCAAATACACAAACGTATCGATCATTTATGTCTGCACCTAAAATCAAATCCTTAGTTCATCCTCTTCCTCTTCACCCCGCCCTCTTGTATACACGCGACCTTAATCTCGCTTCTCCTAAACTACATTGCACATATGTTTGTCACCGAAAAGGATTCTACCGTGAGACAGAAACGTTGCCGAATTCTCGTGGCGCGCACGCAATCAACGTCGGAACTTGAAAGTTATCACGCGAAGAAACTTGCAGGGGAGTTGTTCCGAGTGCATCCACATTCCCATAAGTATTAAACTACGGAGGTCAACGATTCAACACATTCGTGGTGATCGTGATCCAGTCTATTTTAGTCACTGTATGCATGCACAGGGTGGCTCCAAAAGTGACGCCGAAAAGGATAATCTAAATGGATATGAATCTAGATCCATATCCGAATCTTGCCCATGTGTGGTCTACTATTTTTTTTTCTTATTTTTTTTTTTTTTTTTGAGAAAAAGATTTTTTTCCTTTGGCGTATGTATTTTCCTGGTGATTTTTTTACTCGTGTTATTGTTACGAAGAGCACTGTTGAGCAATCTATAAATGGCCGAGTGAACACTAACGTAAATTCCTTAGATGTTGATCAAATGTTCAAACAATAAGTTTGACAGGATCAGTCACTCAGTTCAGATGATAAGAAAAATACTTACACTGGTCTAAATGACTCCCAATCATTTCTAAAAACTTCTAAGAGGAAAGTACATTTACAAGGGCGAAGAAAATAACAACCTAAGCTACAGGGAAGCATGATAAAAATTACCGATTGCTTTTTTCTCGGAAACTAAAAAAGATCGTGAAACATACGTGGGAGTGATTCGGATAGGTATTGACACGAGGCATCTAGATTCTCCTTCTGGACGACAATTTTTGGACCACCCTGTGTATATATATATATATATTATATATCTATGTATACTGTATCTATATATACATCTGTGTATATATAGATATATTATATATCTATATGTGAGGCATTCCACGTCACTTCAGCCAGTAAAAAAAACCACAAACAATTTTGAAAAATCGATTTACTCTATTGAAAAATATTAACTGGGTGTCGAAATTTTTAAAAAAATTCTGACGTTTTTCCTCGTTGATTACCATTTTTTAACATTCTTCCATTCAAATGGCTGTACCTTTGGCAGGATTTCACGTATTTACATTCGTAAAAAAAAACGAAAGTGTGCGTCTTTTTATAGCCTTCCAGAAAAAAATTAATTTAGATTTTATTGAGCAAGTCGAACGTCCGTTTCTGGGCAAAATATGCAAAAATATTTTTTTTCTCAAGGAAAGACACTCGTTATTTTTTTTAATTTCCCCGAATTGTGAATACGAAAAATGGATTTTTGGTATTTTTTATATTATGGAATTCCTAAACACCGTGAAGTAATAGCTAGTTTTATTTTTTGAATTTTTTTATTAATATTCGATTGAAGAGTGTCGAGCACTCCAAGGCTCCAATATATATGACGTATATAGTATGTCATATGTATTTCAAAAAACTGGTAAACATACAGCGAGTGCTCCACACTCTTCAATCGAATATTAATAAAAAATTGAAAAAATAAACATAGCTGTCACTTCACGGTGTTTAGGAATCCCATAAAATAACAAAGACCAAAAATCCGTTTTTCGTATTCACAATTCGGGAAAATTGTTAAAAATAAAATAACGAGTGTCTTTCCTTGAGAAAAAAAATATTTTTGCATATTTTTCCCTGAAACGGAGGTTCCACTTGCTCAATAAAATCTAAATTAAATTTAATTTTTTTCTGGAAGGCTAGAAAAAGACGCACATTTTCGTTTTTTACGAATGTAAATACGTCAAATCCTGCCAAAGATACAGCTACTTGAATGGAAAAATATTAAAAAATGGTAATCAACGAGAAAAAACGTCAGAAGTTTTTAAAACATATCGACACTCGGTGAATATTTTTCAATAAAGTAACTCGATTTTTCAAAATTATTTGTTGATTTTTTTTTACTGGCTGGAGTGACGTGGAATGCCTCACATACATATATTATATACCATCTTTGTAAATCTACTTTCGTATTCACCGAAGAGAAATTGTTTTATCGTATCGAAAATTCCGGTAATAATTCAAGTCGGAACGGGACTGAAATAAATGATTTATTCCCTATTCGTGATCGAATACGATAAAACAATTTCTTTTCGGTAAATATGAAAGTATATTTACGAACATTTTCTATACATATACAGGGTGGACCATTTAACGTGACCACTCCAAATATCTCCGTTGCCTTTGTGATGATGACTTTGAGAACGCAAAAACTATGACCTTGACAAAAATGAATTTTTCGCCACTGTATCAGCCCTTCGTAATCAATCAAATTACCTCCTGCCATGTTTTTCGTCACTCTGAAGGCAACGGAGATATTTGGGATGGTCATGTTATATGGTCCACCCTGTATATATAGCGGATGGCCCGAAAAGTGACGTCTAAAAGAAGAATCCAGATGCCTTGTATCCGAATCATCCCTCTGTATGTTGTACGATGTTTTTTTAGTTGTCGGGTAAAAAACATCAACCATTTTTTTCGAGCTTAATCGTAACGCAGGTTTTTCTTTTTCTTTTGTGTATCTACTTTCTTCTTAAAACTTTATAAAAGCCATTAAAAAACATTTAGACTAGTATAAGTATTTTTTTCGTCATCTGAACTTGAGTGACTGATCCTCTTAAACCTATTTTAACTTTCGGTCAATATCCAATGCATTTATGTTAGTGTTCAGTTGCTCATTTATTTATTTCTCAACATTGCTCTTCATAACGATAGCATGGGTAAAACAAATCGGGAGGAAAGTACGTACACAAAAGTTGAAAATTTAAAAAAGCTTTTCTTCGTGTAAACTAAATTAGTTCGTAGAACATACACGTGGGTGATTCGGGTAGGCACTGATACAAGATATCTAGATTCTCCTTTTGGACGTAGCTTTTCGGGCCTTCCTGTATATAATTGTACATTTCGGGCACTCTGGATAAGATGAAAGGATTTTGTGCACCCAAGCAACTCATGTTGCGAATAATCTAAAACTGGCTGTGCAGAGTCCCAGCAGTTACAGCCTATTGCTATCAGTTGATGTTGATACGGATAAATATATTCACATTTACACATGCACATATACATATACAGGGTGTCCCAGAACTGAATGCGTTCCCTGGTTGGGGGGTTTGGCGATGAAATTCTGAGTCGATTGATATAAGCATGTGTGAGTCTCAGATCAGCCCCTGAATTATTATTAATTTTTAAAGGTTGGCCAATCAGGTGCGCCCGATGTGCCTACGTCCGTCGGTGAGCGTTACGCGCATGTAGTGGTGCCTCTAGGTGGGGTGCTTCCCTGCTCCCACCAGGCACCCACGGCACGCGCGTATCGCTCACCGACGCATTCCGGTTCATCAGGCGCGCCTGATTGGTCCGCCTTTAAAAATTAATAATAATTCAGGGGTTGATCTGAGACCCACACATGCTTATATCAATCGACTTAGAATTTCACCCCCAACTCCCCATTTCAGGAAACGCATTTAGTTCTAGGACACCCTGCATATAAATAAGTATGTGTGCAAAGGTTAAGCTGATGTGACCATGTAAGCATCGATATCATTGGGCATCATTCCAAATCCGGACCTCGCGATTCATTCTTCGCTTTCTCTTCTGTATGAATGAATATAGTATCCTCATCTGATATATATATATATATATATATATATATATATATATATATATATATATATATTCAATTTTTGTGTGTCGCAACATTTATTGGTGCACGTCGCATCGACAAAAGATTACCTTGGCCCAAATATTCAATGTGCTCTCACGACTCAGCAAAGATTGCAAGCACACCCTTCCGCTTCGATTCGAATAACGATAATTATAATAATCATTGGTACTATCAACGTGACGTGAAACTTCCATTCACGCGTTACCTTCACTCAAATTTCGAATCCAGCTCTTCTCGGAAGTAGGTGCTTTTTTCGAAACGAAAGATTTTCTGAATCTGTCCAGTCGGAGGGCTTGTACTTTGGAAATAGTTCATCGCAGGCTTTGTTATTGTTACAACAGATGTTTGTGTTACAGTTTGACGTCATTAAGGTTTTTACCACTGAACCTGATTCCAAATATTTCCGGCCGTCTTTGATTGAGTATCTTGCTTTCGAAGCAACGATTGAAATCGCTCTTTTTGAGCGACGGAAATCAGCGCAATTAAGGCATTGTATATATTGGTCAATTATCAATAAAGCGTGGTTGGATTGACGATCAATATATTCCGAAAGATTCAGAGTTCCTGGCTTTTGCGTAAAGTTGGAGAGTAGGCCGAGTCGTCGGTGGCTTACCCCACAGCTTAGTAGAAACAGCCTGAAGGCACGCAAGAGCAAGAGAAGACTGTGAAAGAGACGCACGTCTGTTTTAGGGTAGGAGAGAAGCACCATATATTGGATACTTTTGTTTGAAATTGCACAAAAAAGTAAACAATTGCTAACGCCTTTAAATTTTACGATTTTATCATCTACATGTTATATACAACGAGATGCTAATCATTTTTTTCCATATTACATTTGAATATTTTTAGCTATATTATGTTTTACAAAAAATGGATATACGATATTTCCATTTTTCCTATATCTGATGTTAGGGGACTATTTTTATATCAAATAAAACAACACGTTTATTGTTTTAACTTTATGTTATTATGTTCTACAAAAACGGATATCCGATATAAGGGCCCGAACTCCATTTTTCTTATATCCGATGTTAGGGGACTATTTTTATATGAAATAAAGCAAAACGTTTATTGTTTTAACTTTGTAATTATCATCAAGCAATCAGTCTTTATGAGTCAATCTTTGATTAGGTGGGGACATTTTGGCACAAACGGATATCCATTATTAGGCTCGATTTAATATCCGATATCAAGATTTGACATGGCGGAATATAAACAGTAATATTTTTCTACATATTGCTATTTTTGCGAATATTATATATTTATTAAGTAAATATATGAATACTATAAGTTCATTAAAAACAACAAAAACAAAATTCATTTGGACTTACCTCAATGAAAACAACACTTTTTACCACAAAAATCGTTTTTCACGCCGGCGAAAAGTAACATCAGGTCGCTGTTGTGCCATTTTTGTTGCTAGGCAAGCAAAAGTTTTGCAGTGACGACATCTTGCGACTAGTTATTAGTGTATAAAATCAAAAACAGCTGTCGCTATAGGAAAACTCAAGATAGTCCACTATCCGATATCAAGGGGCTATTCTACTGTGATGGGATGAAAAGATCGAATTTTTATTTTTTGCATTTTTCAACTGTACTCCATCATAGAATTGATATCCAATTGCCGGTAACGTCGATTTCCAATTTGTCGACTCAGTACAGCGTTTCAATTTCATTCACTGTATAGTAGTAGTCACTCTTTTCACTGTGTGACTAAAATGACATTCCACCGGATAGTATTCTAAAGTATAGTATAGTATATCAACTTTAAACGCGTTTTTTTTAAACGACTTCCTTCCCCTGGCGTTGGTGATTTCGGAAAAACGGCTTAACCAATCGGGCCAAAACTTTTACTGCATATTCAGCACATGTATGGCTATCGCCCGAACTAAGATGATTAAAAAATATTATTTTTATCTTATACTTTCGTCCGAATTATGACGAAAAAAAAAAACGTGTTTTCCGAATACTTTTGCCAAAAACGACGCTATTTTGATATTTTGGAATATAAATTAATAATCCTAGTTCGGGCAATAGCGACACTCGTACAGATTAAGGGGCCAGTCCACTTTGGAGCCACGAAAAAGGCTATCTTCGCGATTTCTTTTTGAGGATTTTATAAAAGATATGAATATAAAAGTTGTTGGGCTTGATAAATAAAGTCTTGAAATACATTTAAAAAAAATTTAATTCATTTTAATTCGTTTTTAAGTACAAAAACTATAGTTTAACGTAACGCCTCAAAAATAGGTGGGCTAGGTAGCTCCATCACAACTTGGCAACGGCTTGTTTGAATAAAAAAAAATCAAAGTCCATTAGATTCAGTATGACAACAGCTACAAAATGACCCTCGGATATAAATTTTTATCAAAAAATAAAAAATCGGCAGATGAAAAACGAAAAAAGTTTTTAAAAACGCGTTTTTTCGCAGTTTTTCGCAAAAAAAGAGAGTAAAAATAAAAATTTAAAAACCACCGCGAGTCATGTCGTTGCGAATCATGTTTACAATACGTGGTTGAAATTTTAAGAGAATCGGTTTATTAGTTTTAGAGATACGATGAAGCTAAATTTTGAAAACGTTGTTTCGAGAAAAACGCGTTTGAAGTTTATACTATGAAAAACTCTTACCTACACTCAATCGGTAATTCCTGCACCGTACAAAGTCCCTTTTGATTGCTCATCATCGTCGATTTCTTCTAGTCTTGCTTGCTTTTGATTTTTTGAAATTTTCAAAGTGGACTGGCCCCTTAAGAATGTTTTTGATTTTTTTGGTTTCCTGGAGAGCACAAATCATCAACGCCAGCAACGTACTTTTTCCATGCATTTACACAATTGTTAAATGAATAAACATTCATACACAATTGTTAAATGAATATACATTCATATACAATTATTAAATGAATATACATTCATATACAATTGTTAAATGAATATACATTCATATGAAACAAAACAAAAATTGTTTTCTATTCCGTAAGAGTGTACCTTTAAGCGAAAAAATCGTTTGTAACGACACGTGCGACAGGTGAAAAAAAATTGATAAAAATAGCTTCTTTTTAGCCGTTACAGTAGAATAGCCCTTTAAGGAGTAAGGCCACTGTAACGGCCCAAAAAAAAAGGTTTTTTCACTAATTTTTTGCTCCCGAAATTGAAGGTATTTGAAAAAAAACTTTTAATGGTGTTATCGGGCATACATTAAACTTTATTATAAAATTTTTTTACAGTAAAAAAAAAACAAAATGGCGGTTCCACAGCTATCTTCCCGGGACATGTTTTGCTTCCAGGGCTCCGCGGCACGCAGCACCACTGGTGCACTTTTGAATCTAGAACAAAAAAAAAAACCATTAATCTAGAGGGCTATAGCTAGAGAATGTCGATCGGATTTTAAAAAGTATCAATTTTTGTGGATTTGGCGTGCGTTTGAAAAAAAAAATTGATTTTTGACGAAAAAAACGGCAAGTTTTTTGTTAATAAAAAATCAATAAATAAAGTTCTTGAAAATTCCGATCGACATTGTCAAGATAATGTAAATGTTCACATCTGGTTAAAATTTCAAGTAAAAAAAATGAAAATTGTTCGAGTTATGCTGCGTGCCATTTTGAAAAACCATGTTTCGAGAAAAACGCGTTTAAAGTTTTGCGAATAGTTTTTTATTGGAAAAAATTAAAAAAAGAAGTTTCGGAGAAACTTAAACTATTTTTTATTTTAAACTTAAACTATTTTTTAAGCCAATAAAAAAAAATCGATTTTTCAAAAAATTTACAGTGGCCTTACCCCTTAAGCAACTATCCCATATATTATTTTCTATTCCTTTCGCCGAGGGCCGTATATTTTCAAAGCGTAAGCAAGGTCCGTCTGAATAATTGGTAAATTACAGTAGCGCTGAGTAAAAATAAGTCACAATTAATTATCGTACCCAAAGATAAACAGGAGAAAAAAAGTTTCGCGCAAATTTCGTAGATTTATACATTTGTCACATTTTTCCTGAAAAGTCGAGGCTTCAAAAAATCTTCTGCTAGCCACATCTTTCGAATTTTTATCATCAATATTTTTTTTTAACATTTTTTAAACAAAGCAGGTGAAACTCTTTTTAGAATTGTTGGCGAGTCTTTAAAAAATTTCACACGCGTGAGCAGTTTATATCAGGCATCTAGGGTTATTTAGCGTATGAATTATTAGATAAGAATGTGGCCAGCGTGTCATCGCCATAAAGTGCCCTACAAATGAGACAATTTTTAGGGTCGTCCCACACGAAAATAAAATATATGTAAAAATTCCTTTTTTCGATATATTAAAAAAGGATGTAAAATATATTTCAGATATATATTATCCATCTTAGATATAGATTAGATATATGCGATATATACGGGAAATGCATTAAAAATATATTCGCGATATCAAAGTTTTCGCCGAAAATAGATCTTCAGAATGTATATAAAAATATATATGTTGGATAGGCGGTTACGTATATTCGAAATATATTGAAAATATACTTAAAATGTACTCAAATTACCCTCAAATTATACTACACATGTATTTTAATCCTATTCGACTTATAATTGAAATATACTTTAAATGTATTTAAACTACATCTAAAATATACACGATATACGTTCTCACTCCGTTTAAAATATACTTGAAATGTGTTCATACTACATTTCAAATATTATTGAAATATATTCAACGTGTATTTAAGATATACTTGAAATATATTTAAACTATACTTGAAATATTCTTAAAATTTTTGTTATGACGTTATTTACATCATTGCACCCTTTTACGATATTTTTTTCTTGTCCTTAATTACGATTATGGTGTTTTCGGTTCAAATATATTAATGGTTCAAATTTAAATTACATCAGACGCTTACACGCCGTAAGGTGGTTTCGAACCCGGGACCTCTGAGTGATGAGCTGGGACGTTCCCCACTGAGCTAGTTCTACTTTTTAAATTAACTTTCCTATCGTCTGCATATCGTACAATACACAGGGTTAGTTTATTGAGAAATGTGTGGATTAACAAGAGTAACTAACATTATCGGATCAATTACTTAATTGCGTTCGCATAGAGAGCGATAATCGAATAGAATTACGAGATTACATAACCTTCAATTTTTTTGTCCGATCATTTATTCCGGCTAGTGCGGCTAGGTCTTCGCGAGATACCGACTTGAAGATGTTTTTTCATTTGCAACGTCATCTGTTACCCAAGTTGCTTAACCAACCATATTTAAAATATATAAAACACACATTCAGTTTGTATGTTTGATATATTTAAGATGTATCTTAAATGGATTTATATTTATATATCGTATAGGTTTTTAATCATATCCAAAATTATACTTGACATATCCAACTTTTCGTACAAAATGTATTTAATATATGTTTTACGTATCTTTCGATATATTTTTTATATATTTTATTTCCATGTGGGGTAATTGTTCGTTAAAAGTTCGGCAAGTCGACTTGAAATTTTACCGGTATATTGGAATGTATTTTTACGTGATTGCAGATGAAAATCGGTTAATTGATGAATATTTTGACTCGTGAAAGAAATACCTTGAAATCGTCGACCAAGGAAAACGCTATGAGGCTGCAGCTGCCGTTGTGTATTCTCGTCATATCCAAGAATATATAACTACGTCGCACTCCCGACATCTTTCGGCCCCAGCCCTACCACCCTTTCTCTCCTCCCTTCAGCCACTTTTCAATCCGCCAACTCGACGCAACAATGAACATTTAGACGAAAACGTTGCCAATTACGAATGAGAGCATTTCGGCCTCTCTTTTTTTCCGAATGCGCTTTACCAGAGGACGAAGGATCTGCTGGACTGTCTGTCCAGCTGCGTCACGTTTTTACACTTTTGTTACATATAGATATACGTGTCCGTAATCTCTCTTATTCGCTTTCAATGCCTTTTTCGCAGAGAGCCCTTAATCTCCGTACTCTCGGTCTCGGGGACTTATCCGCTGAATTTCCCGAGGCATACGCGACGCCTTTTGATCAAATGAACAGCGTAATTAAATTCTTCCACTCGCGGCTTTTTCGTTTTTCCTTTATCCTCGAGCTTCATCATCGCACAACCGCCATTATCGCAATCTTTCTCGCTCGTTGAATATTCGGCTCAATTAAAATTCCACGGTACTGGAATACTGATTGTGAGCATGTGCGTGTCTCTACGTTTATGTGTGTATTTATTTATTTTTCTCCACGTGTTCTATTTACATAAGGGTAAGATGATTTGTTGCCAACGAGAAAACACTTCTGCTCGGCATTCGGGAAGTGAAGAAACGGCTGGGCTTTGGTGCATATGTACCATTGATTGATAAAGCTGATCAACTATATCGCGATGACGAATTCCCATGATCGAGGTGTTCAGGATATTTCTCGTTCGGCGCTTTTTGCTTTTAGTCTCCAGTCATCATTTCCATAAATTCTGAGAAGAAAAAAAAGACATGTCAATCGATGAGGCTGAAATTATTTTTTTTAAAGTGAATATTGAAAAAAATTGCTTCAAAAAAGAGCTTGCTCGATTTTCTAGTGAAATTATTTATTTTTTAATGATTTAAAACGATTTTTTCATAGTGAATGTTAATAAAAAGAAAACCGGTTGAAAAAGAGCTTGCAAGACTCGTACGAGGCGGACGTATTTTTTGGCAAGGAAAAGTTGCATATGTATGGAGTAAATCGCTTTGACCTCGAAGACTTTGTCAGGACGGCGATAAAACGAAGAGGCATACGAGATTGCGTTATACATTGTGAAATGTTCTTTGTCGAGAAGTTGTACGCGTTTCACGTTTCGGCGATAAACTCTCGTCAGAGTAAACGATATTGTTCGTGATGACGCCCTGTCACGCGAGAAAACGACTTTGGCCTCTCTCTCTCTCTCTCTCTCTCAAGTAGTGAGAGCATGGACCTAGCCTTGTCATCTGCACCATGGCTTCTCCCCTATCCATAATTGTATACTCATGTGTATGTATAACACGTGTCTGTTTCGCTCGAAAGTGCTTGAGCAAAACTTTGCCAAGAGTGACTGACCGAAGCTCTGAACGAGGTCAGGAAAAAGTTCACTCCCTTTCATTAAGCCCGGAACATTTTCACCTCTTTATGGGGATTTTTCATTTACTCTCGTTACTATAAGAGTAAAAAAAATCCTCCCTCATTTGCGAGAACGTGGCGAGGTTTTTTTTTCGTCACGGTTACAGCACACGTTGCAGAGTCAGATGGTAGACTATTCATTCTGGATTTTTACAATTGTCTCGATTTTGTAAAACGTGGTTGATTGTGGAATGGCTCGATTATATTGATACAAAAATGATAAAAATAATAAAATATATAAATAATGTCACATAATGAACAGAAATGCATTTATATTAAAAATGTGTGAATATAAACACATATATTTATATTGTAAATATTATTTATATATATGAATAATGTCCAAGGATACATAATAAATAAAATCCAAGGATATGAAAATTATAACAATAGAGACGTTCAATAATATTGATAAGAAAAACAGCGGGTATGAACAAAAATTTATTTCCAAGAAACGAATATAATTGAATACTATTTTTTCAAAATTATGCAATATGGACTATTATCTGTAAAAACACAAAAAAATATATACGAAAATTATTCTATTCTGATTATGTTTTGTAAAGATACATTGAAAAAAAAAGTATAGTCGATGTGGTAAACCTTTCGTTTTCCCATGGCCTGGCGCTATTTGGCTCTAATTTCCGAGCTGATAACGCACTTGCGGTAGGAAATCTAATAACTTTGAAGCCTGGGGTGGCCGCGCACACCTCCGCGCGGTCCACTCTGTTGCATGATGCATTACTACCGCGCTTATATCCTTCCTTCCTGAATTATAAATTTCCCGCAAAACTGGGGGTGCGAAAAATTTGAGGGAATACGAAACAAAAAGTGGAATAAAAAACACAGGACAATGAACTATGAGAAAAGCGTTGGAGGAGTTTATTGAATCTCGATAAAGGATTGGTCACTTGTCATTGGGGACGTTCGCGATGAGAAATGGTCTCGTTTGAAGAGGTCACACATTTAGAAGCGACGGCAGAAAATCTCTTGTGATAAGATGTTTCAAGATAGATGTTCGATAAGGTTGAGCGATGACTTGGAGAGCCTCTCGTGAGATCGTTTGACCTAACGGACAGTCGGAGAGCAAAGGAACGAGAAAAAGACGGAAGAAAAATTGAAAAAGAAAGGATAAAGAGAGAGTTGAAGAGAGGAAAAGGACAGACAAAGTGGATGTGAAAAGACAAAGAGAAAGAAGGGTAGAAGAGAAGAGAAGAGAGAGAGAGAGAGAGAGAGAGAGAGAGAGAGAGAGAGAGAGAGAGAGAGAGAGAGAGAGAAGAACAAGAGAGCAAGAGGCTGGACGTCATTAGGGTAAGAGGCACCCCAAGCACTCCATTGGGATAACTAAGAGGAAAAGCGCGATTGAATTTTAATTGTCTCTCGTATTAAACTTCTATGTACGGGTGGTTTCGAGCAAGGCGCTGTGCTTGAATTTTTGCTTTGAAGTGCCTCCAGCCTACTTGGACCGAACAAGTTGTCCATTAAAATAATTTAACATGACAATTGTAACATTACGAAAAAAAAGTCGACCCCCATAATTTCTGATGATATAGAACCCTGCGTCGTTCAACTGCGAACGAAAATGTATATTTTGACTCCCCGAAACGTTTTTAGGATCCTCACCCGACTGCAGCCTAAGTGTAAAAATATTATGCTGTCGAACCTTGCATTCTCGGAATGCAACGAAAATTCTTCTTTATTTTTTTCTTCTTCATTTTTATTACTATCTAAATCCTTTTTTTCAACTTTGGGTTGAATAAAACCCTGAAGAGGAACTTCGAAAATGTTTCGGTGATTTTTGGAGCCGAATGTGCCGAAAATTGGCAATACGAAAGAAATATATTTTTATTGCATTCCAACCATGCAAACTTCAATATCATAAAATGTATTGAAGAATGGGAATAAATGAATAAATGTGAAAAACAGTTTTGTTGCGTTTCAATTATGCGAGCTTCAGCATCTCTAATTGTGGATAATTCTGTATGAATTTTGGTGAAAATCATAGTCATCCCGAATTTCTGGAAAGAACGGCAATTTTTTTCGTCACACGAGGTATGTCATGCCCAGTTATTGTATTACATGTAGAAATTGGTAAGTATATGGAACAAATTTTGAAATCGATGGAGGGGTAGAAGTCAGAAGACTATTTGCCCAATGGTTGTGTCCCATCGATCAATACCACTGTTCAAATATTGTATCCCTGCTACGTGGAGAACCCCCCACCCCTGGAAAAATGTAAAGTACAATGTCGATATAAATTATCAGGGAAGAAAGCAAGGCTGGTACCTTCAAGGTTGCCCACAATGCCACGAAAACGAAGTTTCTTGATATTACTATGCGAAAGAAAAAATGCATTCGTCCATTGTTCAGGGCGATAGAGAGACAGACGAGGAGAGAAAGAGCTGGAGAGGAAATAAAGAGGAAATCACGTCCGCGTTTCGAGCATGGAGCCTCATCACTCGCGTATATCAACGTGTCCGATGTACCCCGAGTGGTAAAAAGCAAAAGAAGTCAACTGACACGGCTTTACGTGATAAATGGTACAGTTTACGACTTTTTACTTGTTACCAGTTGATATATAATGTGTTGTATAAACATCAATAGGAGAAACGAGGAGTGGAGGAGGGAGGGCAGAAAATTCAGGGATGCGCAAGTGGGTCGTCCCGTGGTTTTGTATACCGTGTATATGTGCACCAGACCCAATGGTGCCAGTCACTCCCTCCCAACTTAAAACCGACGTACGAGTTGGAACGATCTATCTACGTTAATGCAACACGAACAAATATTGTGAATAATAACCAATAATATATACATTTAAAAATAAAAATAACAATGAATAACAATAAATAAATATTCCAGCTCTGTTCGTTTAAGATACATAATTGTCGCGTATCAATTATGTTTGACGAACAAAAAGGTTAAAAGTTTGGAAACCAGAGAAGTGAATAAAATTTAAAAAAAACAAAAAAAAAGAGAAATTAAGATGTTAAAGTTCGTTATATACTGTCGGATTATAAAACTTGTGGCAATTTCGATCAATCCTCTTGAAGATTTTTCCTGTCGTATTATTTAAAAATTAATATAAACTAAATACGATGTTCAACTTTGATCTTAGATTATATTATGAGATATACATTTGCGAGTTTGTCGAAATTTATTTGAACTTTTTATGCATAAAATGCACATAACGTTTAACGTTATTTAGAGTCTAAACATATGAATACAAATCGAATTCGAAGTTTAATTTTGATCTTCATTTAAATTGTCAAATATAATGTTTAAAGTTAATAGAAATTTGTTTGAACTTTTTATTGATAAATTACACGTAACGTTAAAGATTATTTCGAATTTAAAAAATATGAATACCAATAAAATTTAAAGTGTAATTTTAATCCTTGATTGTATTATAAAATATGGAAATATTAAAAAATTAAATGTAAAGTTTAATTTTTATCCTTGATTATATCATGAAACGTAAAATTCGAGTTAATCCTCAAAATTTGAAGGTTTTATTGATATAAATGACACATAACGTCAAACGTAATTTGAAGTTTGAACAATATTAATACGAATTAAACATAAAGTTTACTTTTAATCTTCGATTATATGATAAATTCTAAAGTTTCAGGTTAATCCTCCAAGTCTGAACTTTCCAGTCGTAGAAATTACATGTAGCGTCAAACATAATTTAAAATTCCAAAAACATTAATAAAAATCAACTATGAAGTTAATTTCAATCCTCGATATCCGAGATTTTTGCATAACTTTTATTCTTGATGGTCAAGGATAAGCTCCGATTTATGCTATCAAGGATGACAAGGCTCGACGAGAGAGAGATTGCAAAATAGGTTTGCCCGCAAATGTTCCTTTGTGCATCTTAAAGCACAGCACCGAAGCGCGGAGCACCTAGACGAAAACAGTTGCACAAAGGCCGGAGAATATAATTAAATTTCCGTCATACGCGGTCTCCCTGTCGTATGTATCGCGAAGAAAAAAGAGAGTCGACTCGACCACCGTGAGAGAGCATGTGAAAGAGGCGAGAACGGAGGAGTCGGATGCAAGGCCGCAGGGCGCCTGGAGCTTTGGTTGTTTGCAATTAAAATCTCGGTCCCTCGGAACTTTAGTCTGAGCGACTTTTCTCTACATAATGCTCACGTGGCCTCGTTTCGCGTGGCTGATTGTGCAAAACTTTCCCTTTCTTCTTCCTAACTATCGCTTTAATCGAAATAATGCTTTTTTAAAAGAATCTCACGGTTTCCTCGGGGACTCGGACTAGTGAAAGGGAACGTAAAAACCCGCACGGAAATACGAAACAATATTTTGAAGAAAAAAAACCCGATAACAACCCGTCTCTGTAAAATACGTGCCTGCGAACTTCCTGTTTGGGAATAAATTTCCATGATCATTGCAGAGTAGGCTCACCGTCGATTGAGCACATATGGGGATGTGGAGAATTTAATAAAATGATAAGGAAAGAACTAGAGTAGGAAGTAGAAGAAATAATTCGAACATGAGAGAATACTGGAAAGCGATGGCTTTAAATTTTTGGAAGAGAGATCATACCGGCCCTCTGCTAATATCACAGGGCATTCTAGAACGAGGCAAGAATTAAGGAGAGAAAAAGGGATCAAGATGGGCGAAAGAAGAGGAAAGCAAACGGATAAACATAATGTGTTTTCAAGCAGAGGCGTTAAGGGGCTATACCAGTGTGACACTTTCAAAAATTCTATTTTTTTGCCTTTTTTGACAGTTTATACTTTCAGAATATGAGATGAGATTTGTATACTTTCAAGATTTATACTTTCAAGATTTTTATACTGTCAAGATTTTTATACTTTCAAGATTTTTATATTTTCAAGATTTTTATACTTTCAAAAAATATGAAATGAGATTTTTCAAATTTGCTGACATTGTAACTCGATATTTACTCTACAATGACGTAGGATATTTTTGATTGGATGAAAATTGACGACTTGGCATTGAAAAAAAACGACCATTTTATAGACAAGAAAACATACTTTTTTTCAAAACCATGCCATTTTGTTAGATTTTGATATTTTTCGAAAATCCTACGTCATTGTACAGGAAATACCTTCCAGTTTAACAATATTTTTTCCTTTTTCGGTTTTAGCGCCTCAATCGGCCGGAATCATGTCAGCAGTAGAGGAACTTTTTTTTTGCGCCTCTCAAGGCAGCGCATAAGTCGCTTGGATCTCAATATTTTTCTATGGAAAAATTATGTAATATAGGTCGAATATAGCCAAATATATTCTTAATTTTTCGAAACATTTAATTCGGTACTTTTCTTCCAAAAAAATCCCGAAAATCACCCAAATTTTCAGCGTTCACACTGGTATAGCCCCTTAAGAATATATACAGGGTGTCCCTCGTATCTCTGCCACCCGAATTACCTCGGTAATTATCGACTTCACAAAAAAAAAATTCCAGAATAAAGTTGTACGGTTTGAAGGGGGCCATCAAATGCGACCAATTTTTTATTTCGGTGGAGGCGCTAACGCACAGGTCACCTCCACTTTTTAAAATGAAATGGTACATTTTTTTCAACCATCTTGTGAAGCACCTCAAGCCCCATAAAAAACATTCGGGGGTCAAAGTCGTTCAAGGTCATTCAACGTCAGTGTCGATGATACAAATGTAAATATCTCGGATCACTACCAAGTATTTGGTAGTGATCCGAGATATTTAGATTTGTTTTTCATTTTAATGTATGTGTATATATAAAATATTCTAAAGCCCAGCAGTTCAAGAATGGCAAAAAAAAATATTAGCTCACCGTCAAAGTCGACGGTGCCAGAGCCGTCCGTGTCGATTTCCGCGATCATACCGTCCATCTGATCCGGCGTTATTTGATCGTCGAGTGCAGCAAGTATTTCGCGTAACGAGCTCGTCGGAATGTAACCGTTGCCCTCCTTGTCGTAAAGACGGAAAGCTTCCTTGAGCTCCTTCTGCAACGCCTCGTCGTCTTCCTCCTGGAAGTGAGTGGCAACCCGATAGAACGAGTCGAAAGTCAGCACGCCGCTACCTGTAATGACGAAGTACTCCAATTAACGGGAAACCCTACATTCCCGACGAGCTTTCATCACCAGGCGATAATTGAGCAATCCATTTATTCGGTAGCATTTCCTGAAGTGGTTATTGGGCGCTTTGTGTATGACGTGAACAGTGAACCGACACTGGTGGATGGGCGATGGGTATTTGGCTCTGGCAGTCCTTCGTGTTATGCAGCATTATTATTATTGTGGATGGCCGATACTCGGTGCGGTGACCGCTTAGCCGTGCGCCGACTGGCGCATCAATCAGTCAATGGAAGGCAAATACTTCTGAGACCTTAGTGTAGATGAGTGAAACGTCAGTGCACCAGAGAATCAGAAGAACATGGGATCGTCGACCCTTTCCCCGTACCCTCGGCAGATGCGGTATAGTGTTATAGCTCTAGGCCACAGGCACGGGTATAAAATCATGTGCGAATTTAACAATTTTTTTTTTATGAAAAAGTGATTCACTCGTAAAATTAATTACACAGATATTTAGTATGAATATCAAGCTGTTAGGAAATATGTATTTTTTTTTCGATGTACAAAATGGCCGACTACTCGAAACTTCTCGAAACAGCTTTTTTCCAATTGGCGTGACAAATAACTTCAACAATTTTCACTCGATTTACTTCAAATTTAAAAGTTGTGTTCCTAATTGCATTTCGCAGAGAAGTACGTACGGAATTTCTGATGAATCGAAAACTTTTCATTTTATGAGCAGTTTATAAGCAGTTATAACGAAATTTTTCACTGAAAACTCATTTCTTAAGTTCAAATACCTACAACTTTTGAATAAAACAATATTTTTTTAATTTTCGTATGTACTTCTTTAGGTATTCTAATGTAGATTGACGAGAATTTTTGTTTTTTGTTCTAGGTAAAAAATTGTGAATGCTGTCACGAATGAATGAATGTCACGCCACAAAGCGCCTAAAAAAAGATAAGAAAAGAAAATATTAGTAGTCGTCCATTTTGTACATCGAAAAAAAATATATATATTTTCTAACAGCTTGATATTCATACTAAATAGATGTGTAATTAATTATATGAGTGAATCACTTTTTCATACGAAAAAAAATTGTTAAATTCGCACATGATTTTTTGCATGATTGGCTGCAGGCTGTTGATGAATACTTATTGCCGATAAAAAATAATGTTTTTCATGTTTTCTAATGTACAATAAAATACCCTACAAATTGCAAAATGATTGGTCTAGTAGTTGCGTTGGAAAAAAATCCCGAAATTTTTCGTCATTTTCGACCATTTATATGTATTTCCCTCCTTAAGATAGTACGAGTGCGTAATCTTGATTCCTATAGATTTTGTTCAAATTTTAACCAGAGATTGTTCATATCATTATGCATGTTTGAGTGAAATTTCAGAATAGTCGACTATTTAGATTGGGAGATAATGGGTTTTGAAATTGCAACTTTTAACACTGCAGGGTCTGCATTAAAATTTAGACAGAATAATTTTTCGTAAAACACGTTTTTCCCCTATAAGATAGATATTTCCCTATACGAATAAGAAGACATTTGGCAACACCGCAGAACAGTATTGTTCAATATTTCGAGAAAAAAATAATTATCGTGTTCCTCAAGTGAAAAATGTTGTCATAAAAAATATTTGCATTATAAATATAAATATTTTATATTGTTTATGTTATCTTCATCAACAAATAAAAGTGTTGGTTCATTCATAACTAATCAAAAACTTTGTTCGATTAAAAATTACTTTAAAATAAAAATTTGTGTTGAAGTATTATTTTAAATATACCGCGCAAACTCACGTCATTGGATACGTGTTACGATGCGGTGTTGCCATATGTCTTCGTATTATAGGGGACAAATATTTTTTACGGAAAATTATTCTGTCTAAATTTCAATGCAGACCCTGCAGTGTTAAAAGTTGCAATTTTAAAACCCATTATCTCCCAATCTAAATAGTTGACTGTTCTGAAATTTCACTCAAACATGCATAGTCGTATGAACAATGTCTGGTTAAAATTTGAACAAAAGCTATAGAAAACAAGATTGCGCGCTCGTACTACCTTAAGTACGTATTGCCCGTACATTCCTTACAAAAAGTGAGTTTCGGTGAGAATTTTGAGTACTTAGCGACACCATTAAAACCTGAAGAAAAAATCAACCGTATTGAAGATGCATAGCAAGAAAGAAACGTAGAACCGAAAGAACCGTATTGAAGATGCATGCAAGAAGAACATTAGTTTTGAATAATAAGAATGGCAAAAATTTATAAATAAATTGTTTAAACAAAAATTTGTTTATAAAATCTCCGGTAAACTTGATTTTTGTGATATTCAATGAATTATGATATTTTTTAAAAATACATATGATTTTTTAAAGAATTTTTTCGCTATTCCTAAAACCCCGTTTTTGAATTTTTTTCAGAAGCTGTACCTCTGACAATGTTCACTCAATACCCCGGACACTTCTTGGATTTAATATGGAACATTGCTCCGAAAACATTGAAAATTTGTGACTAATCATCCATTTTTTTTTAATTCAAAAAATAAAAATGAAGATAAAAACAAAATTCCAAAAAAAAGCATACCTATCCTGAAAAATCTACGAATTCATTTTATAATATAAAAAAAAGTAGTTCACCGGACATTTTTTGAACAATTTTTATTTTCAACAATTTACTTATAAATATTCGCATTATGATTATCGGAAATTAATGTTTTTAGCATCTTCAATATGGTTGTTTTAAAAAAACAGTTTAATCTCATCGCAAATGAGATTAAAATGACTCAAAATTCTCGCTGAAAGTCACTTTTGGTAGGGAATGTACAGGCAATACATCCTTAAGGCGGCGATGGACGCACCGGAAGTTCTGTTAGATTAGCGAAGTGCGGCTAGAAAGTGATGGGAAAGGGTCCAACTGGCAAGGGTGATCCGGAAAAAAAACCCGCAAAGGTGTACATTTGAAATCAGGAAAGATTATACATGACTAACTGATAAGGAGAGGGCAATGTTAGGGCCATATATACGTACGTCTAATTAAACTTTGATTATAATTTGATAATATGCATCCACATGGATATGTACATCTTTTGCACAACAATGGTTGAGTTAGACATCGATAATTGCATTTGACATTTGATCTCTGATCGGATAGATTATGCCCACACACATACCTAAACACGCACACCTAGAAACATATATACCATACTATCTTTTGTACAACAATGGACGAGCTCGACACCAATAATTGCATTTGACATTTGATCTCTGATCGCATAGATTATGCACTTACACACACACCCACGCACGTACACCTACAAATATGTATCTAACCACCGACTGAACAAGAACCTGCACACTACCCCCCATGGTCACTCGTGAAACTGATACGCTAGGGGATGAAATCCGAATCAACTGGCCAAGGCCATTGATCGAACGAAACTCCTTCCGGCAACTTGTGAAAGCAACGTGTTTAGAATAACAATGCGAGCTTTGCGGGCTTTACTCGGCGTACTTAGATTTTCACGTAATGAGTTATCGAGCTTTGCATTCGAAGTGTTTATAAGCGAACGAAGAACAAAGAGACTAGCGAGGAAAACGCGGTGCAGTCATCCATGGTGAATTCTTGATCATAGCTCTCTTTCTCTTCCCTTCTCCCACCTTCAATTGAAATAATGTGGGGAAACTCCCACGACTCTAAATCCCAGGATTCGTGTCGTAAACTTCTTGCAAATTGTCACTGAATCCCGGATCAGGCGAGATCAACACAAACATTGAATTCCGCGAAAACAATGAATTTACCTGGACGGAATAACTATCACATTAAGGCTTTAGGCCACTCTAGAGGCCGAAAAAATAGGCTTTTTGGGGATTTTGTTTCGGAAAAACTACAAAATAAATCGAGATTACAAAAAAGGGTGTTTATCATACATACCAGTGACTGTATACAATAATTTTTTTGAAGCGATTAATCTTAAAATGGTGGCTGTGCAGCGTTTATATCAAAAGTGCATTTTTTAAGTTGGCCGGAAACATAACTCAGGCAATTTTCAATCGATTCACTTGAAATGTTGAATATATCTTGAAAAATACATTGTCTATGGATGTACGTAGGATTTTTTTTATATTGCATTGTTCATTTGTTGTTAACAGTCATCTAACGATTTTTTAGGCAAAGGCCATAGCCGGGTAAGCAGGGAAAAATTGCCCCCGCATTTTCTCCAGCGATATTTGGAGTATATTCTGAGGTATAAAAAAAAAACAAATTTTCTGAAAATTTCATCCCCGTCAACGCAATGGTTTTAGAAAAATGAATTAAAAAAAATAAAACAAAAAAAATCCGGAAACGCTCCCGTGGCTCGATTCGATTTTTTTTTGGTACTTGTTACAATCAAACGTGTTACGAAATAAAATTATAGAACATCTTGCGGAAGATTAAGGTTTAAAAAAAAATAATGTTCCTTGTTTTATTTTTTTTTACTATAATCCACTTGGGGTACAATAGCGAAAATTTGTTCATACAATCTTTGGGTACCTTATTAGATTATATCATTTTTTCAAAATGATCGGTTTGGTACGCCACAGTGGAAAAAAAAGAAACAGACTTTATTGATATATTTTAGTCATATATCTATGTAACTAAAATATATCAATAAAGTGTGTTTCTTTCTTTTTACTGTGGCGTACCAAACCGATCATTTTGAAAAAGTTATATAATATAATAAGGTACCCAAAGATTGTATGAACAAATTTTCGCTATTGTACCCCAAGTGGATTATAGTAAAAAATAATAACACAAGGAACATTATTTTTTTTCAAACCTTAATCTTTCGCAAGATGTTCTATAATTTTATTTCGTAGCACGTTTGATCGGAACAAGTACCAAAAAAAAAATCAAATCGATCCACTGTACCGTTTCCGGAATTTTTTTATGATATTAAAAAAAACATCTTTCTAAAACCATTGCGTTGACGGGGATGAAATTTTCAGAAAATTTGTTTTTTTTATACCTCAAAATATACTCCAAATTTCGCTGGAAAAAATGCGGGGGCAATTTTTCCCTACTTGCCCGGCTATGGCCTTTTTGGAAAGTGAAAAATTTCGTCAGATAATTGTCAATAACAAATGAACTATGCAATATGAAAAACAAAATCCTAGGTACTTCCATAGACAATGTATTTTTCAAGATATATTCAACATTTCAAATGAATCAATTTCAAATGATCAAAGTCAAATAAACGCTGCACAGCCGCCATTTTGAAATTAATCGCTTCAAAAAAATTATTGTATACAGTCACTGATATGTATGATAAACACCCTTTTTGTAATCTCGATTCATTTTGTAGTTTTCCTGAAAACAAAAACCCCAAACGCCTATTGTTTCGGCCTCTAGAGTGGCCTAGCCCCTCAAAGGAAGCCTGCAAAGTATGATAATAACATATAACAATATCAAAGTAATGAATAACCTTCCATTACCCAATCCATCAATGTCGCTTTGATCCGATACTGAATCGATGTTCAAATAAAGAAGCCTCGATTGCAATGGGTGGAAGTCCATCAACTACCCGGCATACCAAAAATACCTTAAGCTTCCATTACCAACGCGTTGCCGAAGTATTTCGCGGCGTACATTCAAGCGAAATGGGAAACCGATTTGATTGAATTATGAGCCGCAAGTTCGAGGAAAGAAGATACCGTGATTCGACAGATGGCAAACTTCATTGGGGTTGTTCCATTTTCTTTTTGCTCTGCCGTGCGATATTCGGAGGCTCTGATTTGCCCGCCATCAGGGCCATCATCCACCAAAGCGGAGATGTGCGGAGCTAGGAAAAGGCTACCGATCAACCGCTGAATTCGTGTCCATCTGAGCGGGGCCATTCTATTGCTTGTTTTTTTTCCTAGCTCCACTCATTTCCGCTTTGGTGGATGGACGCCCTTATCCGCGGCTTTGTCTTGCTTCTCGATGAAACGCGGAGAGGGTCTATATCGAAGAGCCGGAACTCTACTAATTTAGCAGCTAGCTCACAAGTTACCCCATTACAAGAGAATCAAACAGGGCTGCATAGAGTTTGATGAGGCTGCTTACTGAGCCACGTTATTGCAGCTCAGACTCTGCATGTACATGTACATAGATATAAAGAGGAAGGTGAGGCTAGAGCTTCAAGGACAGTCCTCGCAGCAGACCATTGACCCTGTACTCAATATCATAGAAACTCCAATGTCTTCAAAATCCCCTTTGGATAAACGTTCACGTAAAGGTCCTTTCAACGATGATGTTGTTCCCAATGTGTTTAGATATACAGGCATATCAAAATAGTCCGAGGCTATTTGTCCCTCATCGGTGCATCAGCTTGCAGTCTACCTACACGTTCGCTTTCACCCTACGTGCGAAGCAATACACATCCCGTATAGTTACGGATAATACAGTGCTTTGTCGATCTACAGAAGGGCCTAACTCGCACCAATTTAATACTCTAGGTCGATATGCGTTGGGTCTTTTTGAATGGTAATACCCGATGTAGGTATATAGCGCAGCTCGTTATACCGGCTAACGAGAATCTCCGCAGAACGCCAAGAGCCTCCCTCGCTTGCTAGTGCAATGTGTTACCTCTGAAACCTCGGCGTTTGTCTCACGCCTTACTCACTGCTTCTCTCTCTCTCTCTCTCTCTCTCTCTCTCTCTCTCTCTCTCTCTCTCTTCCTCAATCCCTCTCTCTCTAGCTCCCAGTCTATCCATCCTTGTCTCCAATAATATTGGTCTCGTTACGCGCGACTTGGCTCATTCGTTCGAGCACATCTGCGAAATTGGTTGGAGAGGTGAGGCCTGACGCGTATGTAATTGTAAAACCCTCGTGTTCTTACCCGTGTAATACACTGAGTACGACACTCATTGGGGGCTGGCGAATATATCGATCGTGGAATACTGAACGTCGTTAATCAGAGTTCTTCTTTCGATAAGCCTCATTTTTTTGACATCAAGGGAAGGTTTTGCCTTGTTGGGCCAAAAAATGTTCGATATTTCACGAATTTTTTATGCGAAAAGTATTAAATGTGGAATGTTGACATTTGGTATGTTGACTAAGCGGTCTTTATTGAACGTCAAAATATTTGTTAACGTTTGACAATCCACGGTGGTGGGAGTGGGAGGAGGCACGTATGTCGGTGCACGGGCGATGACATTATTCACTTGCGGAAGTCCTATGTCCCGGACAGGTGATCTGGAGCAAAAAAATCAAACGTATTTTTACTTTGTACAATATTGTGTATAAGTTGACCTAGATTCGAGAAGCAAAATTGAAAAATAAAACAATTGTGAGGGATCGGAGGGAAGTTTGTTTTTTTTCCCAAAAATTTTCGCAGTTTTTTACTCACTATTTTTTTATTTTTGAATTTTTCTTCTTGATTCTAGGTCAACTTGTACACAATATTGTACAAAGTAAAAATACGTTTGATTTTTTTGCTTCAGGTCACCTGTCTGGGTCTTAGGACTTCCGCAAGTGAAGAATGTCATCGCCCGCGCACCGACATACGTGGCTCCTCCCACTCCCACCACCATGTTTTGTCAAACTTTAAAAAATATTTTGATGTTCAATAAATACCGCTTAGTCAACATACCAAATATCAACATTCTATATTTAATACTTTTTGCATAAAAAATTGGTGAAAAATCGAACATTTTTGGGCCCAACAAGGCAGAACCTTCCCTTAAGAAATTCACGTGAGCAACAGGTTTAGGTAAGGTTAACCAATTTCTGCGACGTCCTCGAGGATATTCAGAACGCAAATTTTTTATATCAATTTATCAATTTTGTTTGATGATTTATTTTTAAGGTTTTTCGTTTTGGTAAAGAGCGATATAGATATTCAAGTCAGTCCTCCTTTGGATAAGCCTCAATTTTTGTTGCTATATAGAGAAACCTACAATTCATGTGAATGGTAGGTTTCTCTATATAGCAACAAAAATGGAGACTTATCCAAAGGAGGACTGACTTGCATATCCATATAATTCCTCACCTACTATTCATGTGAATAGTAGGTTTAGGTAAGACGAACCAATTGCTCAGCTAATTTGTCCTGGAGGTTTATATGCAGAACTCAAATTTCTAATCAACATTCTTGATGATTCGTTCATTTGGTTTTTTGTTTGTTATGATAGTGATGGAGATATCACTTGATTTATGCGGTATCAATAATACTATCAATGAGTATCTTATTCGTATGGTAATTTTGTTGAGAACTTGATTCCATTGCTAAAATTTCAATTTAGTTCAGTGAAATTGAATGAATCTGTTCTCTTCAAAGAAACATCTCCTTGTTGATCTTCTTTGATCGAAACGAAATGATTTCGGGAAAGTTAAGCAGTAATTCTCGAAGTGCTTTAACCCCACTGGAATGTTTCGCTCAAATCATTATAATTTCCGACTATAATTGTTCCAACGAATCTTTATTTCTGAAGCGAAATTATTCCATTGTATTCATTGATTACAATAATTATAAGAATTATAATTATTATTGTAATTACAATTATTATACTATACTATACTGACAATATTTCAATTATATTATTATTATTATCGAAGATTGTAATATTATAATCGGCCAGTGAATTATTATTTCCAAGTAAATTTATTCCAGTCTATTAATTCATTATAATTATTATAATCACTCTTATTATATTATACAATTATTATCTTTATTATTATTGGAGATCATAATTATTACCATACACATTATAATTACCATATTTATATGGAATGATGAATCAAATCAATACGATTTTACAATGCTGACGCGAATGACATCTATAACGACTGCAAGAATTCCCCAGCTGCACGAAAAATAATTTTGTATGTAATATCGTTAAATAATTGATTTGTGTATGGCTTTACGAAAGCGAATTCCAACGTGTTCGATGCATTAAGTCGTTTTTAATGTGACCCATATATTCTTTTAAATTTATTCAAAGTTGTGTGATCTACGAGGACCGAGCTTTCTATTTGCATTTAATAGTTATACACATGTGTGTCCAAAGCCATACACGAGTGTATATGGCCGTTCAAGCGCGATCGTAGCGCACGTAATTTATGCACGTACGCGTGCATGAATCGAGAGATGTTCGCTGATTAAATGGCAAATATTTATGCATACTTGCATTAACGTATGGATGACCAGCTGCACCCAACCAATGTTCATTCTCTCTCTCTCTCTCTCTCTCTCTCTCTCTCTCTCTCTCTCTCTCTCTCTCCCAAGCTTTTCTCTTCTCTCTTCTCCCAAGCTTTTCAATTTACGTATCCAACACATGGAGCACATCTCTCATAGTTGTCGCTACAGATGCACCGATGTAAATGTCAGTTGACATTAAATTAACGAGTTCGCTAGCTTACAATAGAGAGAGAGAAAGAGAGGGACCAGCGTTTTGGTATATGCCTCGATAGTTTGGCGCTCAATCAGCTGTTCCAATCACGCCAGAATGTGTTTGTCATTTAAATAATGTTTTGCGTTGATTTTCATCAAAAGGTCAGTACACGCGGCAAAATCGTTGCAAATGGCAAACGGCATTGAGTGCAAAATCGCGCGTGAGATCGAAAAACTGTATTTCCAATTACGTTCGTACGAGTATGGTGAAATGAAAACTTTCATTGGAAAATCATGACTTGAGGAAAATTAATATCGGCCAGGAGAACCGGCCGGAGAAAAAGTTTAGGACTTTCGAAGCAATATTTTGAAGTGGTCGGGGAGCAAAAAAGGTCGATGCTATCGGGGAATCGCGAGAGCAGAATTACAATTATCTTCCTCGGATTCCAAAGTTGATTTATCCAATCGCACGTTAATACCAGCAGTTACGATAAAAGTAAAGTAAAAGTGGTAATACCTTAATAATCATAACTGGAATTGCAATAACTAAAATAACTTAAAACTCGATAACAATAACTCATAATAATAACTGTAATGAGAACTGTGAACTTTATCATAATAACTAATAATAATAACCTCAATAATAAGTAAACGTAATAATTATAACGAATAATAATAAGCTCAATATAATAATATCGTAACTCCTAGTATTAAAATAATAATACTTTAATACCAGCATTTAATTAAAGTAATAATACTTTAATACCAGCGGTTAATTAAAGTAATAACACTTTACTACCAGCAGTTACGATAAAAGTAAAATGAAAGCTCGTTGATTTCTCAACTGCATTCCTCTTGAAAAAGCCGATACGATTCCATTGCCTCGCCGTTTTACTCATATCGGAATGGCAAAACTTGGTAAGCTGCAAAAGTTCCAAATCGACTGTATCGGGCTTACTGGATCGTCGAAGATTCGACTCACCATTACGTTCCCCACTGAGAGACTCTCGCACATCCACGCTATCAAATCAATGATATTGTCGGTGAATAGAAATTTAACCAACAGCGGAAGAAAAAAAGTGGCACCGCTTGAACGTTCGTAAAGCAAGCTTGATTCTCGTCCATTCGGGGCGAGCGACGATAGGATGGTTTCGATGTTATATTTAACTGGAGTTTCCTACGCAAGGTTTGAGCTTGCTTATGCGCGGTTTCTTGTCCGGCGCTACTCAAGACGTACGTTTCATGATTTATTCGGCCCACCTGCGCACGTGGAATCGATAAAATCGAAGGAATTCGAGCGTACCTCGCGAAGCGAAATTACGTTGTCCCAACTTCGTGCCGGAGCAACGACGGGAATATAGGAATTTGTGCATCACCTTGAGGCCAATAGTACATGAGAATCTCGCAGCAATTCAAAGGATGAACGCGTGCGTCACCGGTAATTTCGTTTGTCCCTGGTACAATCCACGATAAAAAAATCTAGACTTCCAGGCCGAGTGCATAATTCCCGGGGCTAGGAATAAGTAACTCTTGCAAGAATACGTAACTCGTAATTTTATAATCGTAATTGGTAATTAATTGATTTAGTGAATGACAATTAATAATATCATCATACGAATAATTGTATGAATAATTAATAATATCAAAATACGAATAATAAATTAAGAGGAAGCGAAGAATTTTTATAATTGTTTTTTTTATTTAATTTAATTTAATTTTTATAATTATTCAACCTATTATTAATATATTTATTTTGTTATACGATTAATGAATAATACAATAATATGGATAACTATCAAAAATACACTAAACTGTGTATTTTTTTGCAACACTTAATAATGCGTATTATGGTATTATTAATTATTCACATAATTATTTAATTATACGAATGATTAATAATACAATAATACGAATAATTGATCCAAACGATGGGAAAAAATGTCAAAACTGTGTATTTTATTACAAAACTTAATTATTCGTATTATTATATTATTAATTATTCATATAATTATTTAATTATAAGAACAATTAATTAAGACTAAGCGAAGAAATTTCACAACTGTGTATTTTATTACAAATTTGCATTATTCGTATTATTATAATGTTAATTATTCAATTACTCGAATAACTAAAAATATAATCACACGAATGATTAAAATTAGCAATAAAATAAGCAATCGTGAAATTGCCTTCGTTTTTTCTAATCACACGTAGCAAAGTTAAAAAATTCGACCTACCATCCTCGTCCTCTTTCTGGAGCAGAACCTCGAGTTCCTGATCGTCGAAGGTGTGCCCGAGGGTGTTCAGGATCGTTCGCACCTTTTCCTTTTCTATTCTACCAGCCTTGGTCGAGTCGAACATGGAGAAAGCTCTCTTGAGCACTGAAACATCGACGATCAAAATAAAACTTGCCAAAATGCACCCACACACATTCGCAATGATGCTTTCGTGATTAGTAGAAATTCAAACGTCACCTCGTGAGAAGCCATCTCGTGCAATTTTTACCACAACTCCACTGACTCACCCGCCACACCAATTCGCAAGCTCGAAATACACGCACGATCATCGACAGAGTACGAAATACCTGAATCGAAGTGTGCGCTAGGTCGGAAGCAGTGCATCGATAAATAAATACACAACGCCCATTCGTATACGCGCTCGATCTTTATTTATCCCGACAGAAAATTCAAGCCACGAAAATCGCCGCAGTGAAATTTCTATAAAAAACAAACCTTTCGCAACTATTATCCTGCAAATTCGAAGTACTGTTTCTAGGGTGGCACAAGTTTGAGCTCTATTTTTTCCCCTTTTCTCACTGCTCAATTTTCTTCTGCGAAGAAAAAAAATTGTTGCTGAAGCTGCGAGCGTTAAAAAAATATTTAGAGGTCGCTCAAGCCTCCCAAAAATTAAAATTTTTATTAGAAAATCGATTTTTTTCCGTCCATTTCTCACCAATGAATTTTAAGCTTTATAATTTTTATATTAACCTCGCGAAAGCTCTAGCCGGCCAATGAATATTTAGTGGTCGCTCAAGGTTTCCGAAATTTACTATTTCCGCCAAACAATAAATCTCGCATGCAATATAATTCCTTGTAGCATAAAAACAAAATAAACAACGAAGTGTTATATTTTCTGAATAATTTATTATAATTGTTCATAACAAACACCGATTAGACTATATGTGTTACTATGTATTATTATGTATTATTGTGTTATGGCCTCGCTCGTCACAGAGTACAGCTACGATTGGTCCGTAGTTTGACTAACGAGAGCAACCGTGGGACGCATTACGATGCGCGTAAAAGAGCTGCCATTTCAGTTTTACGAATAAAACGACCTATAATTTTGTTTACGGACAAGAGCTTTAAAGAATTATTTTATTAGAACAAAGATTATAATTCTTCAGTTAGAATGGTGAGGTAAATTTGAAAAAATCTGTTTCTAAAGAAAAAAGGATTAATTGTTTTGAAAATTTTACAAAGCGTCAGATTTATGAGTGAGAAGAGTAAAAAAAATTGGCGTAAACTGGAAATTTCGAAGCTCTTGAACGACCACTAAATATTTATTAGGCGGCTAAAGCTTTCGCAAGGTTAATTCAAAAATAATAACGCGTAAAATTCATGGGTGAGAAAAGAACGAAAAAAAAGGATTTTTTTTTTATTAAAATTTTTGGGAGGCTTGAGTGACCTGTAGATATTTTTTGACCGCTCGTAGCCTTCGTGACAATTTTTTGTTCTTTAAAGAAGATAATTGGATAGTGCGAAAAAGGAAAAAAAAATAGAGCCGAAATTTGTGCCACCCTACTGGTCATAGATGTTTCGATGACATTTTACAATCAGTCGAAATTGTGTCAACTCTTTTTTTTCGTCTCCTCATCCTCCCCTTGTATTTCTCTCCACGCTGCGACTACAAATATTGCTCCCCATCGAGTCGTAGAAGCCTTAAAAGACGGAAAAGCAAACACGAGAGGGACGTCTGAGCAAACGTGCAATTTCGCCGCTTCCAGCATGCTATGCGGAAATATCCGTAGAGCGTTCGACTTTGCGGCCCATCCTCAGAGGCCAAGACCCAATGTTTCGAATATCACTTTTGGATAAATGAAGGCCTTTTAATATAAAAGAAGTGATAAAAAAAATTAAGACATGCCCTTAAGGAGTTATGCCTAGTTATAAAAATCGAAAAACCACTTATGTTTAAAACCAATATATTTAGACAGTGTATCATCTTATAAATGTTCCCTTAAAAATTCAAGGTGATCGGATACAAATTGACAGATTTATAGGCTGCTATGTTATAGCCCACCGGAACGCTCGCAACATCGTTCGAAACTAAAAATGCTTTTTCTCGAAAGTACGTTTTCAATATTGGTGAGAAAAATATGTCGAAAAATACTGCATCGATCTTTCTGAAATTTTTAGGGGTTTTTCTATATGTAAAAATATAGTATTTGATCGACGGATTTTTTTTCCGATGTACACTTTCGATTTGATAAACGAAAAATTCCCATTTTTTCGCAAAGAATCAACACTTTTGCTTTGAAAAGGCGCAATTTTCGAAAAAAATTTCTTTCGGAAATACCTTCGACAAATCATAGGATTTCCGTTGAACGATTGAGTTTGATTTTTCCGAATTTTTTTTTTTTTTTTTTTTTTTTTCAATTCTGCCTACTCCAATCGTAATTTTTGTAACCTTTTGCAATTGATGCAAGGTTGAGAAATTCCTATTCCGATTTCGCTCCAAATATTAGTTATTTTGTCGATAACGTTTTGTGTCCTCTCTCGAACAGAAAATTTAAGAGTATTATGATGATGAAAGAATAGACTTAATGCTTCTCTATTCGTGGGTAATTTTCGCCCCACAAATTCTTCGATTTCCGACCCAATCAGATAAATTTCGGCACTTCCACTATCGTCCAAATCCGCGATCATTTTTTACACTTTTATTTTTACGTGTACTGTGACGTACCTCAATACAGCAACTACTGGAAACAGTCAAATGAATCGCGAAGAGAACTCACGCGCAGTCAGCGAAACAAAGGCACAGTAGCGTCAACAGCGCCGCGGTTTGTAACTCTCGAATCCGTGTTACTTTGATTTCTTACTCCAAAACAACATATTACTCCAAAAAAACACGCATACTTGTTAGACGTTCAGTGATGTAAACACCGTGTTCTTGTTTATCAAGTGGTTGGTATAATTTTTACAACCGAATTACATATATTGAACCTTAATCTGCAAATACAAATTGTTTATGGTAAAAACAATATTCAAATAACAATTGTGTATGATTACAGAAAAAATTAAATCGAGACTTACATTGGATCACGCATTAACATTTTCTGCATCGAGATAAAAAAAAGAATACTCCGATGATCATGAAAAAAAAAACATGAAAAAGGCGTTTGAACACTAACTAAAAAATTGTTTAGAACCCTCAAGTTTTGCAAAACTTTGTTTTTCTTAATATACTTCAATTTTCCATTGAGAAAAAAAATCTATTTTTTTTACCACCTTGTTATTAGGTGTAGTTAAAAGAAATCCATTATTATTGCATGAAATTGAAGGCAAAAACAATGGATTTTTTTTTTACTAAACCTAATATATATACACACAGTCGACCCTCGATATAACGAAGATTTGTTCATTCCCTTCCGATAGACACCCGAAACCTTGATACAATGCCAAATTAATATGCATTATGCTCTAATTACTAATTGCTTGTAAAAGTTCCTCTATTGGAACGTTCCTTTCTTTAAAAAAATATCCCCATATTTGCAGTACTAATATATTTTTTTTCAATGACCATTTTAAAGAACATGATCTCGATATACCGAAAACTCAACAAAAGGAAAACTCAGTATAACGAACTTTCCTAGAGATTCGTTATATCGAGGTTCGACTGTATTTATCTACACGTAACGCAGTGGAGCAGATCCCCTCGTTCGTTCAAGTAGTCACAGTCTTGAGTGGGTCAGACACGCTACGTTATAAACCTTTTCCAATTCCAATCGTTTCGCTTCTCGTCGAATGAGCTAGTAATAAATATGACGTCCTTGTTCCCTTTTCCATCTTTCACTCGGGTCTCGCTACCTACTGACGGGACGTTATCGCTACTGCTGGACGATACTGGCGCAACCGTCACCACGGCGTCGAAACGACGAAGTCGTTGTCTCCGAGATGACATAAAACGCATAGAGCACGGGAACGTTCGCTGGCCAACGATCCTCCGATCGGTCGCGTAACGACCGGCTCTCCATAAAATGCACACTGTTCCATAAGTCCCTTCTGCCCTCCTGCGCTCTTCCTTTGTTGCTCGCCTCCCATATTCAACGTACTTGACGTTGCTTTTTGCTATTTTTTTCTTCCAATCAGGAGTATTCGGGCATGCGACTGGGAAATTAAGGGGTCTTCTCACTTTAGACGCTAAAAAAGGCTATTTCATGATTTTTTAATAGTTTTATATTATATATTGATATAAAAGTTGTTATACTTAATAAATATACTGTCGAAATACAATTAAAAAATATATATTTATTTAAGGGGTTAGGCCACTCTAGAGGCCGAAAAATAGGATTTTTGGAGACTTTTTCAGAAAAACTACAAAATAAATCGAGATTACAAAAAAGCGTGTTTATCATACATATCAGTGACTGTATACAATAATTTTTTTTGAAGCGATTAATTTCAAATTGGCGGCTGTGCAGCGTTTATCTCAAAACTGCATTTTTTAAGTTGGGCGGAAACATAACTCAGACAATTTTCAACCGATTCACTTGAAATGTTGAATATATCTTGAAAAATACATTGTCTATGGAAATACGTAGGATTTTTTTATATTGCATCTTTAATTTGTTATTGACAATTATCCGACGATTTTTAGGCGAATTTTACACTTTCCAAAAATTGGCCTATAAAATCGTTAATAACAAATGAACTATGCAATGTAAAAAAAAACTCCTACGTACTTCCATAGACAATGTATTTTTCAAGATATATTCAACTTTTCGAGTGAATCGGTTGAAAGTTGTCTAAGTTATGTTTCCGGCCAACTTAAAAAATGCAGTTTTGAGATAAACGCTGCACAGCTGCCATTTTCAAATGAATCGCTTCAAAAAAATTATTGTATACAGTCACTCATATGTATTATATGTATGATAAACTAACTAAATCTATAGACTAAAATGGCAGTTAAAAAATGTCCTAAAAAAATTGTAGGTCTGCGCTGTTGATAAAATCTCGGAGATGGATCATCCGAAACGAAAAAATCAAACGCTTTGAGATTTAGTATGTCAATGGCTATAGCGTATATCATACGATTTTTTGATATATGCAAAAATAACAAAATGGCGGACACTTTTCGAAAAAGCAAAAAAAACCTGTTTCTTCACCGTTTTTGGCAAAAAAATAGTAAATATTTTAAAAAATTAATCCTTGATATGCGCTATAGCTATAGTTGTAAAGAACATGTAGATAAAAATTTATACAGATCGGTTCAGTAGTTTCGAAGATTTTATCAACAAGCCGTCAAAAAAAGTTGATTCGAGAAAAACGCGTTTAAAGATTGTTTGGGTTACATAAATACATAATAAAATGTTTTAAATGTATTTCGAAAGTGTATTTATCAAGTGTAACAACTTTTATATCAATATCTATGGTGTAAACCTTTTAAAAAATTCATGAAAATAGCCTTCTTCAGCATCTAAAGCGAGAAGACCCCTTAACGCGCGGAAGAAAATTGACGGTCGTTTGGAAGATGAAAAATTTCACTATATTGCACGAGACCGGTAAATTTAATTATTGCGAATAAAAGAGGAAGATAGAGGGGGGATACGAGCTTGGCCGAGAAAATTTCACGAGATTTCGTGCCACGTATCATCAACAATTTTTCCACGATCTCGAAACGAAATGGGTTTTTTCCGCAGGCGGGAAAAAAAACGTCGAGGCTCGATTAGCCCATTTATGGCTGGCTTCCACTATGGACATACGTACGATAACGTACTAAAATCGAGGATGTATTTTATATTGCTCTATGAATCGCCACTTATCGTCGACAAATGGAGTCTCCTCCGTTCAAGTATCACCACGGACATCCACGATACATCACGGGTATTTCCCCCATTGACCCAGTTACGCGAGACTATGCACACGTTAATTTTAAAACTTTAGTGCGGCGACGGATCCCCGGAGCGTTTCGCGCGCGTTAAAAAGAACCGCGGTGGCTGACGAGACGACGATGTTGAGAGTAAAAAGAGCACAGGATCAGCGGGATTGGAGGACCCGAAATTTCCATTCGGTGCAAATTGTCAACGATGCACGTTGCGACTGAACTCGACGCGGATATTTTTGGAGTTGATTGGCATTTGCTAATCGCAAGCTCTAATTACAAGCGCGCTCAAAAGTTTTCGACTCTATATGGACTCTCGCTGTGCAACAAGAAATACAGGGTGACTATTGCGAGGTGGTCATGCAGGGTCTTGCGCGGAAACTCTGCGACCGAGTGAAATATGATTTTCAATTATTTTTTAAGTCCTTTTCGAGAAAAAAAATAGCATATTTTTTCGACGAGTAGCGTTTGATGGAAAAAATTGAGCAGTTCGGGAAAAAAAACATTTAATTTTCAGCACAGCGAAATGAAGATAATTAAGGGGTTAGGCCACACTAGAGGCCGAAAAAATAGACTTCTTGAGGATTTTTTTTTTTCAGAAAAACTACAAAATAAATCGAGATTACAAAAAACGGTTTTCATATACATATCAGTGGCTGTGTGCAATAATTTTTTTGAAGCGATTAATTTCAAAATGGCGGCGGTGCAGCGTTTATCTCAAAACTGCATTTTTTAAGTTGGCCGGAAACATAACTCAGACAATTTTCAACCAATTCACTTGAAATGTTGGTTATATCTTGAAAAATACATTGTCTATGGAAATACGTAGGATTTTTTTTTATATTGCATAGTTCATTTGTCAATAACAATTATCTGACGATTTTTACGCAAATTTTTGGAAAGTGGAAAATTTGCCTAAAAAATCGTTAATAACAAATGAACTATGCAATATAAAAAAAATTCCTACGTACTTCCATAGACAATGTATTTTTCAAGATATATTTAACATTTCAAGTGAATCGATTGAAAATTGCCTGAGTTATATTTCCGGCTAATTTAAAAAATGCAGTTTTGAGATAAACGCTGCAAAGCCGCCATTTTGAAATCAATCACTTAAAAAAATCATTGTATACAGCTGATATGTATGATAAACATCCTTTTTTGTAATCTCGATTTGTTTTGTAGTTTTTCTGGAAAAAAATCTCCAAAAAGCCTATTTTTTGGCCGCTAGAGTGGCCTAAGGCCTTAAATTCCGAATACGAAATACTTCGGAGAAACTTTTTTTTAGTATCCTGTTATCGAGAAAAAAAATTAACAAAGATACATTTTAACCGTTCATAACTCAATAACGTAAAAATTGAACATAGTTGACTTTGTGGTAGGTTTTAATAAATAAAACAAAACCACGTATTATTTAGTTATAGAAAAATGTCATCACGGGGCTAGTTATAAAGCAATAAAGTGAGTGTGACAGACATGTTACATTGTGTCGTAACATTCCTTTACGATGTATCGAATACTTTGAAGCAGTTGTTTTGCTTGTTGCTGCACCACATTTTTCCCACTCTGTTTGTCGTTTTGATGGTTTTTCGATTTTCGCAAACTTTACGCACACTCGACCCTTGCAATCTCGCGATACGTGAACATTGAACAAATTTTGATTCGTATAACGACATCTACTCTGTATGAATTGCACTAAAAAAAACCATGGAATTGTTCGTAGCCATTGCGTGACATTGATTTAAAAAAAGGACTAAATGTCAATATGGGATTTTTCGAGTAATTGGATGGTTGAATGAAATTTAATTCCTTCAACAAAAGTTCTTCAAGGAGTATTTCGTATTCCGAATTTAATTATTTCCAGTCCGCTTGAGAATGGAATTTTTGTTCTTTTCCCGAGTGTTTAATTTTTTTCTGACACATCCTACTCCCCACAAAAATCCGATAAATTTGTTTCTCAAGACGACTCAAAAACCCATTAAGGGCGGGGTATTAAACATTTTTTTTTCATTTTTTAAAATTTTTTCAAATGAATGCATAATATATCAAGAATATTGTGTTAAAATTTCAAGTCGATCGGAGTAAAAATGACGAAGTTATGAGTATTTGAGCGTCTATTGCTCCACGCCGTTCTCTTGTCTTCTGCGTTTTTCAAACCGTTTTTCTGAGAATTGTCATATTTGAAATCCGTGTGCACGATAACTCAAAATCTACTGGACCGATCGTTTTGAAATTTTGCACAGTACTTCTTCACATAATTCACCAGGTATTGTCGAGAGCTTTTTTGTTTTTTTTTAATAATTACTAATTTTTCAACAACAAATTAGCCGATTTTTTTTTAGCGAAAATCGGGTTTTTGGCTCCCAAGTGCTACGAAAAATCGAAAAATCGAAAAAAAAAATCCTCCCGTCATTACCTCGAGAAACATCTCCTTTAACAAATGCATTCTGATTTTTTTGTTTCAAATGATTCTGTTGCGAGTTATGGTGCACACCGCAAACCAACTTTTTTTCGAGGCGCCAACGGGGTTTAATTTTCACTCGCTCAATTTTGAATATTTTTCAATGCATATTTAGGAGAATGTTGTTCAAATGTTACTTTATTATATGTAAATTTTTCAATAAACGAACACTATTCGTTACGCCCAAAAAAATCTTAAAAACATGCCTTTTTTTCGCCGAATTAACTTTACCCCGCCGTTAAATATGATATTTGTCTCGAACCCAAAATCTCCACGCCCTTAGGAAGCATATGGCCACTTTATGACCGTCACCCTGTATGTGTACATCATTTTGTACACGTAAAGAGAGGCAATCAAACGACAAAATCGATCGACTCGTATTCCACTGAGGTCTCACGTGACTCAGCATCGACCTATCAATGAATATCGTACAACGAACGCGTCCCACAGTCGACACACTAAAACTCAGCCGAAACGTTAAAAAAATCCAAAAACGATGCACATAAAAAACCAACGATCCAAAATTTCCCAAAGCATCTATCAGGCAGTCTGTTATCCGCCAACTATCGTTTAAAGATAATTATTTTCTCGAACTTTAAATATAGCTCGTCGAAAAAAAAAACAGCTACATTCATGCAACACTTCACCGTCACCAAGTATCCTTTTCTACTTACTCTGAACGTGCTCGTCATCCTGAAACAAGAAAACGCGAACGATTAGTGCACTGGACCTTTTTCCCAAGCATGAGAGGCTCAACGGAAGGATAAAAAAAAATTCCAAAAGCTTTTCAAATCGATTCGAAGCACGTAATTTCGAAGAAAAACGCGTGAACACAGGAACGAAAAATTCGAAAAAACTTTTCTATCCTCCTCGATGCAAGCGACAAAGGATACTTCAAAATAAATCAGGTGCACGTTCGAAATTCGAAATTATTTATTTTCTTCTTCTCCGTCGATCACTTTGCTCCTGGTGTGGCCAATTCATCGAGTAAACGTCAAATCGGCGATAATCTCGCCGTTTACATGAGTGCAATCGGTGAAATAGGATTTAATTTTATAGAAAAAAAAACTAACCATTCTGTCGGGAGGGGTGGTTTGTTAGAGCGCTACCGGACTCTGGAGTGTATCTCACTAACGGGCTCTTCAGCTTGGCATAACTTTTATAACCGACCCCAAACGTCCTCCTCCACCTCGGCTATCTCGCGTTTCCCGTGAAAATATCCACACGGACTAATCCCCGCCTCCTCTCTCTCTCTCTCTCTCTCTCTCTCTCTCTCTCTCTCTCTCTCTCTCTCTCTCTCTCTCTCTCTCTCTCTCTCTCTCTCTCTCTCTCTCTCTCTCTCTCTCTCTCTCTCTCTCTCTCTCTCTCTCTCTCTCTCTCTCTCTCTCTCTCCTCTCTCCCTCTCTCTCTCTCTCTCTCTCTCTCTCTCTCTCTCTCTCTCTCTCTCTCTCTCTCTCTCTCTCTCTCTCTCTCTCTCTCTCTCTCTCTCTCTCTCTCTCCCCTCTCTCTCTCGCACGCGTGATTTCGTCACGCGTGTGTATTGTTCGTGAGCGTGGCTAAAGTATAATTCGGCCACGTAGCGCCTCCAGAGCTATAATGCTGCAGGCTCGCGTGAAAACGTGCAGCCAATGAGAAATACGGAAATTTCCAAGCTGTGCGTGTGCGAGGCAGCAAAAGTTATAGAGAAACGAGAGCCGGGAGAGAGAAACTGCGACTCGACGAGCCGCAGAGTCCGCAGACCGAGAGATATTAGGAGAGAAAATATATATCCACACTCACACATTTCGACGAGGGCGGCGACGTCGCCACGTGCCGCTTTGAGACGGAAAGCGTCGCCGCATACATCCCCACTTGTTACGTCCGTGATGACCGGAGGTTTTGCGTCCAAATGACGCGAATCTTCCAGCCGAAAAATACCGAAAGCTCGTTTATAATCGATTGAGAAGAAATAAAAACAACAACAAGTTTTATATAATCGAAGGCTGTCGTGCGAAAAGCGCTATCAACGATTGTCAGAGGAAATAAATCTGAAATAACGCTGAAGTGCGCTGATCGTCTGGAGGAAGCAGAGCAGTTGGAAAAAGCCCCAATAAAAACGTGCAAATAAAAACAAACTGCGAGCTCCTTCTGACGAATAAAAAATAACGTAGGTCGTAATACTGTACCTGAATGAAGAATAAAAAAGGAAAAAAAAGCGACGAAAATGATAAATTATGAAGCAGCTTGTGAGATTCCGACTGGTTGGACGTTACGAGCCATTTGCTTTTGTTGCTCGTGGCCGAGTAGCATCTCACCGGAAGTCTTGCGCGGAGTGGAATGAACGACGCGAGAAAAGCGAATATATATCTAGGCGGCTCGGGGATGCCTTCACCGTGGGAGAGAAAAAAGGGAAGATCGCGAAGCCGGTCGAAACAGATGGGGCAAGAGGCTAGGGATGCGAGAAGGAATAACGTTCCTTGCAACGTTCGTGAACGCGAAAGTATGAACACACCTACCAAGGCTATCGTTAATCGTAAAAATAAGATTGCGAACATTTTCATCGTCATTTTCGGAAGTTGTGCTTGCGTAAGGAGTACACGTTCGACCGATTTACCGTGTAGTTGAAAGAGCTTGTGCTCTGCCATGGTGAACTCAACGAGTCTCTTACAATTCGGTCCTATCAGACTCCATTGATGTTACAATCCCTCCAACGCACTTCCGAAAGTTTCAGCCCATGGCAACCCGAGGGATCCATTTTTAGGTCGAAGAGCTCGGTCGATGGGATCTTCCGGAAGGATTCCCTCGCTGACAGGAAAATCACGACAGCGAAGTGCCTCCAACGGGAGGGAATAGCTTGCCAGATGGATCAATCAACGGTCCGACGATCGTTCGTCACGATAATCATCACTCAGCCCTCACCGTGGGGAAACGTTGTCAACAATGCCGTGAAATGATTGCAGCATTGAGCTACATCGAGTTAAAATTAACCATATCGTCATATTGCCAGGAGATTTATAAACGGCATCGAAGATACATCAAACAATCCGGCTCCAATGAAAACATTTTCGTTGGAGACCATGTCGTCGAGTTCCCCGTGGACAATAACTGCACCGTGAATCGTGCGTGTGCGTAAGTTGATCCGTTGCTCACACATTCGCGACAGCCTCCCACGAGGGAGCTCGAAAGATCGAAAGTAGCGGGCTGTCGGATCGTTGGTGGGAGCCTGCGAGGGAGAGGTCCACCGTAGACGAGCAAAGAGCGAGAGCGGCGGATAGTTATTTGAAAATATTCCAGAGACTATGATACTGCTGCTTTCCATGCGCGACTACGCCTTCGCAGGCTCTGCTCGGATATTCCTGATTCTTTTTTATCGGAGCGAGAGAAAGAGGGGTGAGGGAGAGAAGCAGAGGGAGAGGCTTCTAGCAGTGTGGAAGAGGACAGCTGGAAGGCAAGCAAGATGCCCCACCAGCGGCAGAGGGTAGCTTGGAGGGCGCACAACCTTCAGACCGTCTACCTGAGCGAAGATGGGAAAACTTAATATCGCGTTAAATTCCAACGTGTTCGAGCTAAAAAGGCACCGTCTTGCGTTTGCACGGTAGCCAAGGTAACTCTCCCTATAGGAGATTTTGCAGAAAACGATGTTGCTCGCCAACGGTACCATCAGGCACAGCATCGGCCACGTTGATGCTTTGTTAAAGACACTCGTGCAAGCACGATAATCGTTTCAGGCCTCCGTAATTCAAGCTGCCAACGACGAGGCAATTTAGACCGAGGTATCGTTTTAACAATGAAATGGCGACAGCTGCTTCCTTAGTCTTCTCCTCGTTCCTACATCGTCATTGAACCACTTGGAGATAGACATTTTCACCGAGCAGAACAAGAATTATGGTTCGTGTTTACGAATTACGTTATTAGGATTCACAAAGGGATTACAATTTTGGGTAGTACTTGGGCAGTAGATAGCCAAGCTCTATGGTCCAATTTATGCATGTGCTTGTGTACAATAAAATCGTCGGAGTTGTCTCTCAATGTGGATTTCTTTTGACGGGCTGCATCTACCTAGAAGCCCGAAAAATGGCCAAATTCCGATTTTTTTCTTCTGAGAAACGGTTTGTGAAAAAGAAACGCATTTTTTAAACAAACGGGATATATATTGAGAGCAATACAAAAAATCACCAAGAGATACAGGAAAACAACGAAAACGTGGCTGCCGGCAGATGATGAAATTTTTCGTGATGTTTGGCAGTGGACACTCTTCAGCTTAAACGGTCCATCAGAAATCCTAAAAACCAAACAGGTTATTCTAGTTTATGATAAATAGGATTCATTGGCGATCGTCGATTTTTTAAATAATTTTTTTAACAACGTGGCGACGAATTGAAACTCGACCATACAAACTCTACGGAAAAAGTCATCATTTTTACGTAACTGTTAAAAAATGAAAATTGATTTGAAAAAAGTGAGATCGTCAACGACCTTTAAATGTTTCTCATCGTATCTCCTGTAAATTTGGAAACAATCCATCGAGTGGTTCTCGAGAAATCACGTCCACCGACTTTGAAGCCAGTGTTTCGAGAAACACACGTTTGAAGTTTAAAGTAGGGTAGGCTGGGGTCGATAGAAACGCGGGTCAAATGAAACAAGTTGAATAACTCGAAGCGCGGCTCCGAGGGGAAAGTGACTGCTTTGCGTTTCGGAATCTGTCACTCATTGTGCGTTGCCATTTCTATGTGGGTTCATCGCTTTTTCGACATAAAAAGTAAGTTTTTTGACTATCAGTATCCTGCGTACTGCTCCAAAACTATTGTTCTTTCTTCAGCGTTGTTCACAATTATCATTACTATGAACATCCTAGTTAAGTTCTCTGTGGTCAGTACCTACCTAACACATTTAGGTTTTTTTACTGTTTGATAAATTATTCAAAGCGAGGGTGTGAGGGCAGTTGAAACAAACGGTTCGGCGTCAATTGAAACGTGTTTCTATTGACACCGAACAAACATTTCATACGCAAGCAAGTTTCCCAAATCTTGTGTTATTTTTGAGATGCCAAGAAATCGTCCGTAAAGTAAAATAATATTAAAGAACTTTAATATATCTTCAGTGACACTCAAACTGGAATGAAAAGCAATAAAACTGATTATTTTAATTAAAAGTATATTTTATTCACATCAAACGTACTTCATCGCTTCATACACTTCATTAACAGTACGTGGATTTAGTAGAACATTAGTTCAATCAGCTCAAAACACCTATTCCAACTAATCCCAGGCACTGTTTCGTTTGACCACTACACAGGGCCAAATGAAACATTTTGCGAGGGTTTTTAAATAGCGTCTGCTTAACTTAAGGACGTATAAGAAGCAAAATCAATAATGCTATCATTTAGCCAGACAATTCAGCTATAATTAAAGCCCATTAGAAAACAGATAAGATATAAAATGAAGTTACACTAACCGATTTTCTCGAAAACGTTCCAATTGACCCCAGCCTACCCGATTGTGCTGCTACCGCTCGCCCGGCCGACTGTTAGAAGCTGCAGCTCATTCAACTTTAGGAATATTTAAATACAATTTTCAAGGGACATAGCTAAAAGGTGATACTAGCAAATAAAAATATTTTTGGAAAATGAAATTTTTCGAACCACCTAGATAGATGTAGCCCGTTAAAGAGCAATGGTTGTGTTTGTAACCATACAGAGGCCAAAACAGCGATTTTTTAAATTCTTATCGGCCACTTCGTCTGTTCATACGTGAACGCATCATGCAGAATCTACTCGACGGATTTTATTAAAACTTGGCATAGATATACCTTATAACCGGACTAACGTCTAGGATACTTTTTATCCCAATCCGTTACGTAATTTCATCTTCACATGCTCTTTTCTAAGTTTTAGAGAGGCATTATTAATGATAAATAAGATTTGATTTCGTTTTTTGAGTTCTAATGTATACCTTTGCAGGTTTTAATGTATTACTCTTTCGAATTGAACCCTTTCCTGTCACTTCCTACCCGCACTTTGCTAACGTGCCGTTGCGTTCACAATCGTCTTGAGGAGGTTGGAGCGTTAGCCACAATTGAAGATTAATTTTTTTTAATATATGTAATTGTCGAGATTATACTTAGTCTTTACGATTTTTTTCCCCACGAGTCACCGGAGATAAAAAATAGTTTAATGTATGTAATTTTTTCGGGCGGTTAGATAAGCAAGACGTTGACGCTACGGGTAACATCATTTTTGTTGACTATTTAGCACCAAGATAAACCATTTTTAACAACGAATTAACGCCTTAATAAATCCTTGCGAAAATTTAGAGAAAAAAACCTTATCTTGCCAATCGTAAACCGTATATATTCAATATTGAAACATCAATACGCTAATCAGTCTGTTTTTTAATGTCAAATCAAAGCACTCGTAAAGAATTTTTCTTGCATTTTTATACCGGTTGAAAATGTCTTCGAAAAAAAATGAGCCCTCACAGTGTACACAGCTGTGGCCGTAAATATTTTCTGAAACAAAATGTGTAAACAAATTATTAATCAGTATGAAAGCCGCTATCTTGCTATGGACGTTTTTTTTCTTTATCAAAATTGACAAAATCGCGGCGGTTTGAAAAAAAGTAGCGAATTTAGCCTATTTTACGACAGTTTTTCGTTAAAAAAAAAGTATAACGATAAAAAAGCTTTTATAGCGCGATAAAGAATGGCGTGAGGAATGTTGTGTCAAAATTTGAGACGGATAGCTTGAAAACTCTTTCTTTTGGAGTGTACATCGATTTGAAAAACGATGTTTCGAGAAAAATGCGTTCAAAGTTACGAGTTCTCACGCCGCTGCTCGAATCACTTTCTCTAATATAGGCTGTAGCGAACGAAATTATTTGAATTTCGTCCCAAAAATTGAACAGCATGTTTATAACCGTCTATACTATCGGATAACGCAAAAAAATCGATTTTTTGAAAATTTTATACTGTAATGATCCCTTAATGGTAATAAAAAAATAATCTCGTGACAAATATAAATAGGCATACTTATAGATTACTCAAAATTCCATTCTGTATTGTATAAAACATTCGCTGATGCAGTTTTTTTTTCATTATAATCATCGATGATGTTATACTTTTTTTCAAATTGGCAGTAACACAAACGTTTTTCTGATTTACGTAATAAATATGAAAATGCATAATTTTTCCCTTTAGTTGTATATTTTATGAAAAATTAGGATAAAATGTTTGAGGTTGAATGAAAAAAAAAATGCATAAACCGTCATTTTACGCAACTGGATCGCTTCAACCTCCATGAGCTACGCTCTACCGCATTTACCGAGGGTACGGGGAAACAGTTGAAAATTGAAAATGAAATTCTGGGAAACCTATTGACCGAAAATAACGAAATACGAGTTTGGCGCTGTGGACAAAAATGTAGCTGAGGGTTCAAGCTACAAATTGTTCCACGGCGACGAAATCGTGCGGCCAATAGCGTTTCCAGAATTTCATTTTGAATTTTCAACCCCCAAGACGGGTTGGAAAATAAAAATTCAAGGGTGGTCCATAAAAACGAAAGTATAGAGAAAATTATTCTCTACATTTCGTACATTTAAACCATACCCGAAAAATCGATTGTTTTTGAGTTATTCAATAAACAATTTTTTTTGGTATTTCAACAATTTTTTGGCCCTGAAGATATTATCGGGGAGTGATGATCAAATACTCGATCGACGCGTCTTTTCAAGGGCTACAAAGTTCCCATTTGAACAAAAAGTGTACGAATTTTTCTTAAAGAGTTATCGAATTAAAACTGATTTTTCCAAATTTCACCCCACTTTTTCACCCCCAAAATGAGCTTCCACGACTGCGGCGCTGTGGACAAAACTAAAGCCCGGATTTTTCTGAACATTTTGTCTCACGGCGCCGACCTCGTAGGGGTTGTAGTTTGCCATCAATCCACCCCCATTCCCCTTCGTCCGCCAAAAAAAAACCCTGCACTCCTGTAAAAAACTGGCCTTCCACTAATTTTTTTCCTATTACGAGGTCTTTAAGCGACAGTGCGACTATAACCTGGCCTAATTATGAAGTCTGTGCGGACAAATTCACATAGCCTAATGTCCGTAACAGTTCTACTCCAAAATTGTTCCATCACTCCATTTCAACAGCGAAAGAAAAATACAATCTATTGTACCCGAAGGATAGAGCCCGCTACCTAAATGCTTCAAAATTTCCATCTCAATTACTTGGCGCTGTCGCGTTTCTCAATTCCTCGCTACTCCAGTGACATCACCAACAGCGGTTGTCCATTAATTTCCCTTTGTTCCGCTAATCATTCGAAGCGTCCCATCGCGATTGTTGTAAACGAACCGACGAGACATTCGCGGGGCGGGACGTTGCGCGGAATTGTGGAAACTGAATAATTTGGCAAGCGAGCCAAGAAATCGTGATCCTGACGTTGCGAGGCTGGTCCTTCGGCCCTTCTCTCCCGCTAGCGGTGCTTGTTCATTGCCGACAGTAATCATCCATAGGCTCGTGTGTACGACAATATGGAAGAGACAATTAAACGTGTATGTGTAAGCGTACAGCAAGGTACTGGATCGGACAGGGTGAGGAGAAATCGCTGAATTAAACGTCGCTTCATTAAGGCCATTTGGTACATCGAGAAAAAAATATATATTTTCCAACAGCTTGACATTCATACGAAATAGATCTGTAATTAATTTTATGAGTGAATCACTTTTTCATACGAAAAAAGATTGTTAAATTCGCACATGATTTTATACCCGTTACTGTGGCATAAGGCCTTAAGGGGAGATATCAACCTAGATGGTCGAGGTCGAGGATTTAGAAGCTGTGAACATTCCGTCGACCGTAGAAGAGCTACACTATGGGCCTGGTATCGATGATTCCATGTAAGTTGACAAATTTCATGATTTATTCACTCCCAAATTTTCAAACGCGGCTTTCTCAAAACCCCGTTTTTCAAATCGGTACCCGAAATTTCTCGAAAACCAATGAACCGATCGCCTTGAGGTTTCTTGTGGTTATTCTATACACCATTATCTAGTACTTGTCATAGGATTTTTTTTTTCGTAAGTTTTTGTTTTATAGGCAAAATAATAATTAATTTTTGGCCCAAAAATCACTATTTATGTTCAAACGTCCGCCATTTTGTCAGAAATCGATATTTTCAAAATCGGCTATGACAAGTACTAGATTATAGTATCTTATTTAATAATTTTTTTAGTTTTTTTTCAGATGTTTTTTGAAGAAACGCCAGTGGGTATCGTGTACGCAGATTTTTTTACGACGCTCCAAGGATCAGACCATGCCCTTGTATATTTTTGATATTTTTAAATAAAGAAAATTAAACATATTTTTGAATATATATACTTTTAGATCATTAAAACCTCAATCCGAAATTTCAAATAGTTTTCCTTGAAAAAAATCACAGAAATGACCTTTTTCCGGCTCCTAGGTGTATATCTCCCCTTAACTCGAGGAGACGGAAGTTTATTATAACGAGGTGGAAGCTACGTTTAAGGTTCCACGGTAATGTTGTCTAGCAGTGAATACGGCCGATTTCAACCGATCCGATCGTTATTTCCCAGGAGACTCGCCGTAATTATTTTCAACCCTAACCACCCCCATGCTGCTCTTCGTCAGTAGGCCACCAAACATGCATATTATAGGCGTTCTCCAGTGTCCTGGAGGAGAAAGAAGGGAGGTTAATTCTCAGGAGGCCCTCGCGAGCTCGACAGGCGTGAGATACACTCTTCGCTTGCATCAAATTAGCATGAAAACTCGACTGATTAATGGCTCATCGGTGATTCATAGTGCAGACATGTACTCCACCGAGTACCGAAGGCTTAGGGAGAACATGCCCGTATATTTTCAACATGGCAAACTTCCGGGCGTAAATCATACTCTGGAATGGCAATCCCTCACCCTCCAACCCTCGACGGCTCTATACAGACTCCGGCGGTTGTATCAGAAAAATCAATCGCGTAGAGACTCGTACCAATGTCCCTGGGAGCTTCGTCATATGGTCAGGTTTTTTTCTCTTGCCCACTCTCGTTGTCTTTTTTGAGCTGTTGCAAAAGAACAAACGCGATATAATCATTTTTTTAACCGAGTTCTAAAAAAGGAGGTTCTCCGCTTTTGGTTTTTCGCATGCCATTTCTACAGATGATAACTTTTTTTGACCTGGTTTTTTGAAAAATACTCTTGGTTATTCGTTTTATCTAGAAAAGTCTTCTTTTTTACCTTAAATTTTAAGAAAACTTAGTGAAAAAAAAATGTTATGCAGAATTTTCATATACACCAATTCGAACGTCAGTCCGATGACTTTGATAGGCTGCAGTGCAAAAAAAAATGTACCACGCATATCGTGCCAATTACTTTAAAAAGTTACTTAGTTATTGTCGATTCGTATCATTTGTAGAAGTGGCATGCGAAAGGCCAAAAGCAGATGATTTTTTTTTTTCAAAAAATAACATAAAGCCCAAAATCTCGAAAATCGTGGGACTTTTACTAAACTGAAATTCCAGCATATAGTAGGGCATGATCTGACCTATCGACAGCTGCAGGATTACCCATTCATAACAGGACACCCTGTTTATAAATATACAGTCACAGTGCATACACATATATATATACACTACCGGCGAAAAGTTTCCGGACGAAAATTCAAAAAAGATCTAGATCGATTTTTTATGCCATTTCGCCGATAGTGGACGTAAATGAATTGAATAAACGGCATTTTGAAGGGGAGGAATTCACCGTCATTCGGTTTTTTTAAATCTTTCACTATTTTTTTTACGATTAGTGCCCTTTTTCAAAAACGACCATTTTTCGCCTTTTTTGTTCCTTTTCTGGTGGACCCCGTTTACAGACAACATTTTTTTATGCCCTTCTTTGTCCGGAATCATAAAGGGGAAAATTCAAGCTTCAATTTTGTTTCTTTTTTGAAGCTTTGTACGATTTTTTTTTCTAAAGATATTTTAATTTTTTTTAAAGAAAAGAGACAATTTCAAAAATAATGTGTAACGCGAAACCGACAAGGATTCCAGAAAAATCTAAAGATAGTAAAAAGTTAAATCGGTTTTCGCTGAGTTCGCGAACATTTTCTCAGATTCTTTTTCGATGAAAAATCAGATGGTTCAATTACCGTAACTCGAGAACTAAGGGGCTTGTGGTAAAATTTCGAGACAAAGAAATTGTATTTTTCTTTTATCAACGCAATAGAATCAGTTGAAATCAATCGATTGACGTGACTAGAAAACTATACAATTTTAACAGGGAGAAAAATGTCGAGAACAAATCTGGAATAATTCTATTGCGTTGAAAATAGAAAACTACAATTTTTTCCTCTCTTGAAATTTTACCACAAACCCCTTAGTTCTCGAGTTACGGTAATTGAATCATTTGATTTTTAGCGAAAAGAGGTGAAAAAAAATGTCGAAAAAGCATGTGCAAAAATTCCCGCGAACTCGACGAAAACCGATTCAACTTTTTCCTATCTTGAGGTTTTCCTTGAATCATCGTTTTCGCATTAATCGTTATTTTTCAAATAGTCTCTTTAAAAAAATCAAAATATATCTAGAAAAAAATCATACGAAGCTTTAAAAAAACAAAATTGAAGCTTGAGCTTCCCCCTTTATGATTTCAGTCAAAGAAGTTTATTTCCAAAAATTATCTGTAAACGGGGTCCACCAGAAAAGGAGCAAAAAAGGCGAAAAATGGTATTTTTCAAAAAAACGGTACCAGTCGTAAAAAAATAGTAAAAAATTTAAAAAAAAAACCAAATGAAGATGAATTCCTCCCCTTCAAAATGCCATTTATTAAATTAATTTATATCAACTATCAGCGAAATGGCAAAAAAAACCGTTCCAGAACTTTTTTGCATTTTTGTCCGTTAACTTTTCGCAGGTAGTGTATATAAATACAGTACATATATGTTCACGCATAACTCTGACAAATATTAACTGATTTGGATGATATTTTTTTTTTTTCATTTCTTAGTACGTACCCCTAACGTGGTCCTGTGCAAATTTAGCAAGGATCTGATTACGGACTCCGAAGATATCCCGCGCAACTCCTCAACGAGAATTCCGCGGAACTCCTCAACGAGAACTCCGCGGAACTTTCTCATGCGAGAAGCGTGTTTAGTTGCTCTCTCATGTTTACTTATCAACCTGGGTAGTTTTGCCATTCAAAATGAAAAAAATTAACTGAACTGAAACACCGACTCTAAAAAAAATGCACTGAAAAGTAAAAAAATAATTAAATAGACTACCACAATTACTTAATAATTAATTATTTTCCTTACTATCCTTAATGATTCCATTTCCCATTCGTTTTTTAAGTCGCTGCGAAGCCAAATCAAACGTATTTAGTAGTCAGCACCAGTGGTCCGATCGAATGTTTGTACTTGTTTGGGTTTGTTTGATTGTTTAATGATTAAAATTATTAACTAATAATTCAATTAATTAATTATTAAGTGAAGTAAATAAAATAATGAATTATTAAGTAATTGTGGTAGTCTGTGTCATTATTTTTTACCGTTTAGTCCACTTTTTTTAGAAATCGGTTAAAATGTTTTTTGGTAGAAAACGTTTTCCGATGATTTTCTTCTTTCCATTCGGATGGGGAAGAAATGCATCCAGCTAGGGTCGACCGCGATAATCGGCAGACCGGAAGGCTCGTATTTTGTCCAGCCACAATGAACGGCATGATATCTTCGTTACCGGCCCGTTCACAGCCACCATCTACGTCGAGCCCATTTTTATTCACGTCGCGACGGAAAGTAAAACATTTGGATAGCTACGATCATGTCCGTCTAGAGCAAGCTGAATAACGACGTCTGCTGAAACTCCGCCACCGAGGGACTCGTGAAAAAGAAATAAAAAAAATTGTCCCGGAATAAAATATTTGCTCATTGTTCCCGGTGGACGGGTTCCATTATGCACCGATCCTACCGAATGGTAGAATAGGAGCGGCGAGACAAAACCTCCCTGTCCATTCTTGAATGGTACTCTATCCCTCGTCTTTTCTCGCTCGTCCGATCTCTTCGAAGTGGCAATCTATCTTGGCGTAATTGTCGGTGGAAAAAACGCACTTGCGGTGAAGCTTCTTTGATAATCCGACGCTGGAAAAGTTATATCCAGGCTGCTCGACGAGAGTAAAGGGAGACTGGAACATCGAGAAACGTGAATATGAATATTCAGGAGTGACGGAAGCTCTCAAGGATGGGAATTCGGTCACTTTTACGAAGCCCATTTCAATTTGCATAAAAGCTCGTATGTACTGCATTTGATCGAATGTGTGACGAGCATGGTGGGGTGAAATTCGCTATATACAGGGTGTCCCTCTTATCTCTGCCACCCGAAATATCTCGGTAATTATCGACGTCGCAAAAAAATGTTCCAAACAAAAGTTGTACGGTGTGAAGGGAGCCATTTAAATGCGACCAATTTTTGTTTATTTCGGTGGAGGCGCTGACGCACAGTGAAGGTCACCTCCACTTTTTTTTTAATGGAATGGTACATTTTTTTCAACCATCTTGTGGAGAACCTCATGTCGCATAAAAAAACATCAGGGAGTCAAAGTCGTTCAAGGTCATCAAGGTCAGCATCTCAGGTCAGGTTAATTATTTTAAGATTATTTTTAGATTAATTATTAATCAGGTCAGATTAATTATATAAAACTATATACATTCCAAAGATATGTTTAGTTTTCTTTATTTAAAAATATCAAAAATATACAAGGATATTGTATGATCCTTGGAGCGTCGTAAAAAAATCTGCGTATACGGTACCCACTGGCGTTCCTTCAAAACTCATCTAAAAAAACCAACAAGATTATTAAATTAGATACTATAATCTAGAACTTGTCATAGCCGATTTTGAAAATATCGATTTATGACAAAATGGCGGACGTTTGAACATAAATAGTGATTTTTGGGCCAAAAATTAGTCATTATTTTGCCTATGAAACAAAAACTAAGTAACGGAAAAAAATCCTATGAGAAGTACGAGGTAATGGGGTATAGAATAACCACAAAAAACCTCAAGGCAATCGGTTCATTGGTTTTCGACAAATTGTGGGTACCGATTTGGAAAACGTGGTTTTGAGAAAAACGCGTTTGAAAATTTGGGAATGAATAAATCATGAAATTTGTCAACTTACATGGAATCATCTACACCAGGCCCATAGTGTAGGTCTTCTACGGTCGACGGAATGTCCATAGCTTCTAAATCCTCGACCTCGACCATCTTGGTGTATATCTCCCGTTAAGGCCTCAGGCCGTGGATAAAATCATGTGCCAATTTAACCATTTTTTTCGTATGAAAAAGTGATTTACTCATAAAATTAATTACACATCTATTTAGTATGAATATCAAGTTGTTAAATTTTTTCGATGTACAAAATGGCCAACTACCAATATTTTATTTTGTTATCTTTAGCATCCACAATTTTTTACCTAGAACAATAAACAAAAATTCTCGTCAATCTACATTAGAATACCTAGAGAAGTACGTACGGCATTTAAAAAATATTGTTTTATTCAAAAGTTGTAGGTATTTGAACTTAAGAAATGAATTTTCAGTGAAAAATTGCGTTACAACTGCTAATAAACTGCTCATAAAACGAAAAGTTTTCGATTAATCAGAAATTCCGTACGTACTTCTCTGCGAAATGCAATTAGGAGCATAACTTTTAAATTTGACGTAAATTGAGTGAAAATTGTTGAAGTTATTTGTCACGCCAATTGGAAAAAAGCTGTTTCGAGAAGTTTCGAGTAGTCGGCCATTTTGTACATCGAAAAAAATATATATATTTTCTAACAGCTTGATATTCATACTAAATAGATGTGTAATTAATTTTATGAGTGATTCACTTTTTCATACGAAAAAAAGTTAAATTCGCACATGCTTTTATAGCCGCTACTGTGGCCTAAGGCCTTAATTGTAATAGGTGACCTTGAATGACCTTGAACGACTTTGACCCCCTAATGTTTTTTTATGTGAGGTGCTCCACAAAAAGGTTGAAAAAAATGTACCATTCCATTAAAAAAAAGTGGAGGTAACCTTCACTGTGCATCAGTGCCTACATCGAAATAAATTTAAAAAATTGGTCGCTTTTCATAGCCCCCTTCACACCGTACAACTTTTGTCGGGTACATTTTTTTTGACGTCGTTAATTACCGAGTTATTTCGGGTGGCAGAGATAAGAGGGACACCCTGTATATCATCTGAAAGTTGCAGCACGATGATTTGAGGTTAATTTCCAATGGCCACACACGGAAGGACTTCATCAACATCATAAGAATATTTGCCGCTTGAGAATTTTTTTTTCGCAAAACAAAATGCAAATTGGTCGAACAATTTTCGCACGCAATGGGCTGCAAGACGAATTCACTCTTGCGAGCTTCGAGCATGGAAAAAAAGGCGAGTCGTGGCAATTATGTTGTGGTTTTGCGAGGAGCAGACCAAGACAGTTCTATTTTCGTACGCACGGTATTGGCCTCGCGAGACGCAATTTTTTTTTTCTTAAAAAATTCTCCGCGAGCTTCTCGTGGCCGTTGGGCCTATGGACACTTCCGTTATTTCGTGTTGTGGTGACTCACGAGCGCCACCATGATTCCTCTAATTTTCGTGAAATGTTCCAGTAACGTTGACTCGCTTAAATTCAATGCTTCTATCTTAAAAGGGGAGACACCTTTGGGCGAGAAAAGAGTGCTGATTTTCATGATTTTTTTTCAAAGGAAAGATTCATTCGCCGTTTTCGGGACTCGGGGTATGTTTTATTACTACTTTTGGTTGTTACATGGTATTTTAATTATTTAGTAATAGTAAACAAAAGCGGAGGTATGGCACAGTCTTCTGAACGGAATGCGGAAGGACGGCGTGACACGTAGCGTCGGCGGAATTAATCTGAAAAAAACCAACGAAGATCTTTCTCTCCATAACACTCATACGTAGAATGTGAACCAAGAAAAAGTGAAAAATGTTGAAAATCTGATTTTTGATTGCGAAATGTCTACATTTCATTTTAAAAAAAACACGTTTTTATGAAATTTTCAAAAAATGGAGGCTCATGTTATAAAAAATAAGGTTAGAAAGATTCATACCAAATTTCATGAGAATCGGTCGATTACTTTTTAAGCTATACGTCACACCACTTTTGTACATGCAGTTTGGAAGACCATGCCATACTTCCGCCATTTTTAAAGATCAGTAATAAAAAAATAAAACAATGTGACAGCCGAAAATAGTAATAAAACATACTCTAAGTCTCAAAACTGTAAAGAAATCTTGCTTAAAAAAATCATGAAAATCATGCCTTGCCTAAAGCCCCCCCCCCCCCCCCCACCCCCTCCAAGCGCAAACCGTACGAAATTGGTTACTCGTTATGGCGGAAAAAATAGTAACATTTTCCGGTCGACTCTCCCAGTTTTTCGAGCCTCGATTATTGCAAAATATTTTTTATTACAATGACAGTTCTCTGCTGCGATATGCATACATGTCAAGTGGATAATCCATTCTCACACATAGGTTCCTAACCTTAGCTATTCAGTATCGATACTGAGTAGGCGGATATACAGGCTGACCATTATAAGGTAGCCATGTGTTTTTTAAGGTGTTTTGCAACTGATAAAAATATGGCCTTCAATGGTTTTTCAAGTCCTCTTCGAAAAAAAATGTAGACCATTTCAGTGACGAATAGTATGTGCCATAAAAAATTGGGCATTCGGGAAAAACATCGGAATTCGATTTCAAGTACAGCGGGATGAAGATAATAAAGTTCCCAATAGAAAACACTCCTGAAAAACTTTTTGCATATCCCGACATCGAGAAAAAAAATTAGCAAAGATACATTTTTAAGCAAATGAAATTTAATTCCATTAACCTTCCATGGACACACTTGATTATTTTGACCCGGACGAATTTAATATAAAAAGCTCGTTTTTCCAAGGTTCAAAATTTTCAATAATTTTTTACAACAGCCTAATTTTATATTTTCCAAATTTCAATTATACAGACACATGAAGAAGCGTTAAAAGTATTCTGCTGTTGAAAAATAAATAAAAAAACCACCGAAGGGTTGTTAAAGGGAAAATGATGAAGTACCATACTGATCGAATTGACCACGTGTATCAATTCGGATCCAGAGATAAGTGTATAACCTAAAGGTAAAAAAAAATTACGAGTGTTTCGTATTCAGAATTTAATTATCTTTATTCTGCTCTACCCAAGATAAAACATTGATATTTTTCCAGAATGCTAATTTTTTCTGGCGAATACTACTCGTCTCCAAAATACGTCATATTTTTTTCACGAGAACTTGGCATTTAAGGGGAGAAACCCTCTAAATACCATATTTTTCTCGGTCCCGAAATCTCCGCGCCAGATCGCTAAAAAAACACATTGCTACCTAACAATTGTCACCCTGTACATTGACGAAAAATAATAGTTGAATTTAACTTAAAAAAACAGCACATTCCGACTATCCACATCGAACCAAAAAATTCAACAAATGCCATACGACTCGAAAAATTACAGAAGCATTTAGTAGTATCGATCACGAAAACGTACCGCAAATCCCTCGGAATTTGTTGCGCTGATTCAGCAAGCTCGAATTCCACCAAAAGCCTGGCCTTAATTTGCTTGCACACGTTTACCAGTGATTGTGCGCGCATTTTCGTTGATGTGACAGAAGTGTGCGCGTATGTATATATATACGCGATGAGGACGCGGCTCTGCCGAGTCAGACGTGCTCGAAAAATCCTCGAAACCCGAGGGAGAGCCGAAATACATCAGCTCTTTGGATCATTTGGGCGCGAATTCAACGAGCGTGACTCTCGTCGATTCGCGCTCACACGCGCACCTCGCCGTGTTACCTCAAATCTGAGGTTGCAACGCGAGAGATTAACGAACCGTGCATCGACGGCGAGAATTCATCGGAGACCGGAAAAAATCTTCTCTTATAACGCTGGTGCACAATAATGTTTCTCAGCACGTGGCGAATTCCGTAATAAATAAATAAATATATAAATATTCACTCGAAACGATATTTCGAATGTGGCGCAAGATGCAACTGCCCAAGAAGGAAACATTAATAATCATAGGAGATAGAAATATAGGTAGATTAAAAATATAATAAAATAAGGGGAAAAATATATAAGGACATAAAAACTGTATATATACATATAATAATCATATATAATATATAATATTATATTATATAATATAATATATAATATATAATATATAATATATAACATACAATAAATGTACAAGAATAAAACAAAGGCTGAAGGTCCTCCGTTGAGAGATTATTAAGGCCTCAGGCCTCCCTCGGATTTTCCAAAAATCGTTTTCCTTTTGTTAAAAAGGTACCTTCGTACCTATAAAATTATATTTCGAAAGATTATGGGTGTGAAGAATCTCTAAGTACTCAATTTTCGAATTAATCTGCAAGCATCGCAGGTTAAAGGTATTGAAACGTTATTCATGTCGTGACTTTCTACTAACATTAAACGCGTTTAACTCAAAACTATATTTTTCAAGTCGGCCGCACTCATAACTCAAACAAATTTCAACCGATTCACTTGAAATTTCAACTTTATATTGAGAATTACATTTTCTAAGACCACGTAGGATTTTTAAATTATATTGCATAGTTCCTTTTTTATAAACAATTTTCTGACGATTTTCTGATCGCATTTTATACTTTTTGTTTTAGAAATGCGCCACTTTGAGAAAAAACAATATATCAAAAAACCGTACGTACTTCTATAGCTATTCTTATATAATGGAAAAAACATTACTGTCTCATCAACTTCAAAATTATAGGAGCTGTTGGTCCGATCGTTGACTTTCCAAAATGAAGGCATCATCGGAAAAATACTGCACAGTCGCCATTTTGACATGTATCGCTGTGAAAAATATTTTTTTATAGTCAATGACATGTATAATAAAACCCCTATTTTATAATTTCGATTTATTTTATGGTTTCGCTGAAAAACATAACAAAATATTCCCTTTTTTGGCCTGTAGAGTGGCCTAAGGCCTTAATTGGGATAAAATAATTCCCTTCCGCACTATTGTAAGTACAGGGTGATTTGGGAACAGCTTTCAATCCACGGACCTTTAAAAAATTAATATTCTTTACAAGGGCTCGTTCAATTTTGAAAAAAATCGAATAAATTTATAAAACGTTTTAAGGGACTCTGCTCTAGGATTTCGCAGAAAATAAATGCATTAAAATTAACAATACTTTTCGTACGTGGATTCATAGTCACATACTGCTGGCTCGAGGCAAAAAAAAACATTTCGCCCAGGGCTCGACGTTTTCAAAGTAAAGCTCGTCGTATTTTCCGATATCGAATTATTTTTTTAATCCATAGCTTGAGCCACGAGTGGTCTTTATCGTTCATTTCAATTTTTCCGCTCGTTATTATTTTATGCTACTGGCAAAATCTTGACAGGCATTGACAGGCGTTATCAGTTCGCACAAAAATCGTTGTCATTAATATAATTAAATTTGTAAAATATCTTCCCGTCCGATATCAATTCACGACCACTATATACATTAGGGTGGTTGAAAAAAAAATTCTCGCGGTACTCAACGGAAAAAGTAACAACGTTATGGAAAAGTAATTCATACAAAATTTGAGAGGTCTAAACATTTTTTTAGGTAGTGCTCAAACAACTTTTAATTTTTTTTCTCGATTTTTCATCAATTTTTTTCCCCCGCCAATATACATCATAATAATATAATTTTCTCAAAACTTTTTATGCTCCGTAGCATTTTCTAAGTCAACATGGACAGGTCGTTTTCATTTCAAGTAGTTTTAATAAAAATAATAATTCCAAACGATGTTTAAAAAAATATGTATTCTGGATCACAGTGTGTGACTGTTGAAAACCTCGATAATTACTCCGAAGATCGAGCCGAATAATAATTTCCCTTCTCGCAAAAAGGATGGGTTTTTCTGTGCTCGCTCACAACTTGCAACAGATATTGTTTTTGAGAAGAGTATGTGGCTTCCGGATGGAGGCCGTTAAAAAATTATAATTGACCAGCTGATCAATTAAAACATCTGATTGGCTGGTGCAGCGATCCAGAACGATGACTGCAACTATATAAGGAATACCTGAGACACGAGAGCTTCAGTATCGGAGCTCTCAGCCCTGATGATGCAGACTGTAACGTTTGCGAAACGTCGGCACAACGCTGATCCTCAACACGGCCTCCATCCGGAAGCCACATACTCTTCTCATTACATAAAGAGCCGTGAAAGCCTTAAAACTAAAATCTGACGCCTACACGGAGAGGCTATTTTGGGTTCTGTTAACACCTTTTCCAAACTCAGGAAAACTCTGCACATCCAACTGTGCTCGTTAACATTCCTAAAAAGGTGCCGCGACCATCAAGTGGTACCAAAATGTTTTCAATTGAAAAACCCCTTTCCATCAAAACAAGCCAAAACTATCCTCCACCAGGCCTCGCTGAGACTGGTGAAAGAGAGAATATCTGTCACCAAAAAGCTTTTGGACCAAAATTCCCAAAAACTCCTTAAACTTCACCTACGTCTATCTGACTCTTTGGAACCACAACTGTGGGAAGATCTTGACCGTGTCACTCACGAACAAGCCCTCCACTGTGCAGACCTAAGATCCAAGAATCAAATAGAAAAATTCAGGAAACTATGTCCGCAATCAAAGCAGCCCATCCTAACCCACACAGTCAAAAACCTAAGTAACCACACACTCTCCGCAAGCTGAAACATCAGTCCTCGCAAAAGGGCACAATTTCGCCATTACACCAACAGAAATTCCAACCAGAGAAATCATCAGCCAGGTGGAAACGGCCATCTATCGTCTCCTACTGGATACTGGCAACGACATCAGGAAACGGATAAGCAATATTCTACACAAGGCAAAACCTCCGCAGCAGAATATCACGAAGGAAGAACACCTTGCTCTTCACAATTTGAAGAAAAACAAGGACATCTTAATACTACCAGCTGACAAAGGGAATTCAACTGTCATCATGGATAAAACGGACTACTGCAGTAAAATTTTGAACCTGCTCGAGGACACCAACACGTACAAGAAATTATCACGTGACCCCACATCGAGTGTAGAAAAGAAAACAACAACACTTCTAAAGAAGGCTGGTCTATCAGAAAACCTAACCAAAGCCCTAACACCCAAGGAATCCCTCCCACCCAGGCTTTACGGTTTGCCAAAAATACACAAAAACAACATCCCACTTAGGCCCATTGTTAGCAACATAGGCAGTCCTACATATCATTTGGCACGTTTTCTCTGCAAACCTTTGCAGGAACTCGTAGGCCTCAACAACTCCCATATCCAAAACTCTCGGGATTTTGTGAACAAGATCCAGAATATCAAGGTACAACCAGAAGACATTTTAGTGAGTTTCGATGTTGTATCCCTGTTTACAAACGTCCCAACCAATGAAACCCTAAGCATAGTTAAAAATTCCAAAAAAGTTGCCCCTAACCTACTGCCCCTCATAGAACATTGCCTAAACTCTACATATTTCCAATTTCAATCCCAATTTTATGAACAAACTTCAGGCGCAGCCATGGGTTCCCCTATTTCTCCTATCATCGCCAACATCTTTATGGAGAACTTCGAGAACAGAATTCTGCAAGAAGCTTCCCTCAAGCCCTCCACCTGGTTCCGATATGTCGATGACACCTTCGTCATTTGGAGTCACGGCAAAGAAAACCTCAATCATTTCTTAACCTTCCTCAACTCCCAGCATCCCAATATTCAATTCACCATGGAGATAGAACAGGAAAATCAAATCCCTTTTCTGGATGTACTGGTGCAACGGAAAAGCGATGGCACTTTGGGCCATAAAGTTTACCGGAAGCCAACGCATACGGATAGATACCTCCATGCTACGTCCCATCACCACCCTTCCCAAAAACAGTCGGTCATAAGCTCTCTGGTCTACAGAGCTCTAGCGATCTCCGAACCAGACTCCTTGGAGGTTGAACTAGAACACCTACGAAAAGCTTTAGGAGACAATGGCTACAAGCCAGGCAACATCGAAAGAACGATCAAAAATCTAAAAAGAAAAATAGCTGATCCGAAAACGGTTACAGCACCTGATAGGGAGAATGAAGGACAAATAACCGCAACAACTTCCCTTCCATACCTTCAGGGCATAACCGATCGCATAGGGAGGGTCCTTGGAAAACATAACGTGCGAGTCATCTTCAAACCTCAGAAGAAACTAGCACAAGTGATTCCGAGTGCAAAAGACCAAAGACCACCATTAAGTGCACCAGGAGTATACAAGATACCCTGCTCATGCGGTAAAGTGTACATAGGAGAAACCGGGAGGAAGATCAGTACACGGATCAAAGAACATCAACGGTGTATCAAATATGGCCATATTACACAATCAGCGCTGGCCGAACATTGGATGGAGACTGGTCATGCCATCCAGTTCGACAAAGCCCAAAGCCTGGCCCCATCAAACAGCTATTTTTCCAGGAAACACCGAGAAGGCTTGGAAATCCGAAAACATCCGGACAATCTAAACAGAGATGGAGGATATCACGTCAATCCTATTTGGCACACCGTCCTCCCGGTTTTTTAATTGACCAGCTGATCAATTAAAACATCTGATTGGCTGGTGCAGCGATCCAGAACGATGACTGCAACTATATAAGGAATACCTGAGACACGAGAGCTTCAGTATCGGAGCTCTCAGCCCTGATGATGCAGACTGTAACGTTTGCGAAACGTCGGCACAACGCTGATCCTCAACACGGCCTCCATCCGGAAGCCACATACTCTTCTCATTACATAAAGAGCCGTGAAAGCCTTAAAACTAAGATATTGTTTTTGGTCTTCGTTTTGCAAAAGAACATATTACTCCAAAAATCACGTATACTTGTTAGACTTTCAGCGATGTGAACACCGTGTTCTTGTTCATCAAGTGGTTCATATAATTTTCGCAACCGAATTACATATATTAATTTTTAATCTCCAAATACAAATTGTTTATGGTAAAAAAAATATTTAAATAAAAATTGTGTATTGTTACGGAAATAATTAAATCAAGATTTACATTGATAATTAATTGGATAATTAATAATTGGATCACGCACTAACATTTTCTGTATCAAGATAAAAAAATTAATACTCCGATAATCATAAAAACAAAAAACACGAAAAAGGCGTTTGAGCACTAACTAAAAAGAAACTATGCATGCATTATTATAAATATTCTTTTATGCATGCGTAGCTATAAAAGAGAAATACTAAACTAAAAAATTGTTTAAAACCCTCAAATTTTGTAAAATTTTCTTTTTTTTAACATACTTCAATTTTCCGTTGAAAAAAAATCGATTGTTTTTTAACCACCCTGATATACATACATATACATATGCATGGAAACGCGATAAATTTGATTTATTCCTCGATTCAGTCGAAAGTTGCATCACGCTCGACAGATTTTTGCCAGCTGATATTATCGGTATTCAGTTTGTGTATCGGGGAATGCATCACGGGCGTGCATGTACGAGGATGCTCCATAAACTGCAGTGCACGGAAAAATGTTCCATTCGCGACGGAAAAGTTGCTCGTGAGAGCGGGAAGGAGATGTGCAGGCTGAGGAGTGAAGAAACGGGCCAAGCCCGGCTCAACGTTCACAAGTTTGCAATCGCTGGTGTCCCAGTTTCTCGTCCAGGCATTTGCCATATTTGGGATGCACGCCTTCCACGTCTTGTGAGGCGAAACGACGAGTCGAAGTTTTCGTGGGCGTTCGCACGAGGGCTCGGGGAAACTGAGAAAAACGCTAAAATCCCACGTACAGGCACGAATTCGTTTGACGTTCGAGAAAAACGATTTTTCTTATACTTTCGTGACAATTTGTCACCACATGACGTGCAGCCTCGTTCGGAATGTCCACAGCCGTCTGTCAGGAATCGAAACACCTGACAGACGAGTGATGGGAGCATCTCCGGTTATGTGAAGAAACGTATAATTGGTTTTATTCTTTTCACCGAAGAAAACGAATGGAAAGCGATGCCACTGAATCTATAAATAATCAATTAGGAAGAAAGTCGAAGAAAAATTTGTGTGTGTCATTGAAGGAGGATAACATATCTGTCCTCATGGATAGCAAAGCAGGACGGCATGCATTTTTGTCAATTTTTCAAGACTTCGAGCACGAATGTTGCGACGATATCTGGCTGGCGCGTATAGTGCACGAAGGATCAGCAACGTAGTCTTGCATTTATGTAACGATGCGAGAGTGAATGCGATTCGAATTTTTTATGTTGGCTGCCAAGAGAATCCGAAGGTTGTCGATTTTTGTTTCTATCGCAGCGTCTACGGTCTTATCGGTGTGTACCAAGGAGCTCAAAAATTCGACGTGCTCTCTTGATGTACCTAAACATGCGCATTGTCATTACGAAACATCCGGCTTAAGGGGTCTTCTCACTTTAGACGCTAAAACGGGTATTTTCATGAATTTTCATTACATTTAAAAAAAATGCATATATTTAAGTCACTATTTATAGACGAAAATAGTAGTTGAAAAAATGTCCTGAAAAATTGTAGGTCTGAGCTGTTGATGAAATCTCGGAAATGGATCATCCGAAACGAACAAATCAAACGGTTTTTTAGGACAAAAATAACAAAATTATATATAATTAAAATAAAATAATTATATTATTATATAATAACAAAAATTACAAATTAACATTTTTCGAAAAAAACGTGTTTTTACACCGTTTTTGGGTAAAAAAAAGTAAATATCAAAAAAAAATTAAATCCTTGATATACGCTATAGCTATAGCTGTAAAGAATATGTGGTTAAAATTTCATAATGACCGGTTCAGTAGTTTCGTAGAATTTATCAACAAACCGTCGAAAAACGTCGTTTCGAGAAAAACGCGTTTAAGGGGAGGTTAACCTGAGTGAATGGCGAGAAAAACAGGTAAACTTTGGGAATTTTTATCTCAAAAACTAATGTTTCGATTGGATCCGGGTTTTTTTTTATTGGAAAATATGTACATTGATGTATGTTTAGGAATTTTTTGAAATAAATTCGTTGACTGAAAGCGATTCAAAGGCGATTATCTCGAAACATAGTTTTCAAAGTCGGTGCGAGATGTATCTCGAAAACGGCTTGTCCGATTTTGTCCAAGTTTGGATACAATATTCTTCGATAGTTTTTCTCGTTCGCCACGTAGGGGTTTTTCATTTGATTGAACCATTGCTTTTTTAATGCAATGTGTATGCAATCCAAAATCGTCGGAATTTGGGAACGAAAAACGAATGTTAAATTGAAACGGTCGCAATTACGTCAAAAATGAAAATTTCAAAAAAAAATCCTACGTGGCGTACGAGAAAAACTATCGAAGAATATTCTATCCAAATTTGGACAAAATCGGACAAGCCGTTTTCGACATACATCTGGCGCTGACTTTGAAAACTATGTTTCGAGATAATCGCATTTGAATCGCTTCCAGTCAACGGATTTATTTTTAAAAAATTCCTAAACATACCTCAATGTACATATTTTCCAATAAAAAAACCCGGATCCAATCGAAAGATTAGTTTTTGAGATAAAAATTCCCGAAGTTCACCTATTGTTCTGGCCGTTTACTCAGGTACCTCCCCTTAAAGTTTGTTTGGGTTCCATAAATACATACATTGTTTAAATGTATTTCGAAAGCGTATTCATTAAGGCGTTACCCCCACTTGTAGCGCAAAAAAAGGACCTTTTTCATGAATTTTTTTAAAGAAAACTACAAAACTTTTTTAATCGATCAATATACCATCTTAAAGAACACATCTTGAAGAACTTTCAGTAATTTTTTTATTGAAAAATATTACATGGTTTATTAGCAAATGGCCGTCAATGAAATAATGTTTTCATATACACGGTTTGCGGTGACCAACATTGCGGCGAAGTGGATCATCTGAAAAAAAAAATGCGGATGGATTTAGTCAAATATAAGTATAAACTAGTCTTTAATCGAAGGATTTTAAAAAATATTCATTTTTCACAAAATGGCGGACAGTCAAAGTTAATGGTTCGATTCTAACGAAAAAAATGGACGTTTTTTGGCTATAAAACGGTCATTTTTTTCGAAAAAAAAAATCGAACGATTAAAGACTACATTTTTATGTATTAAATAAGCCTGCAAAATTTCAAAAAGATCGGTTCATTAGTGTTCGAGTAATCTTGGTCACCGACTTCAGAAATGCCATTTTGAGAAAAACGCGTTTAAAGTTTCAATTCGTCGGTCGTTTACACAACGGATTCTTCTTTTTCAACGCTCATATCTCAGTCAATTTTATTCGGATCGACTTGAAATTTTCAGGACATATTCTCAGATACTTATACTTCAAAAAAATGCAATAAAAAAAAAGATTTTTTCAAAATCGCAAGTGGGGGTAACCCCTTACGTGTACCAACTTTTATATCAATATCTATAATATGAACCTATCAAAAAAATCACGAAAATATACTTTTTAGCGTCTAAAGTGAGAAGACCCCTTAAGGATGCGTAGATTGGTCAAGCTTAAGCAAACAGCTGACGCTTCGTACCCAAATTGCGATGGACAAACTTCTAATGTGTTTTTTTTCTGTCCTCTCTCTTTTCCCTCTTTCCCTGTCTCGACGTAGGCTCGCGGCAAACCGGCGGATGGTGTTGGTCACGTGAATCAGAAGGGTGCCAGCGGCCAAAAAGCTCCGGTCGGAGGGCAGAAAGGTGCGCCGGGTGCCAAAGGAGCTGCCAAACCGGCGCAGAAACCGTCCGCCCAGAAGGGTCAGGTCAAGGTAACGCCGAAGGCAGCCTCCGTCAAGACTGGCAAGAACAAGAAGAAGGGACAGAGACAACAGTACGATCTTATCGTTACCATCAATTTGGTGAGTTTGGCAAACTAATATCCAACTTTCTACATTAGATATTCCTCTCTCTCCCTTTGTGGGCATATACAGGGTGTCCTGTTATATATGGATAATCCTGCAACTCTCCATAGGTCAGATCGTGTCCTACTGTATGCTGGAATTTCAGTTTAGCAAAAGTTCCACGGTTTTCGAGATAAAAATCATCTGCTTTTGGTTTTTCTCATCCTATCTTTACAAATTACAACTTTTTGTTCACTTGGTTTAAAAAAAATACTCTTGGTTATTTGTTTTATCTAGAAAAGTCTTCCTTTTAACCTTAAATGTTAAGGAAACTTTGTGAAAAAAGATTTTATGCAGAATTTTCATACAAACCAATTCGAACATCCGACTTTGATAACCTGCCACGTAAAAAAAATGTACTACGCATATCGTGCCAATTACTTTAAAAAGTTGCTTAGCTATTGTCGATTCAACGTTTGTAGAAATGGCATGCGAAAAACCAAAAACAGATTATTTTTTTTAAATAACACAAAGCCCAAAATCTCAAAAACCGTGGGACTTTCACTAAACTGAAATTCCAGCATATAGTACAACATGATTTGACTTATCGACAGTTGCAGGGTTATCCATTTTAAACAGGACACCCTGTATATATGTCTGTGTGTACATTTGTGTGTTTGTGTGTGTATATATATATGAAAAGAGAGAGAGAGAAATCCCTCTTATCATTAAATGTTTCAAACTGTGAACTCCCAACCGTGATTTTCTGTCCAGAATAATTCTCCATTTGCCGAAATATAAGGAATCTTATCTACGTATCTGGTCCCTGCGCGACAATAAGTCCGTGCCTTTAAGGGAGGACTTATTGTCGCTGTTTTCCTCGCCCTTTAGGCGAGGGAAAAATGGCTGATTTTCATGATTTTTTTTTCAACAGTAAAGATTTATTTACCATTTTTGAGACTTACAAGGAACATCACTTAAGTGTCCGCCTTCGATTGTGCTAAAACTTATGTATGTCATGAAGCATTGAAAACTATTAGATACGTATTTTTTTTTGATCGGCGGAAAAACGGTTTCAACGGGAGAAACGACCCTTCGAAGAAAGGAGTGTCACCCCTTAATTTAATTGGTATTCAATACTTCTATAGTGGATTTTCCATCGCTTTACATTAGAAGAATTTTGGTTTTTGTTTCATTCAGATCGGTGGATTGCTTGTGGATGCAACTGCAAAACCACCCCTCGCCGCGCCTTTCTTTAAGGGGTGGTTCACCTCTTAAAACCGTTTTTTCGTAGATAACAAAAAATACGTGTCTAATACGTGCCAATGCTTTATCACATATATGAGTTTCAACAAAAACGAAGGCGGACACTTAAGTGATGTTCCTTGTCTAAACAAGTTCCAAATTTGTGTGCCCGCACTGTATATATTCAACAATACCCTTTGTCGAGAGTTTCTTCGCTCGCTACCTGAGATGCAGGCTCTCAGGTAACGCTCTGCCGCGCTCACTTCGATTTGCTATAACTAATACAAAACGTAGTTACCGGAAATACCGGATGGACTTGAACCCACTATAGTAGATTAGTTGAATTTCGCGCGCTTTTAGGCGGGAGTCTGAATTTGAAGGTCCAAAAAAACTTTTTTCTGGGGATTTTTTTTAGAAGGGATAAAAACAAGTTAGCCCAGTAAACATTGGAGTGTCTTTTCATGTATATTTGAAATGGATAAAAAAAAAAAAGTTTCAACATGAAACAATAAATTAGTGCAGATTTATCAGCCTATTCCGCGTCTTACCACTGCAGTCTCCAATCGGCGGGAAAGATGCAGCTTGTAATTCTTGATGAAAACAGAAAAACTAATAAAATTTTCAATTTTCATATATTTTTCTTCTGGGTGAATTGAGAAAAAGCTGAAAAAATCGCGAAATTATAACTTTTCTTAGATTTGAAATGAAAATTTGTTTAAAAAACACTTTGACGTGCTATAAAAATGATTGAAAAAAAACGTTATCAACGACTTTTTTAATTCACTTAAAAGAGATTTTCATACTGAATAAAATAAACTTTGGTTTATTCAATAGGGCGTTTATTTTTTTGCTATTGCGCCTGCTAATTTGGAAAAATCGTGAAAATGAAAATTCGAGAAAACGCGTTCCAAAGTTTTCAGTAGGAAGAAATATCAATATCAAATATCAATAGCTTCTCTGCTTTTGGCCTTGTGTCTTCGAAAATATTTGCAATCGGCCTCTGTAACTTTGTAATTGTATTCTTGGATAGTTTATCTATCAATTTGAGTAATTAAAAAAAAACGGTTTTTGGGACCTTCTAATTCAGGCTCCGGCCTCAAACAACTGGCCGCCGTCTTGAATACGGGACGAAGCGATCAACACTAGCGATTACCGCTCTGCTCCAGACGCTAAACTAGCAAATGACTAAAAAAAAACAAAAGAAACGGAAGAAAAACGTACATTTTTCTCAACCACCGAAATACTTGTCAAAACTACTCTGAGCTGCACCCCATTGTTTTTTATGAGTTTGTACCGGGCTCAATAGGTGCGACCTGTGGACTGAATATATATGTTTTAATTTAAAAAAAAATTTAATACGAAAATTGCTATAATTCCGGCAATAATTGCATTTTTGACATGTTTGAATTTGAATTTGATGTTTGGAGGGCTTAAAATATTTAATAAAGTATATAATAATAATAAAGTATATAATAAATAATAAAAGTAGTCAAAAAAATTGACGTTTTGAAAATTTCAAGGTGATGTAATGCCTCAATCGCTTTGATAGGACATAAGATTACCCCGCAAGACATCTCTTTCTTCTCTAACGATTGTCGCGGGCTATTCTGTTGCTCGTGTAACGTTTTGGCAATCGTCACTGTTAGAAAATTTCGCAACGCACTCGTGAACGAGTGAAGCGATCTATGAGGCGCTCCACGTGGAGCGAGTCGCCTCTTTTTATTCCTCATTATCAAAACTCATGCATCAATTCTTTCCAAATAGTTCTAAATGTTAAAAACGTTGGACAATTCCTTTCGATTCAATTATGAAAAAATTACAAACTTATTTTATCGATATTGCCCATCTCGAACATGTGAATAGAAAATGTAGGAATAGGGAATTCCTGTTCTGCAATTGAAACATTCAATTTGCCAGAAATAAAAATTTGAGCACTCAAGTTGCAATGAGAATGAAAAATGCACTAGCCATTTTCGGTAATGTCGAATAACGCAATTTACGAATTCAGGTGGAACGTCTCATAGAGGTAAATATATAAATTATGTCATTCTTGGTCGTGAACAAAACAAGTTCGTACTTAACGAGTAAATCCTACCTTAAATAGTCGAAAACAGCTCATTTTTGGCATAAAAAGATATAAAATCGTAATAATAAATTTCTAAACAAATTAGGTATTCGAAAAAGTATGATCTGAACAAAACTTTGTAATTTTTTTTTGTATAAAAATATTTAATTATAATCGATTACAGCCAATGTCCGGTAAGCACCTCTCGAAAACGTCTTTCGCTTTTTTGCAAAAATCAAACGGATTTCGTTAATATATTGGTTCATCCAATGATTGATCGAAGGACTTTCCGAAATATAAAGTTAAAAAAACCGGCGCCTGTTCAAAGCGACTCTCGATTCTTGCGCACAAATGTACATTTTTCGTTCATCAAATCGAAAGTATGCATCGGAAAAAAATCCCCCAAATACCCCCCTCAAATACTATATCTTTACACTTAGAAAAACCACTAACATTTTCAAAAAGTTCGATACACCAGTTTTCGAGACATTTCGCTCACCGACTTCGAAAACGTACCTTCGACGAAAAAAACGTCTAAAGTTTCCAACGACGCTCCGAGCGTTCCGATGGACGTCGACACGATATACTATAAATCCGTAAATTTTAATCCGATCACCTTGAAATTTTCAGTAAACATTTATAAGATGATGTACCGTTTAAATATATTGGTTTTGAAAAAAAATATTTTTCGACTTTTACGATTAGGCATAACCCCTTAATTTACTTGTCAATGATTGAAATATTGCGGCTGTAACGAATAGTTTCAAATTGTGAATCTCGCACAACCGATCGAACAAAAAATTTCAGTGATTGGTAAAAATTGGCGATAAAAAATGTTTGTATTTGTAGTAATAAAAAAATGACTCATGGCAAGGCCATGCATTCCTGTGGCACAACCGTGACCATTATATTCAAGGCCGTTGAGCCATGATCGGTTCGCTACTCTCTTACGAGCTACGATACACATGTTTATACGTATGCGCGTGTGTGTGTGTGTGTGCGCGCGTTCTAATATATATATATATATATATATATATATATATATATATATATATATATATATATATATATGTATGTATGTATGTATGTATATATATGGATATATATATTTATATATATATATATATATATATATATATATATATATATATATATATATATATATATATATATATATATATATGTGTGTGTATGTATGGATATATATATATGTGTGTGTGTGTGTACGGAATCTTCGAGTATATAGTCGTTCCAAACGGCGACGGCACTTTTGCGTCGCGACGCACTTCTAGAAATAGATGCCGCACGCTTTCCTGGATTGTGGGTGGTATATGTACCGCGTCGTTTCCTCTGCTCGGCGACACACATATCTTTTCCCGGGATCCGGGTTTTCGGTTCAAACATCGGCTCGAGCCTACAATATATATATATATATATATATATATATATATATATATCATGAAAAAAATAATTAAAACCCAAAGAGGATAAAAAAAGTTTTGCAGATCAGGAAAGCTCTCTTCCCTCCCAATTGAATTCCATCAGTAATTCGAGTGTGTAACAGGTCAGACTTGTAAAATGCAAACCACGGCGCCAGATTTTTCCTTGAGTATAAGTTTTTTCGAGCGGCAATGCGATGTCTGCAAATCCCCTTTGAGGATCGCTGCCATAAAATAAGTTTATTTCAGGCAGTAAATTCCTTCGAGCTTTTCGAAAAAGTTATACGTAACGATTGCTATTTATTGAATTTCAACGAAATACTGTCATTTGTCGCGTCGTGACTGAAAATAATTGTGGATCTCCGGTGAAATGACGAGGCGAAGAATACATTGCATTTATTTTTATTAAGGCCTTAGGCCACAGTAATTGGTATAAAATCATGTGCGAATTTAACATTTTTTTTCGCATGAAAAAGTGATTCACTCATAAAATTAATTACACATCTATTTAGTATGATTATCAAGCTGTTAGAAAAAAATATTTTTTTTTCTTTCGATGTACAAAATGGCCGAATACCAATATTTTCTTTTGTTATCTTTTTTTTTCAGGCGCTCCGCGGCGTAACATTTGGCATCCACAATTTTATACCTGGAACAGAAAACAAAAATTCTCGTCAATCTACATTAGAATACCTAGAGAAGTACGTACGGAATTTAAAAAATATTGTTTTATTCAAAAGTTGTAGGTATTTCATCTTAAGAAATGAATTTTCAGTGAAAAATTTTGTTATAACTGCTCATAAAATGAAAAGTTTTCGATTAATCGGAAATTCCGTACGTACTTCTCTGCAAAATGCAATTAGGAACATAACTTTTGAATTTGAAGTAAATCGAGTGAAAATTGTTGAAGTTACTTGTCACGCCAATTGGAAAAAAAGCTGTTTCGAGAAGAGTAGTCGGCCATTTTGTACATCGAAAAAAAAAAAATTCTAACAGCTTGATATTCATAGTAAATAGATGTGTAATTAATGTTATGAGTGAATCACTTTTTCATACGAAAAAAATTGTTAAATTCGAACATGATTTTATACCCGCTACTGTCGCCTAAGGCCTTAATTAATAATTGATTAATAGTAGTTACTGAGTTTATTTGGATTTGTAACTTTGTTGCTTCTCCTGGTTTATTTGAGAGTCCGATCACGTAGAGGGGAGGGAAAAAAAAGTGGCAGCGTCGAAAAGACCGACGCGCACAAGCTGCGAGGCTCATTCGCTTAAAATGTGACCCACTTAGGTAGACTGCAGCCATGATCAATCGATGGGTCCTTAGCACCCTCGACTGGGTGCTGTTCACCAATGTGTATACCCCTGACACACCATCCAGTTGATTGTGTTTTCTGACTCGTGATATTCCCGGGTATGAATAAGAGCCCAGGATTCATATATCGACAGTATTTACGGAGTGTGGTCGGAGTATTGGCGGATCCCGGAAATGATTTCCCGTGTCACACGTGGGTTCGCGAGAACCGCGCTGTTTCGCATCGATTTCACGCCCGAGTCCTTCCGTTCGTATCCTCGTCGCTCTAACGAGGCGAATGAAGAGGCTAAACCATTTACGATCATTTCACCCCCGCAGAGCGAGTTAGTAACATTTCGATCGCCGACCAAAAAAAAAGGCAGTCGTGTCACGGCGACGATGATACTTGGCATCGAATGGAAAATCGCTCCGAACTGACTCATCCGAGAGAGTCGCGCCACGAGGGGAACACGCACGAATCGCGTATCGTTCAAGGGACAACGATAAAAGCTCGTCTTTTTTTAATCTCGACTCGTCTCACTCGCGCGAGCGCAAGCGGCCTAGAACCAATCACATCGAACAACTGGCGAGAGTTAAAAACGGTCGAAGGTCGATACTTGAAACGACTCTCGTCGTATCTTCGCCACAGTGACAACTATTTTCTCGCTTTCGACGCGGCGGATGTTCAAACTCAAAGAGTTTGGTCTTTCATTTTTCAGAAAAGTACACATAACGGTCCGAGGGTAGCTTGGTATGGTCGAGCGAAATTTATCGAGCCTACTGTATGCATTGATTTGTCTCGTTTTATTCAACGAGTTACGACTCGTGGCCGGAAAAATGGATATTTCGCGTTTTTTTTTTTTTGAAAATGTGTGCAGCTTTTTTAATGTTTTTTTTTACATTAAGGAGGTTGGAGCGTTAGCCACAATCCGAGGTTAAATTTAATAAAAATACATGTTATTGTTCACACTATACTGTGTCTTTACGAATTTTTTGAACTTTTTTCACCACCAAACACCAGAGACAAAAAATAGTTTAATGTATGTAATTTAACGTGCGGTTAGATGGGCAAGACTTTCACACTAAAGGTTATGTAATTTTTATTTTTATTTAGCATGAAGATAAACCATTTCTAACAACGGATTAACGCAAACTGAACCTTTGTGAACATATAAAAAAAAAAAATCCTCATCTTGCCCATCGTAAACCATGGGCCAATAATCTCGTGACGTAAAAATGAATAGGCACAATTATGAATTACTCAAAATTTCATTGTGAATTGTATAAAACATTCGTTGTCGTAGTTTTTTCATAATAATCATCGATAATGTTATGCTTTTTCAAGTTGGTAGTAACACAAAAGTTTTTCTACGTTACGTAATAAAAATGTTAAAATGCATAATTTTGACCTTTAATTATATATTTTTTAAATTAGCATATATAGAATAAATCTGTACCTCGAGTGCATTTTTTTGAGGTTCATTGAACAAAAAAAGGAATAAACCGTCATTTGACTCAACTGAATCGCTCCAACCTCCTTAAAGGGTAGGGTTTAGTGGATCTTTTATAATTTTTTATTGAAAAATGTTAATAAATCTTTTTACTGCAATAATTTGTGCAGAGGAGACTGCTGCTCGGAAACAAATCATCCGAAAAAAAATCAAATGCATTTAGTTTTTGCGTGAAATTGTCCGGTGCTTGGTAGAAGGATTTAGAGGAATATTGATTTTTGAAAAAATGGTCGCTGTCCAAAGTGAAAATATCGATTTTTGGTGAAAAAGTGGGCTCTATTTTCGTTAGTAAAAAAAAACTATGCGCCGAGAAAAAAAATTCTTTTGTTGAAGCACGACTTTTTGATATGTAAAAGTGGCTTGTAAAATTTGAAGCTGATCGATGCAGTGATTTTTGAGATATAGTGGTCGCGATTTTGAAAAAGTCATTTTGAGAAAAACGCATTTAAAGTTCGCCGGTTTACAGAACTTACCTAAAGGGCGGGGTAAAGTATTAACATTTTTTTTTCATTGTTTTTTAATTTTTTAAATGAATGCATAATATATCAAGAATATTGTGTTAAAATTTCAAGTCGATCGGAGTAAAATTGACGAAGTTATGCGTATTTGAGCGTCTGTTGCTCCATGCCGTTCTCTTCTCTTCTGCGTTTTTCAAATCGTTTTTCTGAGACTTGTCATATTTGAAGTCCGTGTGCACGATAACTCAAAATCTACTGGACCAATCGCTTTGAAATTTTGCACAGTACTTCTTCACATAATTCACCAGGTATTGTCGAGAGCTTTTTTTGTTTTTTTTTTTTAATAATTACTAATTTTTTTTTAGCGAAAATCGGGTTTTTGGCTCCCAAGTGCTACGAAAAATCGAAAAAAAAAATCCTCCCGTCATTACCTCGAGAAACATCTGCTTTAACAAATGCATTTTGATTTTTTTGTTTCAAATGATTCTGTTGCGAGTTATGGTGCACACCGCAAACCAACTTTTTTTCGAGGCGCCTCCGGGGTTTAATTTTCACTCGCTCAATTTTGAATATTTTGCAATGCAAATTTAGGAGAATGTTGTTCAAATGTTACTTTATTATATGTAAATTTTTCAATAAACGATCACTATTCGTTACGCCAAAAAAAAATCTTAAAAACATGCCTTTTTCGCCGAATTAACTTTACTCCGCCGTAAAGGGTGTCTCAAAATGACGAGACATTTAAAATTGCGCGCCATTTTTTTTGTGGCGAACATAGGGTACTGATGTTTAACGACTGGCATCGGGAAGTTTTAGCCATGGAGAATTACCCGAAATTGTGAAAATTCACTACAAAAATGATGAAAATTTCGCAGAGACAGTTGATCGTGCGATTTGACGCCATTGGACTTCTTTTTTTTTTTTGGATTTTCTAAAAGGAAAGTGTATGCCAATGATCCACAGACCATTTCGGAGCTCAAGGAAGTAATTGGACGCACCATTAAGGGGTCTGCTCACATTAGACGCCAAGAAGGCTATTTTCATGAATTTTTTTGATAGGTTTATATTATAGAAATTTATATAAAAGTTGTTACACTTAATAAATACACTTTCGAAATACATTTTAAAAAATGTTTTTATTTAAGTCAGTATTTATAGACGAAAATGGTAGTTAAACAAAATGCCCTAAAAAGTGTAGATCTGCGCTGTTGATGAAATCTCGGAGATGGATCATCCGAAACAAAAATATCAACCGGTTTTAAATTGAGTACGTTAATAGCTATAGTGAATATCGTACGATTTTTTATATATGCAAAAATAACAAAATGGCGTACATTTTTCAAAAAAAAAAACAAAAAAAACGTTTTCTTTTACCGCTTTTGGCAAAACAAATAAATATCAACATTTAAAAAAAATCCTTGATATGCGCTATAGCTACAGTTGTAAAGAATATGTGGTTAAAATTTCATAAGGATCCGTTCAGTATTTTCGAAGATTTTATCAACAAGCCGACAAAAAACGTTGTTTCGAGAAAAACGCGTGTAAAATTTGTTTTGTTTACATAAATACATAAAACAATTTTTTTTATGTATTTCGAAAGTGTATTTATTAAGTGTAACAACTTTTATATCACTATCTATAAAATAAACCTATCAAAAAAATTCATGAAAATAGCCTTTTTAGCGTCTAAAGTGAGAAGACTCCTTAATTAAATTAGCCCGCAATTATGCCAAAATGTTATTAAAAATTTCGTCAAAACCGTAAACGTTTGTGAACAGGAATGAGGCGGCCGTTTATTGGATATTGTGATTCACACATAACCTCCATGTTTGTACCTTACATTAAAATTAAAATATTCGCACTTTTCAAATAAATAATACGTTTTATTAATAAATAAAAAAAGTCGAGTCATTTTGAGACACCCTATATAAACGTCCATAACTGCCTCAATTTTGAACGGAGCGATTCGAAATTTTCAGAGAATATTTTTGAAATGTACTTTGAGAATCTGTGGAAAACCGAGAATCAATATTTTCAAAAATTACAACTAGATGTAGCCCCTAAATTAGGATTTAGTTTACAGCACTGTTATCCGTCGGAACAAAATTTCTCCGGTTGAGCGAATTCCTCTTGCATAAAGTACAGTGTAAACTATTTACAATTTTTTAAATTAATTTTCATTATAGGTGTTTGTTTAAGGGGTAAGGCTTTAACATAAGGCACTGTAACGGCCCAAAAAAAAAGGTTTTTTCACTAATTTTTTGCTCCCGAAATTGAAGGTATTTGAAAAAAAACTTTTAATGGTGTTATCGGGCATACATTAAACTTTATTATAAAATTTTTTTACAGTAAAAAAAAACAAAATGGCGGTTCCACAGCTATCTTCCCGGGACATGTTTTGCTTCCAGGGCTCCGCGGCACGCAGCACCACTGGTGCACTTTTGATTCTAGAAAAAAAAAAAAAAAACCATTAATCTAGAGGGCTATAGCTAGAGAATGTCGATCGGATTTTAAAAAGTATCAATTTTTGTGGATTTGGCGTGCGTTTGAAAAAAAAAATTGATTTTTGATGAAAAAAACGGCAAGTTTTTTGTTAATAAAAAATCAATAAATAAAGTTCTTGAAAATTCCGATCGACATTCTCAAGATAATGTAAATGTTCACATCTGGTTAAAATTTCAAGTAAAAAAAAGGAAAATTGTTCGAGTTATGCTGCGTGCCATTTTGAAAAACCATGTTTCGAGAAAAACGCGTTTAAAGTTTTGCGAATAGTTTTTTATTGGAAAAAATTAAAAAAAGAAGTTAAAAACGAAATTAAAGTTCGCATAGGACCTTTTTTTCTTATTCTAGAGGGTTTAAACTATTTTTTAAGCCAATAAAAAAAAATCGATTTTTCAAAAAATTTACAGTGGCCTTACCCCTTAATTAAAACGTACCGAGTAAATTTTAGAAACCCTTGAAGACTCTTTTACCAAAAATGTTCTATCATTTTATGGGAAACCAATTGACCGAATTTTTAATTACTTGACGAATACATGGCCATGTACATTTCGTGGCAAAAGAAATCCCCTTCGCCGAGAGCCCACCGTTCCCAAAATAGTGCCCCTTGTATTCTGGGATATCGGATTACTTTTTGAAAAATCGGTAGGCCGTCTATGCGGATCACGTTGAGTCTCGAGCCGACAATCAAGTTGGACTCGATATTCGTTTGTAATCACGAGGCAGCTGTTCTGCTCGAGCCATGCATAAACACGTCGTCTTTATCGTTCGGATTCAGCCGGTTGTTATCATTTCAAACTATTGGCAAAATCTTGATACCCAACGCCAACATCAAAGATCGCGTTTTCGTACACGAGACCAGTAGGTCGAAAATTTCGCTTTTAAGGCGGCGGCCTGAATTAGAAGGTAAAAAAAAAGACATTTTTTCGGGATTTTTTCAGAAGGGAAAAAACAACTGAGCCCAGTAAACATTGACGTATCTTTTCATGTATACTTGAAATGTATTAAAATAAATTTCAACATGAAACAATACATGACTGCAAATTTATCAGCCTATTCCATGTGCCACTGCAGCCCCCAATTGGCGGGAAGGATGCAGCTCGTAATTCTTGACACATAAAAAAACAATAAAATGTTCAATTGTCAATATATTTTTCTTCTGGGTGAATTAAGAAAAAGCTGAAAAAATCGTCAAATTATAACTTTTCTCAGGTTTGAAAAAAAAATGTGGTTAAAAAACACTTTAACGTGCTGTAAAAATTATTTAAAGAGAATTTTCCAACGTCTTTTTAAATTCACTTAGAAGATATTTTCATACTGAAGAAAATAAACTTTGGTTTGATTCAATAGGTCGTTTAGTTTTTTTGCTATTATGCCCGCCAATTTGGAAAAATCATGAAAATGAAAACTAGAGAAAGCGCGCTCCAAAGTTTTAAATAGGAGGAAATATCAATCGCTTCCTGCTTTTGGCCTTGTATCTTCGGAAATATTTGCATTTGGCCTCTGTAATTTTGTAAATATATTCTTGGATAGTTTATCTATAGATTTGAGCAATAAAAAACAAAGAGATTTTTCGGACCCTCTAATTCAGGCTCCGACCTTCAGGCCTTAGGCCACAGTAACTGGTATAAAATCATGTGCGAATTTAATAATTTTTTTTTTTCGTATGAAAAATTGATTCACTCATAAAATTAATTATACATCTGTTTGGTATGAATATCAAGCTGTTAGAATTTTTTTTCTATGTACAAAATATCCGACTACTAATATTTTCTTTTGTTATCTTCTTTTAGGCGCTCCGCGGCGTGACATTTAGCATCCACAATTTTTTACCTAAAATAAAAAACAAAAATTCTTGTCAATCTACATTAGAATACCTAAAAAGGTACGTACGGAATTTTAAAAATATTGTTTTATTCAACAGTTGTAGGTATTTGAACTCGAGAAATGAATTTTCAATGAAAAATTTCGTTATAACTGCTCATAAACTGTTCATAAAATGGAAAGTTTTTGATTAATCAGACATTCCGTACGTACTTCTCTGCGAAATGCAATTAGGAACATAACTTTTAAATTTGAAGTAAATCGAGTGAAAATTGTTGAAGTTATTTGTCACGCCAATTGAAACAAAAAAAAAACTATTTCGATAAGTTTCGAGTAGTCGGCGATTTTGTGCATCGAACAAAAATATATATATTTTTTCTAACAGCTTGATATTCATACTAAATAGATGTGTAATTAATTTTATGAGTGAATCACTTTTTCACACTAAAGATAATTGTTAAATTCGCACATGATTTTATACCCGTTACTGTGGCCTAAGGCCTTAAGTAAACCTATCGCTATCGGTATGATAAACCAATAGTTTATTTTTTACGAGGGAAAATTTCTGCCCAAGTCTACGTGATTCCCGAGTTAATTCCAGAATTTCAGTGCGCGGAACGAAATTGAGAACAAAGTATGTTAAGCCCACTCCACGTTCGTTCCCTCGATGAGACTCTGATCCGCTTAGAATCGGTTATTCGACTATCCACATCCCATACTTCTCCCTCATGAATATTCCGCCGATCTCGAATCCGCTTAATTCTCTAAATTTCTCGCGTGAAGATGGGGGATCATTTTTTTTACCCCTCAAGTAACTTCCATTCTTTTCGTGTTGTGTTCGAGTGTAGTTTACCGCAAAGTGAGCCAATTTTTGGCAAAGCAAGTTATTGGCAGTCGTTTGAAAAGCGACTGGTGTTCCTACTGAAGTCTCGTTGCATTTTTTTCGGAAAGACTGCTCCATCTCTTGTTTTTCCGAGACACCGCAGGGGAGTTGTGCATAAGGTAGAACGAGCGCGCGCTCTTGATTTCTATAGATTTTGTTTAAATTATATCCAGATATTGTTATTATCATTATGCATGTTTGAGTGAAATTTTAGAACAGTCGACTATTTAGATTGGGAGATAATGGGTTTTAAAATTGCAAATTTTAACACTGCAGGGTCCGCATTGACCGAAAGTCAGGTCACATAATTCGTCGTACCATTTCTATTGTGTTTATAAATGTTGAAAAAAAAAATTATATTTAGATAGCAAACTAGTTAGGGAAAGAGTGAAAAATGTTTGGATTGCCTTTACTATTTAGTTTTGCTAAACACGTTCAGTAAAGACAGAATAAATCTCCGTAAAAAATATTTGTCTCCTATAATAAGAAGACATATGGCAACATATGGAACCGCAGAACAGTATTGTTCAATATTTCGAGAAAAAAAATTATCGTGTTCCTAAAGTTAAAAACTTTTATCATAAAAAAATATTTGCGTTATAAATATTAATATTTTGTATTGTTTATGTTATCTTCATTAACAAATAAAAGTGTTGGTTAATTCATAACTAATTAAAAACTTTGTTCGATTAAAAATTACTTCCAAATAAAAATTTGTGTTGCAGTATTATTTTAAATATACCGCGCAAACCTACGTCATTGCATACGTGGAACGATGCGGTGTTGATGTGTCTTCTTATTATAAGGGACAAATATTTTTTACGGGAAATTATTCTGTCTAAATTTCAATGCAGACCCTGCAGTGTTAAAAGTTGCAATTTTGAAACCCATTATCTCCAAATCTAAATAGTCGACTGTTCTGAAATTTCCCTCAAACATGCAATTTTTGTCCGCAGAGTAATTTACTGTTTTCTTGACAAAACGGCCGGTTTCTGAAAAATCGGCATCGTGCGGCGAAACTTGAAATCTATGAGATTAGAAATATTTAGTCTACGGAGTAAAAAGTTGTATTTTGTTATTTTGGAGTCGCTAATTTTTTTTTCGATTTTTCTTCTCAAATTTCGTCGTGAAGCTAATTTCAGTTGATGGTCGACGATTTGTCTCATTAATTTATGGCCGTTACTTTGAAACAAAGATGTTTTAATGAAAATGTCAAGAGGAGAAAAGGTACATACACCCTTGGCCACAACAAGTATTAGGCACCCCTATAAAATATTGATATTTTAAAAAGTACATAAAGCTATTATAATCCCATCGAACTAAAGCTAAGATGGCATCACCAAATATAAACTTAAACAATAGAAAACATCTTTCGGTGAATTGCAAAACATCTGGATCGTAAAAACGCTAATCATGTGCGTTTTTGATATTTTGACAAAAAGTTTGACCGTCTCCTTTGCTAACCTCAGAGTGGAGGAGCCCTTTTCTCCGATTTCATTAGTAATATTCGATTCTGCCGAAGAGTGGTTACTTTATTTTCCCCATCTTCAATTTAACTTCCTGTCAGTTTTCATTTGTTTAACTCCATATAAGCTCAGAGCGCCATTTGACTCGTACGGCCTACAAATTAAAAGATGTATCTTTTCTCCTCTTGATATTTTCATTAAAACTTCTTTGTTTCAAAGTAACGGCAATAAATTAATGAGAAAAAACGTCGACTATCAACCAAAACTAGAAATACGGAGTGATTTTGGAAAAAAGAATTTAGTGACCCCAAAATAACAAAATACAACTTTTTACTCCTTAGACTAAATATTCCAAACCTCATGGTTCTCAAGTTTCGCCGTTTCTTCAAGAAAAAAAAACTAAATTACTTTGCGAAAAAAAATCGCAATTTTTTTTTCACCGAAACTAAACCTAACGATTTCCTTTTCTAAGATCGTATCACTAAATGGTAAGATTACTAATTTTTCTGAGTCCAGCACGCGATTCGGCAAAGTGCGAAAATTGTGAAAAATCGACATTTTCAAAATAACGTACCGGAGACAAGAAAAATTGCAAAAATAAAAATAAAAAAGCAAAATGAAGCTAGTTTTATCCTCTTCAAAACGCCGTCTGGTAAATAGATTTAAGATGTTTTTCGCCGAGATATTCAATTTTTCGTCCGGATAGAAAAATTACAGAGTGCTTTATACTTTTGGCCAAGGGTATACATAGGTATGATCGAACACGTAGCAGATATAGATATAGTAGGCGCGCGTTAAAATAAATAACTTAAAAATTCAATATCTCAAAAACCATTGCAAGTCGCCAAAAAATCCCTCTACGGGTTGTTTTGAAATATTAAAAGGAAGGTTTGTGAAAAATGTATACTCAACCATAGAGGGGGGCAATTCGGAAACTTATCCGAAAAATCTCCTTGCAAAAAAAGACCCCACCCGCGGGAAATAAATCGCGTTTATTTGTGCGAAAGCTCGTCGCCGAACCGGCAAAGACAAAACAACGTCGGGAATCGCGACTCGGAGGCTTTGTTGCAGAGCAATGAATATCATAGCGTTCCGTGTGTTGCCCGGGTAACACACTTGAGGAATTCTGGCTCGGGATTTCCTAGCTAGAGATCGCGGTGAGACCGGCCGAGACGAGCCAGTAATAAATGTAGAGAGCTCAGTGAAAAACGTTTTCAACGAAGACCCCACCGACGAGAGAACCACTGAGCGAGATTGTAGTCCAAGTTGCGCGACAAAACGTGGCCCCGGTGTTGTTTTTTTTTAACAACAGCTCGCTCGCACGACACGAGACGCACGCGCGCACATTTTTCCGCGCAACAAATTCGGCCAATCGAAGAATAAATAAATATTCACGCTTCGATGAAACACAAACGAGTGCGTTGCTCGCGATCCTCATCGTGACGCGAACGTTTCAAGCGGATTTATCGAATTGTCCGACACGAATGTGATACGATAAAAATAATACACAGTGGAAAAACAATTAGTCTGCGGAGAATATCTCGTGGTGAGTGACCCAAGTCCGGACTTAGTGAACGCTAATGGCGGATACGGAAAAAAAGTACTCTTACGAGTACGGGAGACTCAGGCGATTGACAAGTACGATCGATGGCCAAATCAGACAAATAAGCGTAAGTTTTATCAACCTGCATTTTTTTTAATTCGGGAAATTCATATTCGAAATAAAATTTACACGAAGATTCCTCAACACTAGTTATATTGAATCCGTGGAACTTTTTGATACGAAAATTCGTATCGTGGCAATTGTGTGTGTGTGTGTGTGTGTGTGTGTGTGTGTGTGTGTGTGTGTGTGTGTGTGTGTGCGCGTGCGTTCTAGTTGAGTGCTCCATTGTGTGTGTGTGTGTGTGTGTGTGTGTGTGTGTGTGTGTGTGTGTGTGTGTGTGTGTGTGTGTGTGTGTGTGTAGCAATTGTGTGTGTCTAGTTGAGTGCTCCATTGTGTGTGTGTGCGTGTGTTTGTGTGTGTGTGTGTGTGTGTGTGTGTGTGTGTGTGTGTGTGTGTGTGTGTGCGTGTGTGTGTGTGTAGCAATTGTGTGTGCTCTAGTTGAGTGCTCCATTGTATGTGTAGTGTTTGTGTGTGCTAGTGTGTGTGTTTGTGTGTGTGTGTAGCAATTGTGTGTGTTTTAATTGAGTGCTCCATTGTGTGTGTTTTAATTGAGTGCTCCATTGTGTGTGTGTGCGTGTGTGCGTGCGTGTGTGTGTGTGTGTGTGTGTGTGTGTGTGTGTGTGTGTGTGTGTGTGTGTGTGTGTGTGTGTGTGTGGGTGTGGGTGTGGGTGGGTGTGGGTGCGTGCGCGCGTGTGCGTGTGCGCGCGTGTGCGTGTGTGTGTGTGTGTGTGTGTGTGTGTGTGTGTGTGTGTGTGTGTGTGTGTGTGTGTGTTCTAGTTGAGTGCTCCATTGTGTGTGGGTGTGTGTGTGTGTGTGTCTGGGTACCAAGTGTGTGTGTTCTAGTTGAGTGATCCATTGTGTGTGTGTAGTGTGTGTGTGTGCTAGTGTGTGCTCCATCCAATAATAGTTGATTAGTCAGTTGAGGACTAAAGCTATTCTAGCTATAAAAGACAAAGGTAATTTTAAGAAGTTTTTGAAAGAGTAATGAAAGCAGTCAAACATTGTTCATTGAGTAATGAAAGCAGTCAAACATTGAAGTGGAAATTTTTATTATGCATAGTTTTGAGTGTGCAAACATTTTTGTTCGTGTGTAATTTTTTAATTGAAAATGGCGGCATTGTAGTTTTCAACCTAGAAAACAAAATCAAATTTTTTAAAAGAATATATACAAAAAGCTATGGAACTGCGTACGGAAATTGGAAAATACTGTTTTTGAACATAGTGCCAATTTGAATAAAAACTTTCATTTTTTAACCAAAAATCACACGAGTAATTGTTCATAGGAGAAAGTTTATAACCAATCGCAAATTTCGTACGCAGCTCGATGAAGAATGCATCTGAGAAGTTCAACACTTCAAGTGAACCGGTGCATATTTGGCCGAGTTACTTTTCCGGCAGATTTAAAAAACAGAGTTTCCAGAAAAACGCGTTCAAAGTTCGAACTAACATTCAGCAACAGACATTTTTTGTTTCCCTTTATTAACGCTTCATAACTGAACAAGGTAAAATTTTAAAAAATTGTTGATTTTATGGTAGGTTTAAATCAATAAAAGAACCCGTACGATTTGGTTAAAAGAAATCAAACAGGGGGCTAGTTATAAAGCAATAAGAGAGTGTAACAGACGCTACATTGTGTCGTAACATTGCTTTGTGATGTATGGAATGCTTCGAAGCAGTTGTTTTGATCGTTGTAGCACAAAGCTACGCGACCTTTTTCATACACCGTTTGTGGTTTTTATATTTTTTTCCGATTTTTGTAAACTTTACCCATCCTCGAATCCTGTAATCTCGCGATAGGTGAAGTTCAAACCAATTTTGATCTAACTAACGCCATCTAGTTTGCATGAATTGTACTTACACATCATAGAAATTCATTCAAAAAGGAATAAGTATCAACATGGGATTTTGTGAGGACTTGGATGGTTTGTTACAGAACTGGAACACTGTGATATTAAGGGTTAATCTGCAATGCCAGCACCATATATTTGGCTTTTCAAATTAACATGGTCGTCTTTCTTTTCCTTGCTGAAAATTTGAAAATCGTCGAGTGGCTTCACCCGTCAAATATAGGGTGACTCAAAATGACCTGACATTTTAGATTATTAATAAAACGTATTATTCATTTTAAAAGGACGAATATTTTTATTTTAATAAAAGGTACAAAGAGGTTATGTGTGGAGCACAATATCCGATAAATAGCCACCTCATCCTTGTTTGCAAACGTTCACTGTTTTGACGAAATTTTCATTAACATTTTGGCATAAATGCGGACTAATTTCATTAATGGTGCGTCCAATTGCTTCCTCGAACTCCGGAATGGTCTGTGGAACATTGGCATACGCTTTTCCTTTCAAAAAACCCCAAAGAAAGAAGTCCAATAGCGTCAAAACGCAAGATCTTGGTGGCCAATTCACATTGCCGTGGCGCGAGTTAAGGGTTTACTGTATATACAGTCAGGAGGCCCAAAAAAATTGATTTTTCACGAATTTTTCTTGAGATGGATCTCCGGGAGCACCTCCAAAAAAGGCGTTTTGTAGTGAGCACGACATCTCTGGACTGGATCATTTAAAATAAAAAAACCAAAAATATTGTGTTAATATAATGGATTATCTTCTCAAAAAAATCGAGTTTTTACCAAAATTTAGGCCTTACATTGCTTATAAAGTGGAAAATATTTATCGGTGGGAAAAAACCTTCGATTAATTACAAAAAAATATAGGTGAAAAAATTGTGTTGAAATTTGAGACTGATCGGTTCAGCCGTTTCCGAGAAATGTTGCTCACCGACTTTAAAAACACAGTTTGGAGGAAAACGCGTTTAAAGTTTCAAAATTTCTGACACGTCATTACAAATGTGCGTGTAACTTCGAGAATATTCGCCGGATTGATAAGAAATTGTCTGTGTGTGTACTTAAATATACGAAAAAAAAGTACGAATAAAAAAATGATCTTTCGAAAATTTCAACTGTATGTAACCCCTTAACACGACCATGAAACTTCGTCTGCAATAACTGTGCATTAACAATGCAGCAAATAACAATTTCTATGCGTTGCTCGATCGTGTAATTCTCCATCACTAAAGCTCAATACTTCCTCATCCCAGATGCCAAAGAATTGGACTCTATTTTCGCGACACAAAAATTGGCGCGCTATTTCAAATGCCAAGGCATTCTGAGACACCCTTTACAATACACCGTAAACTTATAATGGAATGAGTATTTTTTCCGCATTATTTATCACATCCTCGCCCAACGACCTGTATTTTATGCCAGCCTTGTCTGGCAATTCGCGCAAATTTTCTTACCGGTGAAAATTCATGTTTGCCATTCCGCTTTACCGTGCAACCTGTCGTGTGCAGCTCCAGTGGAAACGGCCCGATGTGATCAGACGCGTGTCCGCGTTGGGAGCCATTCCCTCGACGATTTGCTGACACACGCCCATTCTCGAGATGAACTTTAAAGTTGCCTGCGAGTTTCCGAGACCACGCACACTCGTGACGGGGATTTATCTGCACTGGAAAACTACCCAGAGGTCCAAAAAATATACCGAAATTCCAAATTGTTTTTCTGGAAAACGCTTCATGAAATAAAAACGCATGTTTTTAAACACAAAGGTACATATATTGAGAGCCTTTGAAAAAAAAATCACAAAAAAATGCAGACAAACAACAACAAAAATGGCAGCCGGCAGAAGATGACATTTTTGTGCGTCTATTGGCGGTGGACACTCTCCAGCTTAGACGGTCGATCCGAAATGTAAAAACCAAACGGGTTATTCAAGTTAACAATAAATACGAGTCGTTGACGATCATCGATTTTTTGAATGATTTTTTCAAACGACGTGGCGACGAATTGAAACTCGAGCATACAAAATCTATGACAAAAGTGGTCATTTTTACGTGACTATTAAAAAATGAAAATTGATTTTTTTGAAATGAGATCGTCAACGACCTTTAAATGTTTCTTCTCGTATCTCCTGTGAATTTGGAAACAGTCCATTCAGTAGTTCTCGAGATATCATGTCCACGGACTATGAAAACAGTGTTTCGAAAAAAATGCCTTTACAGTTTGAAGTATGGTGCTGCTACCCCTTGCCTGCCCGACTGTTAGAAGCTGTAGCTCCTTCAATTTTAGGAATATTTCGATGAAATTTTCAGAGAATATACCTAATAGGTGATACTATCGAGTAAAATTTTTTTTGGTAAATGCAATTTTTTGACCCACCAGATGTAGCCCGCTAATCCTATCCAAAATCCGTTAACACTAAATTCGAAAAGTATACTTCATTGACATACACCTATGGACGAAATTGGACGTGAATGCTTTTAGTTTCTCTCAAGCCCAATGAGTCCTAAGAATTTTCTATCGAATGTATTTTGGACCCTTCCGGTAGTACCAAGTCTAATTCCAGAAACTAACAGAAATTACGATAACAGAAATAATAGACTCAATGAGATATGTTGAAAAAAAGAATTCCATTCCGGAAGAACTTTAGATGGCTTTTCCATGGCAAGCGAAGGCCTGAATAATGGCGAACGGAGCAATTTTCTTCTGGACCCTTCGCGCTTTCAATAATCTCTAAATACTAATGATCCCCCGGGGTAAATAAGACGTGGAGGTTGCGTCTTCATTCCATTAGTCGCCATAGAAAGTTTATGGTCTGGCAAACGAAGCGCGACGAAACAGTATAACGCAACAAACAGGAAGAAACAAGGCTATTGGCTTAACGTCGAGAAAATGTCGTAAACTGATGGCGTGTGCAGTGTTTCTTCTATCGTGCAAGAAACCTGACACAGCGACAGTGCGCGCGACCTCACGGTTGAGCGGCTGCCGTATATATGAGGTATTCCACGTGAATCCGGTTGACTTTTTCCCTCACCCCTGCCAATTCGATTTATTCCTTTTATCTGATTCCATTGACTCTAAAAGACACCCTGATTTTTTTACATTTTTCGAAACAGCCCTTAGTCAAAAAAAAAAAAATTCTCCGAAAAAAACGCCCCGATTTAAAAATCTGAAAAGATTCCCAAAAATACGTGATTATATGTGAAAATTTTCAAGCTTTTCCACGCAGTGGGAGTATGATTAATTCTGTGCTTTCTGAGCGATTAACGTAAAAAAAATCCGAAAAAATCAAGAACCGCTTACTTCGCGCGTATACTTAAATATTTTTATACCCGCGATGAATTTTTCGGAGAGTTTTTTTAACTAAGGGTTGTGTCAAAAAATGAAAAAAAATCAGGGTGTCTTTTAGAGTCAATGGAATCAGATTTTTTAATATAAATCGAATTGGCGGGGGTCAGGGAAAAAGTCCACCGGATTCACGTGGAATACCTCATACATATATGGATGTATATGGACAGCTATATACAAAGGGTTGTCCTATATCCGGTTATGAATCGATGATCCTGTCAACTGTCGATAGGTGACATCATATCGATTTTTTCCGCACACCCTAATATATATATATATACGATTATCCATGCCAATTTCGGCGGGAACAAATAATTTCTTTTTATCTCGCTATGACCCGATTGATGGCCCGAATAGATACAATACAAAAATTGCATTTGATAAATACGAAAGAAGATGTACAAAAATTATATATATACAGGGTGTTCTGTTACGAATGGATAATACGGCAACTGTCGATAGGTTACATTATGATCTACTATATGCTGGAATTTCAATTTAGTAAAAGTCTCACGGTTTTCGAAATTTAGGTTAGTTTTTTTTTCCATCATCTGCTTTAGGTTTTTCGCATGCCATTTGTACAAATGATTTGAATCGACAATAACTAAGCAACTTGTTAAAGTAATTCGCACGATATACGGGGTACATTTTTTTTACACCGCAGACTATCAAAGTCAGATGTTCGAATTGGCTTGTATGAAAATTCTGCATACGACCTTTTTTACAAAGTTTCCTTAACATTTAAGGTTAACAAGGAGACTTTTCTAGATAAAATAAATAACTAAGAGTATTTTTTTCAACCAGGTAAAAAAAAGTGATCCTCTCTAGAAATGGCATGTGAAAAACGAAAAGGACATGATTTTCATCCCTAAAAAGCCATCGGGCCTTTACTAAACTGAAATTCAGTTTCGACAGTTGCAGGATTATCCATTCATAGTAGGAAACCCTATATATATATATATATAAGTATGTAGCGTCAAGAGACTAAGGGCGTAGTAGAAATTTCGCTACATCGGAGTGTACACGTTTTACACTCTGTACACCCATCTGTCATCCTCGTATTTATAGGCATGGCGGATTGCCGGAAGTTCGAGACCTCTCGAGCCAGAGAGAGAGACAGAGAGAGACGGAGAGAGAAAAAGAGTGAGAAAGGGCGAATCGTTCCGCCCCAAAGAACGTCACGAGAAAATATCTCTCTGCATTCGCGTACGATGAAGGTCGTTCAGAATGTGATAATCGCGATTACAACAATTTGTTAGCCGGCTTGCATAAATCGCTTCGTTCGACAAAATCGACACTGTACATGTTGACGCAATGGGCTACACCGTTTCCCCATCCCTTGCGTGTGAATACTTTCGCCAATTTCTCACATTCCTCGTGGAAAACCCATTTCGTGCAGCGTTTTCTTTTCTTTCGTAATATCAGGAGTGGAGTAATTAATGTATTTTTTTATTGAGAAATAAAATTAGGGTGCCCTTGTTGGCGGAGGAATTTGAGACTGTGATCGTTTCAAGGTAGTATGCTGTGAGAGACACCCATGATATTTGCGAATCACGCCGATGGTGAAAGATAATTTATACAGTACCAACCAAAAGTTTTTGATCACTTTTGATAATTGCCGAATTATACGAGAATAATATAATTTACTTTATAGAGTTATATATTTAGTATCTTCGTTGCAATTTTCCTGTTAAAAATACATCTTTTTACGACGAAACTAGCTATTGTTTACGATTCAATTATACAATTTGTGTCTTTCAGAAAAATGGTGCAATGATCCGAAGTGATCAGACAATTTGACCAATACTGTATATATTATATATATACTAGGGTGGCCCAAAATTCAGCTCTATTTTTTTTCTTTTTTCACAACATCCTATTATCGTCTTTAAAGAAAAAAAAAAATTGTCGCGAAATCTGCGAGCGGTCAACAAATTTTCAGAGGTCGCTCAAGCCTCCCAAAAATTCAAATTTTCATTAATAATTGGATTTTTTTCCGTTCACTTCCCACCCATGAATTTTACGCTTTATAATATTTAAATTAACCTACCGAAAGCTCTGGCCGGTCAATGAGTATTTAGTGTTCGTTCAAGAGCTTCGAAATTTCCAATTTATATATACATAACCATATAATACAATGATTACAAAGGACTATAGTTTATTGGATTATAGTTTATAACAGGGCGATCACAGTTCCGCTGGCGCGTAATTCAATTCAATAAATTATAATTAGTCTTGCTATAGTTTATATATATATATATATATATATATATATATATAATGGCAAGATTAATTATAATTTATAACTATAAATTATATTAGCTATATTACAATATAAAATAATATACTCAACCATAATAAATTATGATGCCATTTTCGCAAAATGGCCTCATCCTCAATTAATTTTCGTCGCTTAAAAAATCGCACTTAGTTTGTTTATAGAGACGAGAATTGTTGATGAATCATAAAAATCGTGTTTATCATACACATCAGTGACTGTAAACAATAATTTCTTTAAAGCGATTAATTTCAAAATGGCGGCTGTGCAGCGTCTATCTCAAAACTGCATTTTTTAAGTTGGCCAGAAACATAACTCAGACAATTTTCAACCGATTTACTTGAAATGTTGAATATATGTTGAAAAATCCATTGTCTATGGAAGTACGCAGGATTTTTTTCTCTATATTGCATAGTTCATTTGTTATTAATAATGATCTGACGATTTTTTAGGCAAATTTTTGGAAATTGAAAAATTTCGTCAGATAATTGTTAATAACAAATGAACTATGCAATATAAAAAAAATCCTACGTACTTCCATAGACAATGTATTTGTCAAGATATATTCAGCATTTCAAGTGAATCGGTTGAAAATTGTCTAGTTATGTTTCCGGCCAACTTAAAAAATGCAGTTTTGAGATCAACGCTGCACAGCCGCCATTTTGAAATTAATCGTTTCAAAAAAGTTATTGTATACAGTCACTGATATGTATGATAAACACCCTTTTTTGTAATCTCGATTTATTTCGTAGTTTTTCTGAAATAAAATCCCCGAAAAGCCTATTTTTCGGCCTCTAGAGTGGCCTAACCCCTTAAAGTTTCAAAACTAATATAGGACCTATCGTCCAGACGACGGAACTGAAGCTCTCATTTGAATTTCCGCGTGTACCCACCGAGGCATTTCGACAGTAGGTCTTCAGTTAGGTGGTCGTGTATTTTTCGTACAACGCCAAATTGCTACTTTCACTGTCTAGGCTGCTGTTTCGTCCGTTTCGGAGCGTTCGGGGGCGCTTCGAAAAGTGAGCTCCAAAAATGTTGGAAACATTTTTCGCGTCTAATTCCTCTGTATGTCATTCTTGTGACGTTTTCACGTCACTCCAGCTTTAACAGTTTTACCGAGACTTTGAAACCGTTGGTAAAAGCCTCTTATGAGATAAGTTACTCTGCCTCATTCGACGAGTATATCTCACGAATACTCCATAAATCTAATTTCGCTTAATTGCGTCAGAGAGACATTAGCGATCGGAATGCATGACGGAGTGGCCGAACGGTCGTCAACCGTGAAACAGACTGACAGATTCACGTGGCTTCCGTTAATGAACGAACAAAGTTGAAACGTGTCCAGCGGTGGTCCAGTGGGCTGCACAGTCGCGGCCATTATTAATAATCTCGGGACGGGAGGGCTCTTAAGGAACGATGTGCACCCGTCGTGGACAGGCCGCGGTGGAGATTGCACGTGATAGCTTTCGGTGCGTTTATAGCAGGGCAATTGGCCAAAGTTCTCCTCTCTCTCATCGAGCCTAACCACACTTCATCCTAGTTTCCGTATATAATACTTCAATACCTGCCGTCGAGACATAGTTCCGTCTGGAAACTCTTTAACGACTGCTGCACGTGCTCCCGATTTGTCGCGTTGTTTTTTTTTTTTTGCAAATTTCTTACCAAATATGGCGGACGACGAGAGTTACTCGCAGGAATATCACAAAATTCGTCGATTAACTTTGGAACTCGGTTCCGAGCTCCGAAACTTTTGCGTTAGTTCGAAATGCAGGCGTGTATATTTTTTCGTCGCTTCGTTCTCGCGCGTTGTTCATCAATCCTGCTGCAGTTGTCGTGGAGAAGTGTGAGGTTGCGTTCGTGAAAATTAATGATTGTGAAACGACGAAAAAAAAAAAGGATTTCATATTCATGGGACGCGTGTAGTTCTGGATTATTCTTTGAATGTACGATATTACGGAAATCGTTGGAAACGCAGTGGTCGCGTGTTCCCGATTTTGTCGGAAATAAATTATTTATTTTTATCTCGTTCCGACCCGAAATATGCACAGCATTTTTAATGCAATAAAAAAATCGCTTTTGGTCAATACGAAAGTAGATGTGTGAAAACTATATATATATATATATATATATATATATATATATATATATATATATATATAATGCTGGACAGAAGAAGCAAAAAAATGCTTTTTGGTAAATACGAATTTTCATACGTCTACTTTCGTATTTACCAAAAAGCATTTTTTTACTTCTTATGCCCAGCATTTACGAAAATTGTGTGTATATATATATATACACACACACATACTTTTCACACATCTATTTTTGAATTTACCAAAAGCAATTTTCGTAAATGCTGGGCATAAGAAGTAAAAAAAATGCTCTTTGGCAAATACGAAAGTAGATGTATGAAAATTCGTATTTATCAAAAAGCATTTTTTTGCTTCTTCTGCCCAGCATTTTTAATGCAAAAAGGTGCAGATTCAAAAGTTGATGTTCGAAAAATGTATATACAGGATGTTCTTTTATGAATGGATAATCCTGCAACTGTCGATCGGTCAGATTATGTCCTACTATATGCTGGAATTTCAGTTTAGTAAAGTAAGTAACCTGGAATTTCAGTTTAGTAAAGTAAGTAACCTGGAATTTCAGTTTAGTAAAAGTCCCGCGGTTTTTGAGATTATGGGCTTTATGTTAATTTTTTTTTAATCATCTGCTTTTAGTTTTTCGCATGTCATTTCTACAATGATACACTGAAAAAAAAAATTCGTTCATCCATCCAAAATTCAGTTGCTTTAACAAAATGTATCTTTAAATACGTTCAACTGGATTTTTGGTTGGCATAAAACACGTTTTGTCAATCTAACTGATAGTTTTAGTGGTGTGAACTGTAGTTTATTTAGCATGTCTGAGCAACTATTAAAACAACAAAATTTCGAGACAACAAAGTGCATTTTGCACATTCAATGATTTTCTTTTCTCAGTGTGTGAATCGACAATAACTGAGCAACTTTTTTAAGTGATTGGCAGATAGGCGTTTTACATTTTTTTTACACCGTAGGCCATCAAAGTCAAATGTTCGAATTTGTATGAAAATTCTGCATAAGATCTTTTTTCATAAAGTTTCCTTAAAATTTAAGGTTAAAAAGCTGACTTTTGTTGATAAAACAAATAACTAAAAGTATTTTTTTTAACCGTGTCAAAAAGGTTACCTTTTATAGAAATAGCATGCAAAAAATAAAAAGCAGATGATTTTTATCTTTAAAATCGTGGGACTTTTGTTAAACTGAAATTCCAGCATATAGTAGATCATAATGTAACCTATCGACAGTTGCCGTATTATCCATTCGTAACAGAACACCCTGTATATATATAATTTTTGTACATCTTCTTTCGTATTTATCAAATGCAATTTTTGTATTGTATCAATTCTGGGCATCAATCGGGTCATAGCGAGATAAAAAGAAATTATTTGTTCCCGCCGAAATTCGCATGAATAATCGTATATATATATATATATATATATATATATATATATATATATATATATATATATATATTAGGGTGTGCGGAAAAAATCGATATATTTTTTTCGGTTGCATCCACCAAAAACAGGTGAATTAAGGTAAAAAAGAAGAATCCTCGAAGGAGAGCTCAAAAAAAAATTATTTCGAACGGCGCATTGCATTTGAATACTTTCCATAAGAATAACACAGGAAAATATTGGCACTTCTGAACGTCGTAGTAAAACTCTTCAGAAAAAAATCTCACATAAATGTCTCACAAAGATATTCACAAAATATCTCACAAAGATATTCTGATAGAAAATTGAATTCCCTACAAAAAAAGTCCGTACGAACAATTAGCTTACAAGGGGACAGTACGGCAGTCGGATTTTTGTAATTTTTCGTACTCATGGTACGCGAAGTTCAGAGCTCGAATATTAATATCCCAAAGCTCGAAGGAGGAGCTCGAATATTAATATCCCAAAGCTCGACGCCATATTCAGAAATTTTCGAGAAAATTGACTTTGAAGTTTTCGAGCGCACTCTTATCCCACAAAGATGCAACGATATTCGAACCGGGCTCGTGGCGTACCCGGTAGCGCTCGAGTCTAGTAATCGCGGGGTCGCTGGTTCGAGTCTCACTTCGAATTTTTTTTTTTTTTTTTTTTTCATTTTTTTTAAATGAAAAAACGCAAGTCATATTTTTAATTATCGCTTGATTATAAACATACATTTTCAAGTATCAATATTTATAACCAACAACATTTTTAGGATGAAAATGAAAAACGTCGGGTAAGGAATTGAATACTTTATTATTCGGTCTGTATTCGTTTGTTTTATACATCGGGTGTAATGTTACACGAGCCAGAGTGATAACCATCGTAAAAACAAGGAAAACAGTAATTTTCACGGCATCTCGCACACCGTACAAACGCTGCATTGTTACATTCGCAATTTTGTTTCAATACATCGTTCGGAAAACAAACTTCATTCACGTTCATGAAGATTTCTCTTTGATCGCAAAATTTCGAAGCAAACCACGCATATCTGATCATGTTATTGAAGACCGGAGAAGACAACTGATGATGAACAATAGAATGAATTTTTATGCAATCTTCTCTATCATTAATTTCACGTCAAACGATGACAAAGGCAAACGATGTACGCACTTTGTAGGACAAAGGCAAACGATGTACGCAGAACTCTTATTCACAATATCGACAGTTGCCAAAGCAAGCGTTATATTCACATATTTCAACATTTATTCTTCTATTTATATTCCTATTAACCTACAAGGGAGTTTATGTAAATATTATTACTGGATATTTTGACGTCGCCTATTCGCAATTTCAAGCAAGAGATAATCAAAAATAAGACTTGCATTTATCATTGACAATTATAATTACATATATGTGAATTAGCATAGATTTTATGATTTTTATCCCGGGATTATTTATTTATTTTTTTATAAATAATCACCTATTGTTATATATAAATAATATATGATCATATATGAGAAAATATATAATTATGTATAACTATAATGAATTTTGTACATAAATAACTATATATGGATTTTGCCCATATATAAACATATATAGATATATTATATTAATTATATATAATAATATGTGATTATGTACAACAAAAATTTATCGGGATATTTAAATGACGGAGGTATGCGAATTAAAAAAAAAAAAAAATTAAAAAAATTTTCGAAGTGAGATTCGAACCAGCGACCCCGCGATTACTAGACTCGAGCGCTACCGGGTACGCCACGAGCCCGGTTCGAATATCGTTGCATCTTTGTGGGATAAGAATGCGCTCGAAAACTTCAAAGTCAATTTTCTCGAAAATTTCTGAATATGGCGTCGAACTGCTTTGGGATATTAATATTCGAGCTCTGAACTTCGCGTACCATGAGTACCCTTGTTAGAACAACCGTTCAAGTGGTATCGGTGTTTGAAATTAATTTTTTTATTTAAGCGGCGTGCGCGCCCTAGCACACGCTGCCGCCTGGCGGCAGCATGCGGTAGCTCGTAGTGCAAAATGACAAGCTTCACGCTAGAGCCACGAACGCGAAACCGCGACATTTTTCCTCCAAATCAAAATCTGCCACTGCTACAAAATTTCATTCGTTATTGCGAAGTGAATCCTGTAGTAGGGGAGGCTGCCTCGAAAAAATTAGCCAGTCACTTGTGGTACTTTAACGAGAAAATTGTTGCTTTGTCGTTTTTTGACAATGCTGTGCCGATAAGTGTGAAGGCAAAAATGGTACAAGCTCTGCAATCTCGAGAAAAATCCAAAAATCCTTCCGAGCGAGTAATTGTTTAAAAAAATTGATTAGGAAATGGTGCTGAAAAAACACATAAGCGATTTCGTCACTCAAGAATCCTTATTTCTTTTCCAGCAATTCAATTTACCTCATGATTTTTTTAGGGTAAATATTGAATTATGGCCGGAAAATGCCACTTATTTGAGTTGCTTAGATTTTTTTTAAATCCAAAAGTCGTTAATAACGTAGCCGAACGTGGTGTCACTTTGATAGAAGCATGTAACGGTTCATTAACAAAAAACGACGAGCAGCTACAATATTTATTGGGCGTAGTGCAAAATCATCGACAGTAATACCCTAATTGCAACAGACTCTTGAAAAAAGGAATGATGATTATCAATCATTATAATGTAAAAACAAATCCTTTTATCTTATTAAATCAAATTAATTCAAGAAAACTTTTCGAAACACGATCAATGACGAACATCGTTTCCTTTATATTTCTTGTTGTACTTGATTCTTTTTTGTATCAGAGAAATATTTTGAGAACGATTCCATGCAAATTGTATGTTAGAGCAGAACATTCTCTACAAAAAAAAAACCCAAAAAGTTTTTTCGTAAAGCGAAAAATTCGATTTTTACAGCCTTCTGAATTATTTTTTTTCTATCAATTCAATTTCAGACAGCAATTTCACTTGAACGGTTTTTCTGAGCTAATTTTTCGTAAACACTTTTTTGTTGGAAATTCAATTCTCCATGAAAATATGTTAATGACATCTTCGTGTGATTTTTTCCTGACGAGTTGCACTACCACATTCAGAAATCCCAATATTTTCCTGGGTTATTCTTATGGAAAATATTCAAATGCAATGCGCCATTCGAAATAATTTTTTTTTGAGCTCTCCTTCCAGCATTGTTCTTTTTTTACCTTAATTCACCTTTTTTTGGTGGATGCAACAGAAAAAAAAGTATCGATTTTTTTCCGCACACCCTAATGTATATATATATATTACACACACCCACACACACCCACACACACACACACACACCCACACACGCACGCACGCACGCACACGCACACGCACACGCACACGCACACGCACACACACACACACACACACACACACACACACACACACACACAGATATGCTGTTCACGATTCACGAAATTCACGTACGAATAAATCATTTATTTTTGTCTCGTTCTAATCCGAATTATATCCGTAATTTTCAATACGATAAAACAATTCGTAAATTTTCGAAAATTTTACGAGAGCTCGAGACTCTCTGTGTCCTACACTCAGACTTTTGTTGCCCGTGCTAGCGAAAAACCTGATAAAACAATTTCTTTTTGGTACATACGAAAGTAGATTAAGAAAATATATATACATATAAATATATAAATAAGGGCAGAAATGCATTAGAGGTACTATATAGAGGGTGGCCCGAAAAGTGCCGTCCAAAAGAAGAATCTAGATGCCTCGTGTCAATACCTATCCGAATCACTTCCACGCATGTTTTCCAATCTTTTATCGTTTCCGAAAAAAAGGATTAAATTTTTTTTCCAGTTTTCATGTAGCATGATTGTTTATTTTTTTCTTTTCTGTGTATGTACTTTTCTTCCTGAAGTTTAAAAAGCAATTGGGAGGCATTTAGACTAGTATGACTAATTTGTTTTATCATCTGAATTTTAGTGACTGATTATCTCAAATCTATGTTTTGAACTTTTGATAAAAATCTAAGACATTTGCCCTAGTCTTCATCTGGCCATTCCTTTATTGCTCAACAGTGCTGTTCATAACGATTAGACGAGTTAAAAAATAGCGAAAAGAGTACATACACAAAAGTGAACAATTAAAACAAAAAAAAATTCTCGAAAACTAAAAACGATCGTGCAACACACATGGAGAAGATTCGGATACGTATTGATACAAGGCATCTAGATTTTTCTTTCGGACGTCACTTTTTAGACTACTCTGTGCATATATAATCATACATACACTGCCGTCCAAAAGTTTCCCCACTCAGATAATTGAGAAACTTTCGATCTCTTTGGATAATTGCAAAATTGTATTAGAATAATTCATTTAATTATACAGAGCTATATAACATCTTCGTAAAGTAATAAATGGAATACAATATAAAAAGTACAATAAAAAAAATAATACAATATTAAATGGAATGAACTATATTATTCTAACATTATTTGGTAATTATCCAGTGACCGGAAGTTTTGCTATTATCTGAAGTCTCCGGAAACTTTTTGCCGGTAGTGTATATATATTGGGTTTATACAGGATCATTTTTTTTTTTGGGATATGGAGAAAATATATATATATATATACACACACACACACATATATATATATATAGCACCCTCGAAAACAGTATCAAAAATGTATTTTTTGTTAACCTGCGGATGAAACTTAAACTCCTCATATTGATTTTAAAACAACTATATGCGATTGCCAAATTTTGTCTGTTGCAGTCTGAATATGGGCTCACGGAGGACCAAGTCGCGGGTAAGTTCTTAGTATGAATAGAAGCTTGTGCTTTGAAATATACATTTGCAAATGCACATACGTATATACTCATTTAGTCCTGGTCTGACTTTAACTGGCGATTTCCACTTATACTCGTATCTTACGTATGCGTATTGCACAAAGCTGCAAAGTCTAGAGATGGCCCATTTTCCCACGACATCATAAGGCAAATGTAAAAAGGGTAGAGGCTAGTATGTACCTATTAGCTTTTCCCTCTGATGTGTGCACGAACATTTGCATACGCAAATATGCACACCATAGAGGTACAGTCGCTCAGCAAATTTCTCAACGCCCTTCGATGTCTTTTCGTACACCACTCTCACAATTTGCCGAGACGATATATCTCTCGTCAGAATTCACTCAAGTGAACTCATAAAGTTTTTAATTGCAAATATAGCCTCGAATTGATTAACAGTTTCGCTTCGCTATTGAGACTCACTTGTAGGGAAAATAAAAACTTTTCGTGAATTGCATCGTTGATGTAAATTATGAATTACTTTGATATCCTCATTATTCTGTCTTTTATTGAGAAATAAATTGTCCCGGATAAAGTTTTTATTCGCAATATTCTGGCAAGTTTGCCAAGTATTTTTCATCAACGCGTACGAAAATGAACTTTCAGCGTATGATTTTTATCACCCTTGAGCATTTATTTCGAAGAGTCAACATTGCCCGGAAACGTTGTTCGAACGCAACCGAACGCGATGGATTTTTAATAAGATTTTTATGATCGTGGTGGGTCAAGTTTACACAATAACTGCATTACACAGTCCGGTGCACAAAATGAGGAAAAAAAAAGAATGGTTGGTCGTATACAGTGTTTTACGTTGCCAGCACGAGACGCATTAAAAATGTATGGGAATCTGCGGCAATGCTGCCATGGCGATACAAATTGGCTGCATTATTGCCTCGTTCGTTTCAAGCGTGTATGGAAAATTTGGGATCGAACGACTGCCTCATCGGGGAATTCTAACACTTTGAATTTGCAGTAGTTTTGCAGGAGTTTTTACGGGACATTGGTTTACTTTGAAATACGATGAGTTAACGTGCGATGAAAAAACGATACAGCATGATTTGGATTTTTTATGCGGGTAATTTATGTATGAAAGAAACTTTGGAAATTTTCACAATCATTGTGTTATAATTAATTGTAGTATAATTGTACAATATACCAGTATAATTGTACTATAATTATACAATATATCAGTATAATTGTACTATAATTGTAAACTATACCAATATAATTGTAGTATAATTGACCTACAATTTTAGTATAATTAATTGTATCGTACTGAAATTCGGCGCGGTTTCTCGTTCGGCTCTCCCGCATATCCTTACCGAACAGTACAGTCACGCTGTAAACAGTTCAGTGGCTTGGAAAACGCAGCATTCGTGAGGCACAGCGTATTCACCCTTACGAGTTTTGTCCCAATAAAATCGTATATTAATAAATACGGGTGAAACCATAATGAAGGGAGCACACCACTGTGGTGGGCAGAAAAAGGATCGCGTTTTCCCATTTTTTTGTTGCCTGATAGCTTATTTATTTGGGATTGGAAAAAAAATATGTTATTAAGCATACATTGAACTTATTTCGTGTATTTTTTTATAAAGAAATATTAAAAATTAACAACGTTATTGAGGGATAACGCCTCTGTATAAAAAAATGTGGTCTCAGGGGCGGATCGATAACTTGACAATGGTCGGTCTGAAAAAGAAAAATAAAAAAGTTTTTTAATCCATATACATGTAGTTCTCGTTGTACGTAGGCGTTTTTCGGAGAAAAAATCACTAAATAACGGGTATTAATAAAAGTATAATGTTGGCGAAATTTTTACTGATTTTCGGGAGCTTGAGAAATACTTAGGTACAAAAAAAAGATAACCACTGCAATCACGGAAAATTTGTTTTTGTTTACATTGGAAATTGGATAACTAGGCGGGAGGCCCCATATATCGGATACTTTTGTTTCAAATTGAAAAAAAAGTAAAATAATTGTTAACACGTTCAAGTTTGACAATTTTATGATCTCCATGTCACATACAACAGGATGCTAATAATCATTTTACACGTTACATTTGAATATTTTGAGTTATATTGTGTTTTACAAAAAACGACTGAAAGCGTCGTTTTCAAAAAAGTTGCCTATAATCGGATATCCGATATAAGGGCCCAAACTCCATTTTTCTCATATCTGACATTAGGGGACTATTTTCATATGAAATAAAACAAAACGTTTATTGTTTGAACTTTGCAATGATTACCAAACAATCAGTATTCATGAGTTAATCTTTGATTAGGTAGGAACATTTTGGCACAAACGGATATCCAATATTAGGCTCGATTAAGTATCCGATATTAAGACTTGACATGGCCGAATATAAACAGTAATATTTTTGTACTCATTGCTATTTTTCCGGACATTATATATTTAGTAAGTAAAATAAATGCTATAGTTCATCAAAAGTAACAAAAACATAAATCATTTGGACTTACCTCAATGAAAACAACACTTTTTTGAGAAAATAAATATTTTTTCACGCCAGCTGAAAGTAACATCACTTCACTGTTTTTCCCTTTTTGTTTGCTAGGCAACCAAAGTTTTGCCGTGGCGACATCGTACGACTAGTTATTAGTGTATAAAATCAAAAACAGATGTCGCTGTAGGAAAACTCGAGATACTCCACTATCCGCTATTAAGCAACTATCCGATATATGGTGCTTCTCCTCTATAGCTAAAGTTATGATTCCGGCCAGGTCGAGCAAAACGCGATTGAAAGTTTCAGTATACGTAAATCGTTGCGCTATATGCTCTCATTAAATCGTCTGTAACTTGCTCAATTTTCAATATCTCCACTTAAAATTTTGTAAACATTTTCTTGAATATGTATATTTTGAGAAAATGCAACAAAAAAAAAGTTTTTATGACCCATCGCAGTGGTGTCCTACCTCGAACAAAGCTTTTCAAATTTAATTTCAAAGCTCTATACGAGTGTGAACGCTGAAAATTGGGGTGATTTTGGGGATTTTTTTGGAAGAAAAGTACTCGATGAAATGATTCGGAAAATTAAGAATATATTCGGCTATATGTGACCTATATTACATAATTTTTTCATAGAAAAATATTGAGATCCAAGCGACTTATGCGCTGCCTTCGGAGGCGCAAAAAAAAAGTTCCTCCACTGCTGACATGATTCCAGCCGATTGAGTATCTGAAATCGAAGGAGGAAAAAATGTCGTTAAACTGGAAGGTATTTCCTGTACAATAACGTAGGATTTTTGAAAAATATCAAAATCTAACAAAATGGCGTAGTTAGGAAAAAAGTCCGTTTTCTTGCCTATAAAATGGTCGTTTTTTTCAATGCCAAATGGTCAATTTTCATCGAATCAAAAATATCCTACGTCATTGTAGAGTAAATATATTCAAGAGTACTCAGTTCAAATTTCAAGTCAATCGGATGATTGCTCTTTGAGTTACGATGTCAGCAAATTTGAAAAATCTCATTTCGAGAAAAAAGCGTTTAAAGATTTAACTATCAATTATTGCAAGATAAAATGATAGAGATACGGCCTTGAAATTTTTACAGGATATTCTTGAAAGTATAAGCTGTCGATAAAGACGAAAAGAATCGATTTTTTGAAAGTGTCTCACTGATACAGCCCCTTAAGCTGGGTTAACATATTGTGACACTTGCGACTGATTTTACTTTAGATACAGGACATACATGTCAGAATTCCAAACGTTTGGCTACCTTGCCTGGGATTGCATCCTTCGCCAGAAAAATTATTTTCTCGTTTCGTAATGACCGCGATTACATGCACGCTAGAATTTGTGAGTATCACAATTTCACAGAAAAACGATCAAAAAAAAATGTCACCCAGCTGTTGAGCCTCTACTCATCACAACTCGTCAAAGCCTTCATCAGCAGCGTACTTTTCAATCGCATGACTTCTCATCTGCGTCGATGAATCGCCAAGCTATTCATCTCGACAGCGCATTTCCATGCATTTTCCTACAGTAACATTTCTCATATTTTCCATCCGCCTTTCACATTCTTTCGACCATAAATATCTCCTCTTAGCCTTTTTTTCACACTTTTTTCCATAGAGACTTTTCATAGTAGCTGTCGCCATTTTTCCAGAGCGTTGCTTATTTTTCATTCGTCGGAAAATTGATTTTGACGTGGGCAAAAATGAAAGGGGACTGGACAGTACGTGGCACAACAGTGGCACGTCGTAACATCGCGATGCGATACGTCGAGTGAAAAAGCGCGATGAAAAACAAGCTCCGATCAATTGGCAGTGTATTGGTGGTGTTTGGAATGAAAAAGAGCTCGATAGACGCGAGCCTTCAATTGACCGTTTTATGAGGCTGTCTACTGCTATCGAGAAGAGAGACGATACATGCATCCTGCCGCCCGAGTTCAAATGGGAGGAGAGATCCAAAGAGCTCCACGGTGAAAAGTGCAATCGAACGGACAACGATTAAAAGGCTACTCTACTGTGACGGGATGAGAAAAACGATTTTTTTTTATTTTTCGCATTTTTCAGCTCTATTCCATTATAGAATTGATATCCTACTGCTGGTAACGTCGATTTCCACTTTGCCGACTCAGTACGGCGTTTTAAAGTAGAAGCGCTCGCTGCGCGCGCTCTAGTACGGCTACCCGCTGCGCGTCCCTGGCAGCTGTTTTGAATTTATACCCGAGTATACACATATGCACGTACGTGCACATACATTTACTGTTTAGTAGTAGTCTCTTTTTTCATTGTGCGAGTAAAAGGACGCTCTACCAGTTAGTATTGTTTAATATAGTACAGTAAACGTAAAACGCGTCTTTCTCGAAACGACTTTTATCATCTGGCGTTGGTGATTTCGGAAAAACGGCTTAACCAATCGGGCTAAATTTTTTACTGCATATTCAGCATATGTATGACTATCGCCCGAACTAGATTATTAAAAAAATATCAATTTTAACTTATACTTTCGCTCGAACTGTGACGAAAAAAAAACGAGTTTTTCGAAATTTTTGCAAAATACTACGCTCTTTTGTTATTTTGCAATATAAAATAATAATTCTAGTTCCGGCGATAGCGACAGTCACACAGATGAAGAATTCTTTTGAATTTTTTGTTTCCGATTACCTGGGGAGATTACGATTATGAATTGTTGAATAAATGTACATTTATATGGAAAAAAAAAAATTATTTTCTATTCTGTAAAAGTCCTTTGAGCGAAAAAAAAGTTTGTACCACATGCAACAGTTTTTAAGAAGAAATTTAAATAGCTTATTTTTTTAGCCGTCACAGTAGAATAGCCCCTTCAATGTCTTTCGGTTCACGTCCCAAGGCATCGGAGCTGCGCAATATTCACGATTCGCGGACCAGTTCATCTCATTCGTCTCGCACAATACCCGGCTCAACAAATTCGTTCCTAAGGTCACCTTTATTTCGTTTGATTCTCGCTACGATCAATGATAAATTAACACTGGGCTATTTTGCTCGGAGCAGACAAAAATACATATGGATATCTGCAATTTGATATTCTCAAATGATGTTTGGAGTGCACACGGAAAACTAATTGCCAATGAAATATCCGTATGTGCATATGTGATGTATAAATACGACTGGATAATTTCTCACAACGTGATTCACGCGCTCTTCATATTCGATATATTCATAAATTTGAAATCCGAAACTGATGGACGGGCGCTCGGGGTTTGGCTCCGGCGGTACATACAAGGAACATTTGTTAATCCTTCGTGGACACACTTATACTAGACCACGATTTTGCCACACACTGGGTCAACTTGACCCGGATAGTACTTCATCCACCTGCCATTAGGATTCCTTCGATCGGGTTTCATTCAAAAAAATCAGGAATACGCTCTCAACACTTCCCAATATGTCGGCATAATTGAAATTCAAAAAATATCAAATTAATCAGTTGTCAAAAATTATTGAGAAAAAGCGATTTTTGAAAAGTTAGTATTTAATTCAAAATTCGTCCGGCTCAAACTGACCCAATGTGTCAACGTAGAATTAAGTGTCCGGTTTCGTTTTTTTTGAAACTCATGTGACGAAGCATTGAAAACTATTAGACACGTATTTTTTGCAGCGGAAAAACAGTTTCGAGACGGCAAAACCGCCCGTCAAAGAATGGCGCATCAACGCTTAATTTAATTTTTTTCAATACTTCTATAGTGGATTTTTTCTATAGAAAAATTTTGGTTGTTGTTTCATTCAGATCGGTGGACTGCTTGTGGGTAAAACTGCAAAATCGCCCTTCGACATGCCTTTCTTTGAGGGGTGGTTTCTCCCTTAAGAACCATTTTTCCGCCAATAAAAAAAAACGCGTCTAATAGTTGTCATTGCTTTATTACATATATGAGTTTCGACGAAATCAAAATCAGACACTTGAGTGATATTCCTCGTTAGAGTTAAGGTACCGGTTTTGCACAATTTCCCCGTGCCCTGGGTAAATTCCGCATAGTGTAGCTGAAGATGACTGTACACGCAATGAAATGTAGGTTAGATTAGCGAAGTACGAGTGGGATGATAGAGAATCGTTCTATTGGATAGGATAATACGTAATAAACCGTAAGAGTATACGCTGTAATTTGGAAAACAAAATAAATAAATAAATAAAATTGAATGAAATATATATTCATTAATTTTTTTGAAACTATCTCACATCGTTCTACTTTGGGAGTTGTCAAAAAAAATTAACCTATAATTTTGTTCTATCATCATCGATTCTCCCGTACGTTTCGTTGCGCTCATAATTCACTTTTGCGTGGTGAGGCGAAACTCAGTCTAGACTATACAACCCATATACACAATAACGTACACACGTAAGGTATAGATGTATGTGCATGACTTTTTTGCATGTCACACACTCCTAGCTTGCTACAGAATTCATTTCACTTCCCTCTGGTCTCTGGACATAAGAAAATCTTACCTAGACCAAATACAAATTCCTCGCACATATATACACATACGTATACTCGTTTTTACTTTACATTCGAAGCAACTCTCGTTTGTGTCCTGGTATAAATTTACATTACGGACGTATATAGCACGCTCATCTAAACATTTCAACACAGGGGATTCGGTCAGTGGGGGACAGAATTGGTTTAAGAAACCCGGTGGGGGAGACAGAGAGAAAGAGAGAGAGAGAGAGAGAGAGAAATAGAGAGCGATAGAGAAATATATATATGTGTGTGTGTGTGTGTGCGTGTGTGTGTGTATCGAAAAAAATCATAAACGAGAAAGAGATAAAAAATATGTGCGAATGGATGCCGTTCGTTGGATTTATAAGATCACATTTCTGGAAAGTATGACGGTGTCTTATCTGGCCCCTTGCCCGCGCCAGTACGGAATCTCGTGAAAATACGTTCCGACACAAGCACGTGTACAGGAGAGTAGAAAGTGGTAACAGTTCGAGAAATGTTCGGTCCAAAAACTATATGTGTGCATATACACACACATACACCTGCACATATATAATTTTTGGACCAGACATTTCTCGAACTGTTACCACTTATATATATATATATATATATATAGTTTTATTCATGTTCAAAGCGTATATAAGTATACTACATATGTATTTCGAGCCACAGCAATGCTCGTGTGATTAATAGGTATCTCAATCCACGCGAGCCCGCGGGTTCTTTGCTAAGCTAACATGCTCCGTTTTTCACTAGTTCTCTAAAGACGCGACACTCCACGCATTTTCCGAGAGATAACCAATAGTCCCGCGCGATGTTCGTCGTGGCCATTCTATCGGGGCATGCACGAGAACGAAGCCGTAGGTTGTTGCCAAGAAGTCTTCCGCACTGTCCTTTTATTTGGTCTACATATGTATGTGTCCATATGTACACGGACACACACATCGTGTCTATGTATATTGCGGCATTATTTATACTCGGGACTCGTGTCCGTATTCGTGTGAAGAGGAATTCACAAATTTGGGGCCATTTATAAACGCTTGCGACTGCTAAAAATGCCGCTCGAAAAATATATCCGGTAGTTTTGAAAATAACCGAGTCATTGTGAAATTCGCCATTGAAGGGTGCGTGGAAGTCGCAGTGGGACGCTACCACGGCGGTTAAAACTGAATGCAGTGTTGCCGTAAAACGAGGTTGAACTGATATTAAGGGGAACTTTGACAGTTTTTAGGGCTACTTTGACAGAACGCGAAAATACGGTTTTGCACACATTTGTGTGCCCAGCGAGCCCGCGTGACTTTGTTGTTCAAGTTGGTAATTCCTTAGAAAAGTGACTTTTCCGAAAAATGAACCTAAAATTTTTATTTGCTATTTTTTCATTGATTGGATTATAAATGATTATCTTCAGTCGAGGGGAAGCTGAGATTCACCACCTCCATAAAAAGTTATGGGGTTTTGACGTTCGCGGAAACACGTGATAAAATAGGGCATTTTTGAACATTTCGACGCCTATACTGGGTTTATTTGGGTTTGCTCGTAAAAAATGTTTTGTTTGTACAAAACTTGTTAATGAAAAATTTCAGCTTCCCCCGACTGAATATCATCATTTGTAAGCCAATAAATTTAAAAAAAATTGCAAAGAAAACATGTTAGGCTCATTTTTCGGAAAAGTCACGTATCTGAACAATTACCTTCAAGTTTATTATAATGTTGCTAAAGTTGATTGTAATGTTGCTCAAGTTGATTTTGATCTCAATGATAATTGTAAGACTGATTAAGTGCCTATAATAGTACCCTAGTTACCTACTCAATATTTGAATGTAAAATGTTTCCTTAAGGGGAGAGACCTAGGAGCCGGAAAAAGGTCATTTTTGTGAAGTTTTTCAAGGAAAACTATTTGAAATTTCGGATTGGGGTTTTAATTATCTAAAAGTATATACATTTAAAAAAATGTTTAATTTTCTTCATTTAAAAATATCAAGAATATACGAGGATATTGTATGATCCTTGGAGCGTCGTAAAAAAATCTGCGTTTACGGTACCCACTGGCGTTTCGCCGAAAATCATCTTTAAAAAAATAAAAAGATTATTAAATTAGATAATATAATCTAGTACTTGTCATCGCCGATTTTGAAAATATCGATTTATGACAAAATGGCGGACGTTTGAACATAAATAGTGATTTTTGGGCCAAAAATTAGTTATTATTTTGCCTACAAAACAAAAACTAAGTAACGGAAAAAAAAATCCTATGACAAGTACTAGATAATGGTGTATAGAATAACCACAAAAAACCTCAAGGCAATCGGTTCATTGGTTTTCGAGAAATTTTGGGTACCGATTTGAAAAACGTGGTTTTGAGAAAAACGCGTTTGAAAATTTGAGAATGAATAAATCATGAAATTTGTCAACTTACATGGAATCATCGGTACCAGGCCCATAGTGTAGGTCTTCTACGGTCGACGGAATGTTCATAGCTTCTAAATCCTCGACCTCAACCAGATGGTTTATATCTCTCCTTAATAAAGATGACAATTTGTTCGTAAAAAAACGTTTTTTTTAAATTTTATTCCATGTATGATGCATAAAATATTAGAATTTCGTATCGAAAAGATGTCAAAGTAACCCTGACATAAGTTGCATTTCAATGCCTTGTCAAAGAAACTCCACACTGGAGGTTACTTCGACCCTGTTAAAAATATATATATAAAATTGTGGGCGTGTGGTGGGGCTTGACGTTCTTATACATTTGATAGCCAAAGGACACATTGTTTTATTGGAGCAAACAAAGTTGGAATTCAGAGTGTTGTAAAAAAGTTACCTACAAAAAACTTTCAAATCCTGTTCAGAATAAACCCATTTTACGGTACTTCGTTTGTTCTAAACCTGTATTGAAAGTTTGGGACCGAGCCACTGACCCGTCGAAGAATTATAACACTTTTAATGTGCAGTACTTTTGCACAAGTTCTTACGGGACATTGATTTACTTTGAGATACGATGAGATAATGCGCAATGAAAAAATCGTACGGAGTATTTTAGATTATAGGTAAGAAACTTTGTGGAAAATTTTACAGTCCTTCATAACACAGTTCGGCTCTCCCATTTATGTCTCCCTTGCCAATGATGAGGGGAGGACACGCTCCCTGTCACCACTGTGACAGGCCGGAAAAGGTCGTTTTTCCGATTTTTTGTCTACCAGATTATTTATTCGGGATTTGGGAAAAAAGTATGTTATTAAGCATACATTGAATTGATTTTGTGTAATTTTTAATTATAAACAAATTTACAAGGTTATCTCTGTATAAAAAAATGTGGTCCAACGACCGGATCGATAACTTGACAATGGTTGGTCTGAAAAAGAAAAATAAAAAAGTTTTATAATCTATATAAATGTAGGTCCCGTTGTAGGTAGCCGTGTGTCGAAGAAAAAAATCAACAAAATAGCGGGCGGAGAAAACAAACGTACTTTTGGCGAAAGTTTGAATTACTGCGGAAATTATGGCAATTTCGGTTTTTTAAAACTGAAAAGCAGACAATTATACACTTAGTACAAAAATTTAGGGAGCAAGAAAAAAATCCAAATTTTTGGGGGATTTTCAACAGGCTGTAACTCATACAAAAATGGTCGTACAGCAAAAAAAAAAAGCAAATTGTAGCTCTAAGTGTCTAGTTTTCGGATCTGAGTTTGACAATTTTTTTTTGAAAATATTTTTCGAGTAATCATAAGAAAACCACAGAAAAAAAAATGTTCGAAATTTTTTTGGTTTTTTTTTAATCTACGGACGTGGACATTTTTTTTCGACTTAACCTCTATATGGACCGGATAGCTTGTTTATTCAGCTTTAATTTGGTTTTTTAAAAATCTCGATACGAGCATTTCTCGCTGAGATATCGGTGTTTGAATGGAAAAAGATCATTTTGTCTTTGATTACCAATATCTCAGCAACCAATGATCGCACAGAAATTTTGAGGTTGGTTTCAAAAACTTGAATAAATTCTCTACAAGGATTGGCAATTGAATTTTGAAAAAAAAAAATTTTTTCAATCATTACATAAATTTGAAAAAGCGACCAAAAAAGGGCTTTTTGTGGTTTTTTGGAAAATCAAGCGCCCAATCAAAAATAATGCGGAAACCACTAATGTTAAGTGTGCCCTTTACTGTTCAATATACCCACAAAAACCCTACGAAGTTTCAATTTAATCCAGCCAACCGTTTTTTTTTCCCACTTGATCGAATTTTCGATCCTTACAAAACTAAAGCTTGCAAAAACTCAGTTAATTTGCTTTTCTAAAAATTGAAAAATACGGTAGTTTTGAGAAAAACTGTTGATTAGCTCGATTACCAAGAAAGCAGGTTAGTTTTAAGAAAAACTGTTTTTTTTTTAGACACTGTTTAAATTCACACAAAAAAATTATTGTCCCAATATTCGTAGAACGAATATTCGACTTGCCTTGGGGGTATCAACTTTTAATTTATTCAATTAATTTCTGACTAGGAAAATTAAAGTGCGGAAGAGGAAAATCGGTGAGAAAGTGAGTCGCTACATTTCTTTAATTTAGAGCCAATTGAAAAAAAAATTTAAAAAAAAAATTTTTTTTTTTCAAAAATTTTGGAATTTTTTTTTCAAAAATTTTCGATTTTTTTTTTTTTCTTAAATTTTCCAAGTCACTAATATAGAATTGAGAGAAAAATGAAAAAAACATTTTTTTTTCATTTTTGATAAAAATTATGACATTTTCAGAGCGAAATTCTTGCTCCTTTAATTTTTTCAAAAATTCGATCAAGTGGGAAACAAAAACGGTTGACTGGATTAAATTGAAACTTCGTAGGGTTTTTGTGGGTATATTGAATAGTAAAAGGCACACTTAACATTAGTGGTTTCCGCAATATTTTTGATTGGGCGCTTGATTTTCCAAAAAACCACAAAAAGCCCTTTTTTGGTCGCTTTTTCAAATTCATGTAATGGTTGAAAAAATTTTTTTTTTTCAAAATTCAATTGCCAATCCTTGTAGAGAATTTATTCAAGTTTTTGAAACCAACCTCAAAATTTCTGTGCGATCATTGGTTGCTGAGATATTGGTAATCAAAGACAAAATGATCTTTTTCCATTCAAACACCGATATCTCAGCGAGAAATGCTCGTATCGAGATTTTTAAAAAACCAAATTAAAGCTGAATAAACAAGCTATCCGGTCCATATAGAGGTTAAGTCGAAAGAAAAAAAATTCCACGTCCGTAGATTTAAAAAAAAAACCAAAAAAATTTCGAACATTTTTTTTTCGGTGGTTTTCTTATGATTACTCGAAAAATATTTTCAAAAAAAAATGTTCAAACTCAGATCCGAAAACTAGACACTTAGAGCTACAATTTGCTTTTTTTTTTGCTGTACGACCATTTGTGTATGAGTTACAGCCTGTTGAAAATCCCCCAAAAATTTGGATTTTTTTCTTGCTCCCTAAATTTTTGTGCGAAGTGTAGTTGGAATTACGATTCCGGCCAGGTCGAGAAAAACGCGATTGAAAGTTTAAGTATACGTAAGTCGTTGCGCTACCTGCTCTCACTAAATCGTCTATAACTCGGTCAATTTTCAATATTTCAACTTGAACATTTTTTCACATATTCTTGAATATATATACTTTGGGAAAAAGCAATACAAAAATCATTTTTTTCGAGCCATCAAGGTGTCCCACCTTAAAGTATTCCTTTCGCGGAGGGTCTTGTTTTGCGGAGGCGTAAGGAGGGCTCTTTATCACATATATATGACACGTATTTTTATTTATCTGCGGAGAATCGGTTTTGGGGGGGGGGGGGAGAAACATCCCTCAAAGAAAGTCGTCCCGAGAGATGGTGGCGCAGTTCCACCCACAAGTAGTCCATCGATTCGAATGAAACAAAAACCAACATTCTTCTAATGTAATGTAATGAAAAGTCCACTATAGAAATATTGGATAAAAATTAAATTACGGGGTGACACGCCTTTCTTTGGGGAGGGGGTCGTTCACCCCCTTAAAAACGTTTTTCTGCCGATTAAAAAAATCCGTGTCAAATAGTTTTCAACGCTTTAACACATATATGAGTTTCAACGAAATCGAAGACGGAAACTTAAAGGATGTTCCTTGTTAGTAAGAAAAGTCACAATCAACTATTATGCCCAACTGATATGATTAACTGCAATAAAACATTTAGCGCAAACTTAGTAGATTTAGATATTTTTGCATTTTCTGTGAAAAGTCGCGACTACGAAAATTCTTCTGCTAGTCACATTTTTCTAAGTTTTATCGTTAATGTGTTCTTTAAACATTCGCGTGAGCAGTTTATATCAGTCATCTAGAGTTATTTAGTGTATGCATTATTACGTAGAAATGTGGCCAGCGTCGTCTCCATAAAGCTCCGTATGAATGAGACGATTTTTAGAGTTGCAATTTTTCGTTAAAAGTTCGGTAACTTGGCTTGAAATTTTACCAGTATACTGGGATTTATTTCTACTTGATTATGGACGAAAATAAGTGAATCGGTAAATATTCGGGTACGTCAAAGGAATTCCTTAAGTGGTCTTTTCACTTGAGAAACTAAAAAAAGCTATTTTCATGAATTTTTTTGATAGGTTTATATTATAGATATTGATATAAAAGTTATTACACTTAGAGAATACACTTTCGAAATACATACAAAAATTTCTCAATGTATTTATGTAACCCAAACAAACTTTAAACGCGTTTTTCTCGAAACAACGTTTTTCGACGGCTTGTTGATAAAATCTTCGAAACTACTGAACCGATTCTTATGAAATTTCAACCACATATTCTTAACAACTATAGATTTAGCGCATAACAAGGATTTTTTTAAATTTTACTACGATACTTACTTTTTTTGCCAAAAACAGTGGAAAAAACACGTTTTTTTTCGAGAAATTTCCACCATTTTGTTATTTTTGCATATATCAAAAATCGTATGATATGCGCTATAGCCATTAACACACTGAATCTAAAACGGTTTAATTGTTTTGATTCGGATGATCCATCTCCGAGATTTCATCAACAGCGCAGAACTACAATTTTTTAGGACATTTTTTGAACTTCCATTTTTGTCTATAAATAAATAAATAAATAAATAATTTAAAAAAAATGTATTTTGAAAGTAAATTTATTAAGTGTAACAGCTTTTATACCAATATCTATAATATAAACCTATAAAAAAAATTCACGAAAATAGCTTTTTTTAGCGTCTAAAGTGAGAAGACCCCTTAAGGGGTCATTTACAGTCAGGAGGCCCAAAAAGATCGATTTTTCAAGAATTTTTCTTAACAAGATCTTCCAATCTATTGACGTAAAAATTTGTACACATATTATGGTAACTTTTAACTGTATTTTAACATTTTTAATTTGTAAAAATAATTATTGTGAACGCTGCTATAGGTGATCTCCGGGAGCACCTCTAAAAAAAAGCCCCTTTCGGCGAGCACGATATCTCTGGACTGGATCATCGAAAATGAAAAAAAAACCAAAAATAATTCGTTAATATACTGGATTATCTTATAATTGATCGAAGGAATAAGCAAAATAATATTTTTTGACAAAGTGGCGGCTTCTCAAAAAAAAACTCGATTATTGACAAAAATTTAGGCTTTAAATTATTTATAAAATGGAAAATATTTATCGGTGAGAAAAAAACTTCCATTAATTACTAAAAAACATACTTCAAAGATTCTGTTAAAATTTGAGACTGATCGGTTCAGCGGTTTCCGAGAAATCTTGCTCACCGACTTTAAAAACAGTTTTTGGAAAAACGCGATTAAAGTTCGAAAAGCACTTTCGAATGCTCTGACACGTCATTACAAATGTGCGTGTAACTCTGAGAATATTCGCCGGATTGTTAAGAAATTTTCTGTGTGTGTACTCAAACACAGTACGAAATTTTTTTTTTTTTAAATCGATTTTTCGAAAATTTTAACTGTATATAACCCCTTAAGCCACTTACGACTAATTTCACATTGCTCCAGGACATACCTGTCAGAATTTTGAATTGTTGCCTCATTTGCCTGGTGTCACTCGTACATCCTAAAATATTGGACCTACCGTCTACTTTCCATGTTTGATCAACGAGACGCTTCGTACGGTCCAACTCGTCCAATACCGCTGACCGTTTGCTTTTTGTCGCTGCAGAATTCAAGGAAGCTTTCATGCTCTTCGACAAGGACGAGGATGGAATGATCACGATGGCGGAGCTCGGTGTGGTCATGCGCTCGCTCGGCCAGCGACCATCGGGTAAGACAACATGTTTTTCTTTTTTCATCAAACATTTGTTTTTTTTTCCCCCCAACCTCCCCCGAACAATAGCCAAACTGTAACGATAAAGTTGCGCGCCCGCCCGTATACGAAAGACGATATATTGGCGCGAGTTCAAAGGGAAAGCTGCACAAATGGTTATCGTCACTGTGTGGGTGTTCGTGTGTGTGTGGGTGTGTATAAGTGAGTATGCAGATTGGAAATCGCACAATGGTGATCCGGAGAGGTCAATTCTTTCCTGCATATCGATTCTCTCCATTCTTGTCGAACTCCAGCTGATATCGCCAAGAGATTGCGGGCCACAGTAGGAGAAAAGCCCAAAAACCTGGCCAAAACCTCAAATGACCTTTGACGGGAATGAAAATTGGCTTACAGGGGTTTTCAAGGTCGCTGATTACGAATCTGAAAGCCAAATTATCGTAAACAAAATGGCCGATCCAATATGGCTGACATGAATGTTAAAAACTTGCCAGATGTCGACAAAAATTGGTATTTACGGGTTTTCAAGGTCGCTGATTACGAATCCGCAAGCCAAATTATCGTAAAAAAAATGGCCGATCCAATATGGCCGACATGAACGTTAAAAAGTTACCAGATGTTGACAAAAATTGGTATATACGGGTTTTCAAGGTCGCTGATTACCAATCCGATATCTATTGTTTATAACTTGCAACAAAGAGCTTACAGCAAATTGTTATAAACAAAATGGCCGAGTATCCTGCTAAATAGATAAATTAATATATTTAAAAAAATCATCATAATAAAATAAACGTGAACAGTGTATTCTACGCAATTATTATTTTTATTTCCAAAATACATACGGAACGTTTCAAAAATAGAAAATTTTATTCTTAATCAAAATCGTAATCGGAGTCGGAGTCGGAGTCAGAATCATTATCCGAGTTTGTATCTATTACAACTCCCGGCACGGCTTCAATCTCGGCGCAAAATTCGTCTGCTGCAGCAGTCACTTTAGGAGCGATCAACATCGCTACAGCTTCCGGCGACAAACTCTTCAGCTTCTTCTGTGGTAGTCTTCTGACACTTGATCGTATCGAAAAAGTATCGAAAAAGTCTGTTTCGCGTCCTCAGGCACTACAACTGTACGTCCGGTGTCCTTGGAAATTTTTTCTACCATAAATTCGATCAAGGAAGCGAATTTATCGGATAAATGCTCGCTGATTATCAGAAATACTTCTTTCCTTGTCAGCACCAATTCTTTGTAACCGGATCCTGTAATGAAGACATAAAATTGTAGAAAATTGGTGTTAAAGGAAAAGATAAAATTTTCAATTAATACAAAAACTTGAACAATGTACATTATTTTACCAAATAAATAACCGCAATAAGTGAAATAATTTTAAGAAAATTAGACAGAAAATATTGACATGGATTTGGTTAAAAGAAAGCTTTGCTTACTATATAATATATATATATTCAAATATTTTATTTGAATGTTATAACATTTCATTCATATTTAAGAAATTTTTATGTGGTTGATTTTAATATGTATATATATATATGCATACGTATATATCATAATTAAATCACAGAAAATTTATATATATATATATATATACACATACATATATATTAAAATAATTTATTTCAAGCGTATAACAGCCGTCTTGTCCGTTATGATGCTACTTCACCCATTCTCAGGTAGAGGCGCAGAGGCTGCTCAATAGTGCCGCGTGCACGCTCGGCTACCGCACGATGCGAAAAAAATCATAACGGACAAGACGCACGTTTTCCGCAGGTAACTCTTGTAAATTTCGAAAGCTTATACATTAAACTAAAGGCCGAGACTAGGAGCTTTGCAAAATGTGACAAAATATATAACTTTTCGGACCGTTGAAAATATAAGTTTTCAAAATTATTCAATTTTATTTATGCCGAAGGCTATACTACATTTCAATCATTTATACATAAACTTTAGATTCAACCGATGTAAAAACATGTTCTACATACCTCCAGAAGTCGTATCCATGTTGCAGAATTGAAATTAAACCCGTCACTTTAACGTTATGGGTTTTTGAAGTCAGCGTTATTTTCGTCTGTTCAGCGCGTGACACGTACACTCTTCACGAACACTAACTGCCAACTGACGCTGCGGCGCAGGTATACACTTAAAGGGCTTTCCCTTCCACAATAGAATGCAGTTACTAGTCCTCTACCTGAATGACTACTCAACTGACCCTATTTCGAAAATTTATTTTTTGGGGTTTTGGCCAGGTTTTTGGGCTTTTCTCCTACTGTGCGGGCGTACAGGGGTGCTTTTCGCACGTGTATGACGCATCGTTGCACATGGAACTCCGGGCGCGTATGGAATAAAAGCGCACTCCATCCGTTTTATTCGACGAACCCAAAGACCCAGGGCTCCGCGCTTCCGCACGAATTGTATAGGGTTTATCAGAACGAACTGACATTTTAATTTATTGATAAAACGTATTGTTTATTTGATAAGTACGAATGTTTTTATTTTAAGGGGTCACGTGGCTGTCGAAGCCAAAAAAGTATATTTTCTCCATTTAAAGAAACATATAATATTGAAATTATTTTATTCAAAATGCCAAGCACGTAAAAGAGCAACGTTTCAAAAATATTTTTTTTTTTAAATCACCCGAAAATTTGGGAAATTCAGCCGGCGAATATTTCGATTTTTTTAAAACATAATTTGCATTCTTAAAGTGTTTAAAAGACGACTTTTTGTTTATTTGGGTTGTCAAAAACGAAAATTAAACACGATTTTCTATAACGTTAAACTTTAAATGCGTTTTTCCGGAAGCAGCCTTTTTCGGCGCGCGGGCCGCTTTACAGCTCAACGGATGAACCGATTCACATCAATCGCTGCACCATTGAGAGGAAATTCAATTTGCGCCGCCATCAGGAAGCGATTCGTGTCAAAAATTGATTACGAAAAAAAAATTTCGTCCGTTGAAGCAAAAAGATTGGGTTTTTTTTAAGCGGCTGTCAATTTTTTATCCAGGGGTTTTTCAAAAAATAAAAAACGCCAAGGCCCACCAAATTTAGTCTAGTTTAATAATGTTTAACCCGTTTTTGTTTCAAATTAAATGGCAAGGCTGTAGAGCGCCCCGCGCAGACCAAAATACGCCGTGCATGGCTTTATTTGACGGCAGCTGGAGCCGCTATTTTGGATTTTTTTTTTTATAAAATAAATTGGAATTTACCCTCTATTGATAGAAGAATAAAATACGTTGAAATCCATTTCCAAACGTATTTATTTCATATAAAACAAAAATCCCGAAGGTCATACATGTTTCGTGCCTCTTGACTGTCACCTCTCCTTAACCCTTTCTTGACACGCTTGTATTTGGAACCGGCTTTGACACACTGGGTCAATTTGACCCGGATCCACTTCATCCACCTGCCCTAGCAACCCCTCCGTCGGTTTTTATTGAAAAAAATCCGGCATACACTTTGAACATTTCGTAAAATGTCTGCATAATTAAAGTTTGAAAAAAATAAAATTGTATTGTTGTAAACAAAATTTGAAAATGTTCAATTTTGGGCAAATGAGCATTTTATTTCAAATTAGTCCGGGTCAAAATGACCCGCAAGAGAAGATCGCGAGGCCGATCTCTCCAGTTTCGAAGAAATTTGGCATGCTTGTAGAATAGGTGAAAATAGGCGACACGTATTTTTTTATATCTGCAGAACCCGTTTTTTAAGGGTTGAAACACACTCTCGAAAATAGGGGTGTTTTTCGTTTTTCGGTGACAACGTTTTAACGGTACGAGATATGGAAATATTTCGTATTGCAACAATGTTTATGTTTTCGTGTACTATACATTGAAGATAAGAACGATAACGTTATCGACGAAAAACGAAAAACACCCCTATTTTCGAGGGTGTGTTTCACCCCTTAAAAATCGGGTTCCAGAGATATAAAAAAATACGTGTCGTCTATTTTCATCCATTCTACAAGCATGCCAAATTTCATCGAAATCGGAGAGATCGACCTCGCAACCTTTCCTTGCCAGTGTGTCAAGGAAGGGTTAAAGTTTCAACACTGATGAAGGAGCTTTCGTCCATACGATGGAATTGAAGCTCCCATTTGAATTTTGCGTGTACCCACCGAGGCATTTCGATAGTAGGTCTTCACAAGTTAGGTCGTTGTTTATTTTTTCGTGCAACGACTGGACTAAACGATTCCAAATTGCTACTTCCACCGTCTAGGCGGTTTCGCGCGTTTCGGAAGTAGATCATTAAAAAATTTTCAAAGATTTTTTCGCGTGTTATTCTTTTGCATATCATTCCTATATTTCTACATCATTTAAGCCCCTCAAAAAAGGTCGACATTTTTTTTCTACTCAAATGTAGCGCCTTAATAAAACGACTGCTCGACTTTTGCGACTTTTTACTTCTCTTTCTCGTCACCGCCGAGGCCAGAGCTTCACTGCCGAGGGAATGGGAAAATGTAGAACGCGAAGAAAATTCACGAATACCTATGTTATTTAATATTTATAACGAGCTCCGCAACGGCTCTCTTGACGTTTCGTCCGTTAAATTGTAACTCGTTCGTTAACGCATTCTAGCGTGAATTCATTAACGCGGACCTTCGAGACAAGACGCAAAATTCATTTACCTCGTTGTTAACGAATGAACATATACGTATATAATTTATATACTTGCATGTACACACGTACACACTCGTACATAGAGGCAACAGCAACACGTGTAGGAGTTAAAAACTTACAGGGCTATTTTTTTCCTCGTTCTTTTCCTCCCCCCCCCCCCCCTCCCCCCACCCCCTCTCTGCGAATTCAATTTTATTTCCATTCCAGTTTAACCTACATTGGCATAAATTCTAGACGAATTATGCTTTCTCGCATTTCATGGAAATTTCACTGCGAACACTTCTCGTTCTTTTTACTCCCACGCAAATACTAATTTCGACTTTAATTTTCATTTAAATTTCCATTATTTGGGTACACTTAACTTCTTGATCATTGCGAGAACACCATTCAGACATTACCATTTTTCAGTAGCATCGAATTCTTTTTTTTTCCCCTTTCTATCTCACTTCTCGAACGGCGAGGTAGGGCGTACGAATTGAATTAAAAAATACAAACCCTGTCTCGGTGCAGAGACGGAGCTACGAGACATGGTGAACGAGGTCGATCAGGACGGCAACGGTACGATCGAGTTCAACGAGTTTCTGCAGATGATGTCGAAAAAGATGAAAGGCGCCGACGGCGAGGACGAACTTCGTGAAGCTTTCAGGTAAGCTCGATAGGCGTATGAAAAACTTGGATGATTCGCCTCGGCGACTGGTCGAACCGTTTCTTGTTAAGGGGGAGATACCTTTAGGCGAGGAAAAAATTGCTGATTTTCAGGATTTTTTTTTAAGGACAGATTTCTTCAGCATTTTTGAGACTTAGGGTAGGGGAGACTGGGGACACGATCCCCCCTTTTGTTTCTTACGACAAATTCCCTTACTTAAGGCTTTAGGACACTCTAGAGACCGAAAAAATAGGCTTTTTGGGGATTCTTTTTCCAGGAAAACTACAAAACAAATCGAGATTACAAAAAAGGGTGTTTATCATACATATCAGTGACTGTATACAATAATTTTTTTGAAGCGATTAATTTCAAAATGGCGACTGTGCAGCGTTTATCTCAAAACTGCATTTTTTAAGTTGGCCGGAAAGATAACTCAGACGATTTTCAACCGATTAACGTGAAATGTTGAATATATCTCTAAGAATACATTGCCTATGGAAGTACGTAGGATTTTTTTTTATATTGCATAGTTGATTTGTTATTAACAATTATCTGACGAATTTTAGGCAAATTTTTGGAAAGTGTATTTATTAAGTGTAACAACTTGTATATTTGTGGATAGCCTCAAAAGATGAAGCGTTCTTCCGACGCGGTATCCATATGCTGCCAGAAAGATGGGACAAAGTAGTAGCTAGCGATGGATAATACGTTGAATAAAACATAAAGTACCGTTCCTTCACAATAAATGCCCAATATTTTATTTAAAAAAAAAAGGGCTCATGCTTATTTGTACTCCCAATATTTCAAATGTCTCGGCACCGAAAGGCGTGGACATTAATTAGGAATAATCGGTATAATAACCACTAAGGTTAGTTTATAAATGTTGTAAATATCCCACCAAAACTAGAGGAAGAGAAAGGTATCAAGTGTCCCATATAGGGTGACTTGATCCCCCTGCGTAGATGACTTGATCCGGGGGCAGCATATCTCCCACACATAGAGGGCACATGATACCATTGCCTACATCTTCGGGATCAGCAATGTACATATGCAATAAAAAATGTTGAAATTGTTATAATCTCATCAAATGTTCATTAAACTGATTTTTATCAACTGTACTTATATCAAAACAGTCAACATTTGTAGGTAGCATCGATAATACTTAAAATCTCCTTAGTAAAAAACACTTAAGTACCTAATAAATTCAACGTATTATTATTTGTAATTTAACAAAATGTTCTGTTCCTATTAAATAATCTTAAATCCTTTAGGTATCATTATATCGTAAAGGTAATCAAGTATTTTCTTCTCATCTTAGATTAATGATCTTTCTCAAAGCTGGCTATCTCTTTTTCATCGACTTTTCAATTTTTAACTTTCTTCATGAGTTCGAAAACTCAATACTAATCATGCTCCTTGATGATGATTTTAGCTTTGGAGCAGGCAATTTCTTCACAACTTCAGCTAGAACAACTTTTCCAAATAGCAGTACAATCAAAATTAAAACTTACAAAAAATATTTATCTGCAGCACCAAACACCAAGCCGTCCGCCATTTGCAAAGCTGTCAAGTCTGACAGGCGGCACTTTAGAGAGTTTGTGGGTACCATAGACACCTAGAGTTGCTAGTGGAAAGTATTGCCATGTTCATACAAAGTTTGTGAATGTCGTGTACCAAGTCTCCCATGAAGATGAAGTGTTCTCAGTCTCCTCTATGTTTTATTATTACTTTTGTAGTAATGGTTACATTTGTTACATGGTATTTTTGTATTAATCTTGTTACATGGTATTTTTTTTTTAATTAATCTATGAATATGGCAGAGGTATGGCACGGTCTTCTAAACCGGTTGCGGCGCATGTTGTCAGACGGCGTGACACGTAGCGTCGGCAGAATTAATCTGAATGAAAACCAACGAAGATTTTTCTTTCAATAACACTCATACGCAGAATATGAACCAAGAAAAAGTAAGAAATGTTGAAAATCGATTAAATGGTACGCTTTGAAAGAAAAAGATTGAATTTTCCGAAGAACAATGGCTATATTTTGCAATAAAAATATACTTTTTTATTTTCAAAAACATTGAGAATCATGTTTTAGATAATAAAGTTAGAAAGATTTATACCAAATTTCATTAGAATCGGTCGATTAGTTTTTCAGCTATACGTCATACCAGTTTTGAAAATTCAGTTTAGAAGACCGTGCCATACCTCCGCCATTTTTAAAGATTAATTTTCAAAATACCATGCAACAGCCAAAAGTAGCAATAAAACATACCCTAAGTCTCAAAAATGAAGAAATCTTTCCTTTTAAAAAACATCATAAAAATCAGCCAATGTTTTCCTCGCCCAGAGGCCTCTAGTTTTCGCACGAAATTATCTAGTGCTTGGACGAAAGATTCAATACAATTTCAATTTTTTTCAACCGCCGCAATCCAAAATGAAAGTATCGATTTTCGGTGGGAAAACGCTCTATTTTCGTTGAGAAAAAAAAACTAGGCATCGAAAAAAAAAAATCCTTCGTTCAAGCATCGTTCAAATTTTGACCGGATCGACTTGAACTTTTCTGGAAATATTTTTTAAACGTTATATTTCGAGAATCCTCCGAAAACGAAAAGTCGATATATTCAAAAATGTCAAGTATTTGTAAGCCCTTGATTTTCCATAGCCATTGGGAGCTCCGACCCTTTGGTAACAAAACTCTCCAACAATTCGTGAAAATGGCATTCATTACCCACTTTTCTTTCCAGCTAGTAAGCCATTTACCAATTTTTAATGTTCCACGCGATTCAGAGTATTCGACAAAAACAACGATGGGCTGATATCATCGATCGAATTGCGGCACGTGATGACGAATCTTGGTGAAAAATTATCGGAGGAGGAGGTCGACGATATGATCAAGGAGGCCGATTTGGACGGCGATGGAATGGTCAACTACGAAGGTACGTTTTTTTTCACAAGCTTTTGTTTAACTTGACTTGGTGTGCGATGCAAAACGGAAAATCGATATTTCACCCACTTCCCGACTACTTGGAAGTCGGAAATTTTGCAAAAGTGCATCCAAGACGTGACAATGCCTGATTCAATTGAAACAAAAAATTAAAGACTAAAAAGTAGAAAATAATTTATATGTAATTTTTTTTACCAAGTCACCTATATGTGACTATAAATGACATATCGTTAATTTACATAAATCCCTTAACCAATCAACTGTATTTAATTTACTGTAAAACAACCTTACATTTCACAAATAAAAATCCTGAACCTGAGTATAAACGTGTGATAATAATTTCTCTAGTTATTATTGTGCCAAATTAAATACGATTATGGAAACTGAATTCATCAAACTTATTAAACATTTTAAAAATTGAGCGCCCCAAGCTTTTATTCATAGTCACATTTTTATTCCCAAGCTTTTATTCAGTCACATAGTCACATATGACTTGGCCAAAAAAAATATTTTCTACTTTTTAGTACATTAAGGAATAACACCACTCTAGCGGCAGATAATAAGGCCTAACTTTGACAATTTATTTTGGGAGTATGAAAAAAGGAATAGGATTTCTTTTGAGAGGGTTTATTTATCACATATTAAAATGTAAAAAAAAAATTATAAAAATGTTCATACAAAATGGCAGCGACAGAGCCCATCTTCAAAAACATGTTTTTTTACAAATAGCGTAAAGTATATTACCTGAAAAAAAACCGAAAAAATATAATCTATATATTATTTTCTAATCTATATATTTCTAAGTGTAGTTCTAAAATTATATAATCTGTATACTATGGGACTACGTTGGGATTTTTATTTATCAAATTAAAAAAAAATGGCGCACTTTGAAAGTAATAAATCGATTTTTTGCCCGAAAAATAAGCAGTAAATTGTGTATAAAAAAAAAGTTTACATTTAATTACAAAACGGTTACGTACTCCCATAAAGAATATAATTGTGAAGCTACTATCAAAATTTCAAATCGATCCATGCAAAGGTGTTCGAGTGATCCGTCCTCCCAGTTTGAAAAAAGTCGTTTCGAGAAAAACGCGTTTAACGAGGCGCCTGCAAGAAGTCCGAGGCGCTGCGGCAAAATCGATAATTGAACCTTAAATTTAAAAAATTCCCTACACGACCAATTGCATATTGTTTTTATGACCCCAAAGTATTTTTCGAAGCCAAAAAAACGATTTTACAAAATCCGAGAGTGGTGGTATCCCTTAAATGAAAGCTCATAAAAAAAAATTAATCCATACCAACCCTTTCTCTCCCCTTTCAGAATTCGTGACAATTCTCACGTCAAAGAATTAGCTTGCGCGAATAGCTGGACCGAAAGTCAACGATACCGAGACAATGGGAGCAAAGATCGTGTCCTAGCGGAGAAATGATTGCGTCGAAGAGCAAGCCGGAGAGCCAACTAATGCAAAGTGAGTGCAGAAAAAATCAGCGATCTCCCGAACGTCATAAGAAAAAAAAAAGATCGAAAAAATCGAGATAGTGTGCGTGCGAGAGTAAGAGAGAGAGGATAACACGTTGGAGTGGAATTGTGAGAAAAGTATGAAGAGCAGACAAAAAAGCTTCGCGATCAGTACCGGAAGTCACGTACTCGCATTCTCGTTCAAAGTAGCGAGTGAAAAAGTCCCTCCTTAAATTTCCGACCTCTGCGACAGAGCCCCAATCTCATCGTGCTCGAGATAAAAGTACGGTTTACGTTTATCGTTGGTACAAAAGTTGTGAAAAACAATTTGAGGCAACTGACGTCACGCGGTACATGACGAAAGCAAAAGGATAAAAATGAAAAATAAAATGAATAAAAACTTACGAGATATGAACCAAAAAAAAACCAAACACTGGACAAAAAGAAACATATATACGTGTATGTATGTTGAAAGGCAAAGGGAGGAGACGACAGGAACGTGTTTCGGCGACGAGCCACTGTTCATATGACTTCGCGGAAAATAATTTCTATATAATTATTTTTCGAATTTGTTTGTATTAATTAAGGCTAGTATATCCTAAGAATCAAGAGGTCGCTCCTGAAACAATCAACTGAGCTTCGTTTAGCGTACCTACTTTATGCGTATGCTATAATATCTCGTTTACAATCACACATTAAACACGGACACGCTGAAATCATCTCGAACGAGATGAAACATTGTTACTAATAAAAAAAAAAAATATGAAGTTTAATTAAAGATAGACGAGTGTTCGATATTGAGATTCCTCGTCCGTGTGATGTTAAAGAAAAAAAAAAACTAACAGTTTAGGAGCGGTACGGTCGTCCAGCACACCCAACCACATTCCGCTCCCAATTTGTATGCGAGAGAAATAACTTGAAATATATATATATATATTAGTATATATTAACTGCATTGATTTTTCAAAGATATAATCTTTCGGTATAGTCGAAGATCAAGAGATGTCAGCCGAGAAATTAAAAAGAGTCATTCCCTTCGAAAAGCCAGTCTTGGGATTTTGAATCCATTTCATTTCATTCCTCCTAAAGGCTGGGTCGAGTGGCTTTGAAGTCGGTGAAGTAGAACGGCAATATGTGCGGATATTGGACTTTCGTAAGAGACTCGAGAAAGCCTCGTAGGCATGAGAACGCTGCGCAAAAGTGGTCAACAATTGGACCGAAATCATTGACATCTGTCACTTTCTATGATCTTTATTTTTTTTTAAATTTTATCATCAAATAAAGTGCAGCTCTTCTGCGAGAAGTTCGACCGGAAATACGCCATCTTTGTGCCGTTGAAAAAAATCAAAGGAGCTTTGATTGTTTTAAGATTCTTTTATTTGATTGAATAAATCAAACAAATAAAGATTCGATTATTTGAATGAAGAAATCAAATGAATCGACTTTCTTTTATTTGATTTAATAAATCAAATAAATGAACATTCTTTTATTTGATTAAATAAATCAAATGAAATAACATTATTTTATTCGATTTGATAAATCAAATAAATAAACATTATTTTACTTGATTCGATCGGTAAATTTTCATTTTCACATTCAGGCGACTCGACCCGCCTCGAGGAGGAAGGAAAAAAATAAGTACACCGAAGCAAGTTCGAATCTTAGAGTCTCGAGACAAACATTTTCGTTTTTCTATGGTATATTTCGATGCTATTCCTCACACACACACACACGCACATACACAACACAAAAACACGTGCTCCGAAGACAAAAAAGGTAAAAGAAAAAAAAAACGTTTCCCACATTTGTAGCGTCTCGCACGTAGATGTATTCGTTATAAGTTAATAGCTAACGAGCCTAGGGGTGAGATAGTTGGTAGCGAGTTAACACGTAGTCACACTCGAGTAAAACATATTCACGTATTTAAAAGAAGAAAAAAAAAGTCAGCAATGCGCGAAGCACTAATGAATATCGATGTAGTTCACGTAGTGTGGTTGATAGTATTGTGGTATGTGGCATCGTTATTTTCGTGATTATAAAATACAGAAGGAAAAACCAATCGAACCCGGACGAGCGAGAGAAACAAGCAAGGGGTGGAAAAAAATCGCGAAATGAGGGAAATCAAGCTTGCGTAAAAATGGGAAATGATGGAATTTTCGTGTGCACGGAGCAGCCAAGAGGATAGAAGGACAGAGCAAAGAAGGAAGCATTGTTGTTATCATCGGTAGCGCCAATGACCCGATGATTTTACATAGAGCTAGACAATAATGTGTTACGTTTTTCGTTTCGAGCGTTAACCTATAAACATTCGATATTATAGATATATTCGAAATACACGAGAGTGTAAGATGTTGATATTATATATAACGAAGAGAACAAAAAAAACAAAACGGTGCTTTAAGTCGTAGCGAGAAAACTAACGTGTGCACAATTGCGCGATTCTAGGCATTGACGAAAATCGGGAAAAGTTCACAGAGAGATGGGCATCGAAATCGTTCCGAAATAATCCTGATGCTTGAAGATTGTTACGAGCAAAAACTCTTGGTCGACTTTTCGTTACGAATTATGTTTCAGCCAAACCTGCCTCCCGACAAAGTTATACCTAGACGTGTAATCAAAGTAAACCCTTGTTATAATAGCCCGGAGAGTAACGAAGTACTCGTGAACAATTTTTTTTTTATTACAAAGGACTTGGACGCTTGTTCGTGAAAATTTCATTTTTGTACGGCAATTTTTTCGCGATCGTTATAACGTCGTACTGGAAAAGTAGGTCGAGACCAAATATTTCGCTTTGAGGCCAGTGTGAGCTTACGTTATTATCGTATCGCCGGCTCGAAGATTCGGTGAATATTTTCTTTTTTTCCTTCTTAACAAGAAAACTTGGTAGCGTACGAAATACAGGCGACGTGCAAGAATACAGACGATGGAGCAGAAATTACTCTTGCACCAGGGCCAACTCGGATGATATTTTTATGCAAACTTTTCGACTTTTTTTTCTCTCGTATCAAGGAGCTATCGCACGTACGTGACCAGACTGAAATTCGATCAGATTTTCAGGGCTCAATGTTTCGATGAAATTTGAAAGGAATCGGACGCATTTAGGATGTCAACATTGATTTCGAATGACGGTAGGGATAAAACGTTATTGACGATCTTCTTTAACAAAGAGAGGATCAACGAGTAATTGAGCAGGGAACATTTTTGCACGAAATGAAATAGTTAATTTTTCTAACAAGGAACATCACTTAAGTGTCCGCCTTCGATTTTGTTGAAATTTATATATGTGATGAATAATTGAAAACTATTAGACACGTTTTTTTTTTCATCGGTGGAAAAACGGTTTTAAGGGGGGAAGGTACCTTTTTAAGTAAACATAAAATCGATTTTTCGAAAATCCTAGAGTGGCCCTACGCCTTAAGTGATGTTCCTTGTGAGCGCTTATTTTTTAAAATCAGAAATCTCTTTTTTTATTTTTCCAAGATTGAATTTATCAACACCTTCGCTCAATTACTTATACCTAACCTTTTCGGGTACATCGCGAAAGCTTTCGACACAAAAATATTAAAAAATCGCAGTTTGGCCATTTTTAAGAATTTTCAAAAAATAAAAAACGTATAAAAATCCTGAATAATAATGATTTCTTATCAGGATTTTAATTTGTTTTTTTTTATTTCACGAGAATTCTAAAGAATGGCTAAACAATTGCAAAATTTTTATATTTTTCTACTGGCAATTTCTCTCCTACTTATTTGTTTCAAATATTTATAAATAATTATTTGTAATTTTATCCTTTCGAATCAATATTTATAATATTTTTAATATGTCTGGCTCCTTGTAGATTTTTGTCAAGTCTGAAAGTATTGAAATTCTGATCATGTTGAATTTTCGGCTGGTCCCTTCGACGAATGTCTCCAGGGATGTCCATCTCCGATAGCTCTCGGGGAGTAACTAATTATCGCTACGAGATAAACGTTTAGGGGTTCACGCAAAGCCATACACGTCCTAGCCGATCGAGCAAGCGCCTGAGTTAAATTAAAAAGAGGAGGGGGGAGCATGCGAGTAGAAAAAATTACCGTGGAAACGTAATGAGAGACGGAGCGAAGACGATCTCTGAGATAGAAGCTCACACGTCACTTGAGATTTTCTACAGTCCGAAAGATTGTGTGGATTTTCGAGTCCACAGCGATGAGCCAATTCAAATATTAATGTATAACGTCCCGAAGACAATATCTGAAAAGATTAAACTAAAAACTAAATCTTATGCGAAGGGGTTTTTCAGCCTGGACGGCCTACGTCGAAAAAAAATGAAGATGGCCATACGAAGTATAGTACTTTCGTTTTCAAATGCAACATTTCTTATCTTTTGTAAATTTCGTTTATCAGCCTAATTATGATGTATGCTAGATTAATTTATTTTTTTATTAATATGGCTCGTCTATCGTCCTATTGACTCTCCAATTACACTACGATGTCCGGGCGTTTGATTCACGTGTTTTTTATTATAACTTGCATCTCTGGGCACCTCCGCAAATTCTCGTATGTAATATAAGCTAATTAATTTTAAATTCTTTGCTCGTTAAAATTTTGTCTTCGTGTTCACATTTTTTATTCCTACGATTTGCAAGATATACATACATATAAATATATACATATATATTTAACTTTACCTGAGATTCGTATAATTTTTTCTCGATCTCGATGCAAGCCAAGAATACGAGGAAAAAAAACCCGAAAGCGTGTCTGGATCAGGGGAGACGCTGTTTTTATTTTATTGTCATTATTGCGCTGATTCGAGCTGCTAAAACGATTGCGGTCTAATCCCAAAAAATAAAATCATATTTTTATAGCTCAAAGTTCAGCACGCCGAGAGGCAAAACCGTTCAACCTTCGAGTACGATCACGTATCGTGTGCAGCTCTCGTGCAGAGTGTAATTTTTATTGTCGTCGTCGTTAAGTACAACTAAGTGAAAGGGTCCTAAAATATTGACGCAACGTGCATTCATCGCATATTGTAGACAATTATATGCCAGAGATATTGTTCTCAATGAGTATCCGTGGTGTGAAGAAACAAGGGGAAGAGAAACAGATTGAACTAGAAAGAGAGAAACGGTCTTCCTTCCATTCAGCACTTTTTTTTACAATAATTTTCATCACTCTTCTAAAAAAAAAAAAAAAAAAGAAATGCATAACTTTGTCTACGCCGCAGGTCTGAGCCTATCGTGACAGTCAGTGTGTGAATCTCCTCGTGAGAATTGGTCAGTTAAAATCCTGAAGGTGGTAGACACTTTCAAGATAGTTTACTGGTTGCATCAGTAGGATGCAAAAACAAACTTTTTGGCACATTCAGGCTACAAAAATTGCCAAATAATTTTGGAAATCCTTATTAGGGCTCCATAACCTAAACTTCGAAAAAAAAGATCTCGAATGGTAATAAAAATGAAGAAATGGAAAAATAAAGAAGAACTTTCGTTGCATTCCAACGAAACTTCAGCATTATTTCGAATGCCAAATGCGGACTTTTTTCATACTTTTTTCAAAGGTGTGAGGATGTTTCAGCTGTGGGCGTATCTTACGCAATTCGTAAGTAGCAAAAACTGTTTTTTTTTTGTAAAAAAATACCGAATGCGAGTACTCCGGCTCGAGATGGTGACCCATCGGAATATAAAACCAACTCGTATCCGAACAGCTGTTTCTATCCACGTTCGACTTGTAAGTTCATTCTGGAGAACATCAAAAGCCTTCGGAAAAATTTAAACAAACGGAAAAAAGGGAAATTCTACATAATTTGACACACGTTAAATTTATTCAACAAGTGTTAAATAATTAATTTAATTAAATTACTTATTTAACGTGTGTTAAATAATTAATTAAATCAAATTACTTATTTACCGTGTGTTAAATTATTATTACTGTTATAACGTTGAATTAATTTAACACATCGTTGACAAATGTCAAACGTCAAATCTTAACACAGACTTACGTGTGTGTTAACATTTAACACACACGTAAGGGATAACATTGGGAACCTGTTGACTTTTTTTCTAGATCAATGGAAAAGGCTGTTGTGGAGGCGAGTCGGTTTGATCCAGCGCGCATCTCGCGCCGGTTCTGACAAGGTCATGCAGTATTTTTCAACAAAAAAAAAAATTATTCGCGCTCCTTCGAAGCCCCTATGAAGCTCGCGTAATCGCTGAAACCTAGAACTTCTCGATATAAAAAAAAAAAAAATTGAATCACCAAGGTAGGACAACAGTCGTCCTTGGCGTAGAGTCGTTTACGAACAAAAGTAAATGTTTGAAAAAGTGCTTTCACAAATTCCCATAAAGCAAGCTTCGTCGATTAGCTCTTTTTGAGCCTAATAAATGTACAGTTAGAATATGAAAGATCAAAAACTATTAAATCAAATTGAGATTGTTTAGCTTATCGCTATTTTCTAGACGGTGAATTTGTATTCCGTTTTTCCCATCGAAATGTCACTAATAACGTATGCATTTTCGGTTCGCCTGGATTGTCATATTTTGGAAACGATTTCTTGTGCTGTGAAACAGATCGGATGGTGAGATTCGTCACCATATTATCATTATTACGCTATCACGTAATTATGATAATAATTACGCTATTACGCAAGTGTGATAATAATTAGACCATCACGTAATTATGATAATAAATACGCTATTACGTAATATTCACTTACGAACTTATCATAATTACGCCATTACGTAATTATGATAACTACAATTTTACGTAATTGTGGTAATAATTACGCTACTATGCAATTATGTTAATAATAACGCTATTAAGTGAAATTACAGTTATCGTATTAACAACTAATCATAATTACGCTATCACGTAATTATGACAATAATAACGTTGTTACGTAATTGTGATAATAATTAGGCTATTGCATAATTATGGTAATAAATACGCTATTACGTGATATAATTATTACCGACTTACCAACTTGTCATAATTACGCTGTCACGTAATTATGATAATAATTACGATGTGACGCAATTGTGATAATTACATGACGCTCTTATATAGTTATGGTCACGCTCCTATGTAAATAATCATCATAATAATTATGCTATCACGTGATTATGATAATATTCACCTACCAGATATTCGCGACAAGCTACGCGATCTCAGTGAACATTTCATAGTTATTCATCTTTTTCTATAATGTACGCGCATGAAGCCGAATAAATAACGCAGCTTGCTCACGGAAATAAAGCTGAATTCAGTTTTTTCGTGCTCACGACTATTCAGTGCGATCAGTTATCGAATTCTGATTGATCGCCGATTCAATTTTCGTTGTTGTCATATATACTCCGAATTATCGAAAAGCCAGATTCTATGCTTTGCAAAAAAAAAAAAGACTTGAAAAAAAGTCATCCCTACGACTTGCGGCGAGAAATTAAAAAGAGAACTACTCGTCGAGGCAAAAAAGACAAGTTAGCTAATATCAAAAGCATTAAATTTGAAAAACTAATTAAACGATTTGTACGTACGCGTATGAGAAGAAAATTCAAACTAATTGCAAAATTGCACGCAGGGCATCCGGATTATCCGTGGAGTTAGACGACGTAATCATTACTGTTAATAAGTGTAATGTTTATGCTGACTACGTGAACGTTCTCGTGCTAAATTGCTGCTAAAAGCTGTACAGTAGCAAAATTTTGCACCTGAATACAGAAATAAATTGAATAATCTTTAGATTTTATCATCCAATTAGGCTAATCTTAATTATCGCAAATTCGTGCGAAAAGCAAAGAAAGCAGATTTGTCGCGAAAAAAAAACCTTTGTACGTTTCAAAAATTTTGGTGTTGAACGTCTTACCGCGACGAGAGGGAAAGAGAGGCTGGACATAGAGGCGAGATAGGTGGAGAATTGCGTACCAGCTGGCGATAATATTCCACATTGATTGAATCGAATTTAGGCGGATTACCGACCAACGTGTCATTATTTTTCACCCGTATTTATTTCCGTCGATTGCACGCGACTATTAAACCGTTGTCCAAGAAAAAGGCCAAGCGAATGACGGAAAGAACGACTCGAAAAAAAAACTGTAACGAGAGTATCGACGATTTTTTAAATGTAACTTCGATTTGTCGATTCCGATCGATACTTTCTTGTCTCAGCCTATGGTTTACGAGTTGGCCTAAGTAATTAGATATAAAGAAAAATGAAAACATCCGAGAGTCTCGGCCAAGGGATTTGGCAAAATAATTATTGTTAGAAAAATTGTCTTTCATTGAGGGGTTAGGCTACTGTGACGACCCAAAAATAATGCATGTTAAGAAAAATTAATTTTGAAGTTATAAGTAAGATTGAAAAAATCGTTTCGACGTTTATTTGTATGTACGTTAACAAAGTTGTGTACCAAAGTTCGTTGAAAAATATAAAAAATTGAAGGAATTATAAGCAATCTCGTGAAGGACCTTTAAACGTGAGGGGCTTAACGATGTACTTGATTTTGACCATTCGGTTGGTCTGCAACAAAAAAACGCGAGTTTTTTTCAAAATAGATAACATTGGCTACGACTTGACCGAGATTTTTTTGTTTATCGTGGTTCAATCATCGACAAAAAAAATGTCTGCATTTTGCCCGAATTTTCGGGGAGAAATCACATCATTGTTATTAACAAATGAAAAAAAAATGTTAAGAAGTAAAACGTCGGTCACGACTAAACTACTATTACACTGAATAAGTATATCAAATTCTAAGTCAATCCGTTGGTTAGATATCGAGAAATCGTGTACACCGTTTTGAAAAACGTAGTACGTGATCTAAAACGAAAAAAAAAAACGATTGTTTTTTCAAAACAAATAACATTGGCTACGACTTGATCGAGCTTTTCATTGCTATCCTGTTTGAATCATGAAACCATTTTTATTTTTTATTTTTTTTCGAGGAGAAATGACCAGTATTGTTATTAGCGAATGAAAAAAATGTTCATAGAAAAACTCTGGTCACGACTAAACTATTATTACACGGAATAAGTGTACCAAATTTCAAGTCAATTCGTTGGTTAGATGTCGAGAAATCGCGTACACCGTTTTGAAAAACGTAGTACGTGATCTTAAATGAACAAAAAACGAGTTTTCCTCAAAATAGATAACATTGGCTACGACTTGACCGAGCTTTTCTTTGTTATCGTGTTTCAATCATGAAACATTTTGTTTTTATTTATTTTCCGAGGAGAAATGGCATCATTATAATTATGAACTAAAGAAAAAAAAAAATGTTAAGAAGAAAACCGTCGGTCACGACTAAACTACTATTACACTGAATCACTGTACTAAATTTCAAGTCAATCCGTTGGTTAAATGTTGAGAAATCATGTACACCGTTTTGAAAAACGTAGTGCGTGATCTTAAATGAACAAAAAACGAGTTGTTCTCAAAATAAACAACATTGGCTACGACTTGACCGAGCTTTTCTTTGTTATCGTGTTTCAATCATGAAACATTTTGTTTTTATTTATTTTCCGAGGAGAAATGGCATGATTATTATTATTAACTAATGAAAAAAAAAATGTTAAGAAGAAAACCGTCGGTCACGACTAAACTACTATTACACTGAATAACTGTACGAAATTTCAAGTCAATCCGTTGGTTAGATGTTGAGAAATCATGTACACCGTTTTGAAAAACGTAGTTTCGAGAAAAACACGTTTGAAGTCTTGCCAGGAGTTCTATCGTTGCAATAATAAGTTTACCTTCAATTCCTGCACCATATGTTGAAAGTTTCTCTTGAATTTGATTAGGCTAAGGGGACGAACGAGCGTTCGTTATTTTCACAGTAGTCCAATCCCTCAACTGACGAACCGTGAGTACAAGTGGCGTTACCGAGAGTTTGGAAAAATTTACGTATAGCGCTGCCAGTTGTAAGGGGGAATCCCGTATGGTCAATGGAAGGATTGAGAGATATATCCCCCGCGACAAAATATATGAGAGAATAACGCCGAGATTAAGATGAAGGGAGATAGAACGAGAGGAGGTATATAATATATATGTTTATGTATATGGAGAATATATATCTATATATATATATGATGTATGTATATTGAACGTATATATATATCATACCGTATTTATCAAGGAAGCGGGTAAACGCAAGATACCGAGAGTAAATATCGAACCTGGGGTAACAAATTTATTATTTTTCACCCTCATAGAGTTGTAACAAAGGTTATCTACAATGATAAGCTCCTGTGAACGGGTCTCTGTTGCCCTTTATTTTTCTAGAATAAATATTCGACTAATTATCATGATTATTGTAATTAAAACACGCGTTGTTGAAGAGCGTGCCGCGAGGGAAGCTTCGAAAAGGGTCGAGATGTTGGATCGCAAAGTGAGTTGATGAGAATAAAAAGAGAGGAGACGACGTTTGACAAACTGAACGAGGCTTCCAGCCAAATTAATGTACGAAAAATATTTCTATGTATATGGTGAAACATACATAATTTTGTTCCTCAAAAATGCGCCGATTATTCACAACGCGGGCGGAATAATATTTTTTCGAACGAATAGACGAAAGGGAACATATTTTTCACGCTGAAAAATCGACGTATACGTGTCCGTCTTCGAAGCTTCGCTATCCACGGTACCTGTGCGACTATGCTATTGTGGCTTTTTCAATTTTTCGGCAAAAAAAAAAAGTGCGGCGTATATGAATAAGGCGATTTTTCGTCTCGATTGTCACAACGGCGATCGAAAAATAAAGCACTTTCCGTAATTCATCAAAAACTTCTCGTATGCCGCGACAAACGCGATATTTTGCGAAACTCGAAAAAAATGGAAAGAAGGAACTAGGAGGGAGGAAGAATAAAGGAGTCGCCGGATAATCGCTTCCTTCACGCATGCGTACACGTCGCAGTTTCGAGCTGACGAAGCGACACGAGAGTGCTATATGTGTGGTGTTACGTGTATGTAAGTCATGCTACGTTCAATGTCATTTATCGTACGATTAGAAAACGAGTGAAAAAAGATGAGAGAGCGAGAAAAAATAAACGTGACGGCGTGTTTCAGTGGAATGTAATACATGTATCAAGTTATCCTTAAAATACAGCCATTTTTTAATGGACACGTTGATTGACACTGTGCATTAATCGATCCGTGGTGGATTTATTGTTCTTGTCCCGAAGACTACGCAGCCGCTGGGGAACCCTCGCAGTTTCGTCGCGCCCTTACGCGCGGCTGTCAAGCCGCCCCTGTATACTTCGTATTCTTTGGAATTTTGACGCAATTCGTGGAAATAGAATTCACAGCTTTCGAGTAAATTACTTCCGTCACAGAAAATTAATTCATTTTGAGGAAATAAATACAATGGGAGAAGTAAATATTCTTGATTCTTTTACCATAATGGCGGGGTAAAGTTAATTCGGCGAAAAAAAGGCATGTTTTAAAGATTTTTTTTTTGGCGTAACGAATAGTGTTCGTTTATTGAAAAATTGAAATATAATAAAGTAACATTTGAACAACATTCTCCTAAATTTGCATTGGAAAATATTCAAAATTGAGCGAGTGAAAATTAAACCCCGGAGGCGCCTCGAAAAAAAGTTGTTTTGCGGTGTGCAACTCGCAACAGAATCATTTGAAACAAAAAAATCAAAATGCATTTGTTAAAGGAGATGTTTCTCGAGGTAATGACGGGAGGATTTTTTTTTCGATTTTTCGATTTTTCGTAGCACTCGGGAGCCAAAAACCCGATTTTCGCTAAAGAAAATCGGCTAATTGGTTGTTGAAAAATTAGTAATTATTTAAAAAAACAAAAAAACTCTTGACAATACCTGGTGAATTATGTGAAGAAGTACTGTGCAAAATTTCAAAGCGATTGGTCCACTAGACTTTGAATTATCGTGCACACGGACTTCAAATATGACAAGTCTCAGAAAAACGGTTTGAAAAACGCAGAAGAGAAGAGAACGGCATGGAGCAATAGACGCTCAAATACTCATAACTTCGTCAATTTTACTCCGATCGACTTGAAATATTAACACAATATTCTTGATATATTATGCATTCATTTAAAAAATGAAAAAAAAAATTTTAATACTTTACCCCGCCCATAAGGCGCTGTGGAAATAGAGCTCACAGCTTTCGAGTAAATTGCTTCTGTCACTGAAAATTAACGGGCTATACCAGTGAGAACGCTGAAAATTTGGGCGATTTTCGGGATTTTTTTTGGAAGAAAAGTACTCAATTAACTGTTTCGGAAAATTAAGAATATATTTGGCTATATTTGACCTATATTACATTATTTTTTCATAGAAAAATATTGAGATCCAAGCGACTTAGGCGCTGCCTTCGGAGGCGCCAAAAAAAAAGTTCCTCCACTTCTGACATGATTCCGGCCGATTGAGTAGCTGAAACCAAAAAAGAAAAAAATGTCAAACTGGGAGGTATTTCCTGTACAATGACGTAGGATTTTCGAAAAATATCAAAATCTAACAAAATGGCGTAGTTATAAAAAAAAAGTCTGTTTTCTTGCCTATAAAATGGTCGTTTTTTTCAGTGCCAAATCGTCAATTTTCATCCAATCCAAAATATCCTACGTCATTGTAAATATATTCAAGAGTACTCAGTTCAAATTTCAAGTCAATTGGACAATTGCTCTTTTAGTTACAATGTCAGCAAATTTGAAAATTCTCATTTCGAGAAAAACGCGTCGAAACATTTGACTATCGATTTTATACCTACGAGAGGTTGCTCTTTAGAAGGCTGCCATTCGGGGAGTATTAGAGATACGGCCTTAATATTTTTACAGGATATTGTTGAAAGTATAAACTGTCGGAAAAGGCAAAAAAATAGACTTTTTGAAAATGCCACACTGGTATAGCCCCTTAATTCATGTTGGGGAAAGAAATATACTGGGAGAAGTAAATATTTTTAATTTTTTTACCAGAACTTTTTCTACTTCCACTTTCGAACAAACTGAACGACCTTGTGGATGGAAATAATGAGGTGATTTTTTAAGGCGTTGGACCTAGCTCGTTGCCGAAAAAAAAGATTTTTTGTCATTTATTTCTGGGAAAACGTGTGCAGGATCTCAATAAAAAAAAAATTTTACCTCAAAGAGTATGATTTTGAGTATCTTTTGCAATTTTTGTATTAAAAAATCTTTATAAGTGTGGTAGATACGATGGTTTGTGCTACTCGGAAACAAATCATCCGAAATAAAAAAAAATCAAACGCATTTATTATAGTTTTTGCGTGAAATCATCGAGTACGTGGGCGAAGGATTTGACAAAATATTGATTTTTGAAAATATCGGCGCTGTCCAAACGTATCAACTTTCGTGACAAAAAAGCGCTCTATTCTCATAGATAAAATAAAACTACGCATCGAAAAAAAACAATTCCATCGTTTAACCACTGCTTTTCGATATGTAAAAGAAGTTTGTAAAATTTGAAGTTGAACGGTGCAGCGATTTTTGAGATATCATGGTGACCGATTTTGAAAACATCATTTTGATTAAAAAAAAACGCGTTTGCAGTTCACTGGTTCACGGAACCTACCTACAAAAGCGCATAACGCCCTCAATTTTGGACTGTTCGAATTGAAATTTTAAGACACTACTTTCGAAATGTTACATTTTGAGAATTCGGCCAAAACTAAAAACCGAATTTTTCATCATTTTCAACCAGGTGTAAGCCCTTAAGGTTGTTATGGGGTCTATCCGTCGGGGGTGAAGTACGAGGGGATAGCCCTATGCTTATGCATGGAGCCGATTAACTGACACCAAATGTCAGCTATCAAAGCTAGCTAAAAGAAATCTTCACGGAAAATGCCCATCAAAAAAAGATCGCACAACCGTCGGTATGAAAAATTCGCATGGGTCTTTTTTTTTCTCGAAGAACCTTTGCCCTTTGTAATACTTGTGTACACTTCCTCGCACTATTCTGCATGACCACTGGAATGTGCAAGTATTTTTTTTTTTTCTAAGTGAGAAGATCAGATTAGATCGTAGATGAGAAAGTAGAGATCTTAAGGCCACTCTAGAGGCCGAAAAAATAAGCTTTTTAGGAATTTTTTTCAGAAAAACTACAAAATAGATCGAGATTACAAAAAAGGGTGTTTATCATACATATCAGGGACTGTATACAATAATTTTTTTGAAACCATTAATTTCAAAATGGCGGCTGTGCAGCGATTATCTGAAAACTCCATTTTTTAAGTTGGCCGAAAACATAACTCAGACAATTTTCAACCGATTCACTTGAAATATTGAATGTATCTTGAAATATACATTCAAGTATATTTCATTGTCTATGGAAGTACGTAGGATGTTTTTTGTTTATATTGCATAGTTCATTCGTTATTAACAATTATCTGACGATTTTTAGGCAAATCTGTTGAAAGTGAAAAATTTGCCTAAAAATCGGCCTCTAGAGTGGCCTAACCCCTTAATTAATTATGTAAAAAAACAACGTTCCATCATTGTGCTGCAGCTTCCAACAAACTGATGAGTTTGTTTCCCGAGGAATTTGTTTTGCTTATTGTGACGGTAATGTATCTGATAATTACAATTATATTTTGTTCGTTGTAGACTACGGAATAAAAATGTATCGAACGTGGAAAAAAAAGAGCAATGCTTCAAAACAGTATTCAGATTGGTGAATAAAGTCTTCGAAACACCTCGCTAAGTTAATAGGGACGTCAGGGAACAAAAAGATTACCTTGGAATTTTTTTGTCTGATTAGTATTGCGTTGAAAAAAAATCATATCACATTTCACAAAAATGCCAAGCAAGAGAGTTTTATTTTGAAGGTTTCTTCTTTCTTGTCCATTAAGGGTAGATATACACCTAGGAACCGGAAAAAGGTCATTTTTGTGAATTTTTTCAAAGAAAACTATTTGAAATTTCGCATTGGGGTTTTTATTATCTAAAAGTATATACATTCCAAAATATGTTTAATTTTCTTTATTTAAAAATATCCAAAATATACAAGGATATTGTATGATCCTTGGAACGTCGTGAAAAATCTGCGTATACGGTACCCACTGGCGTTTTTTCAAAAATCATCCGAAAAAAATAACCAAAAAGATTATTAAATTAGATACTATAATCTAGTACTTGTCATAGCCGATTTTGAAAATATCGATTTATAACAAAATGGCGGACGTTTGAACATAGTGATTTTTGGGCCAAAAATTAGTTATTATTTTGCCTATAAAACAAAAACTAAGTAACGGACAAAAAAATCCTATGACAAGTACTAGATAATGGTGTATAGAATAACCACAAAAAACCTTAAGACAATAGGTTCATTGGTTTTCGCAAAAATTTTGGGTACCCATTTGAAAAACGGGGTTTTGAGAAAAACGCGTTTGAATATTTGGGAATGTATAAATCATGAAATTTGTCAACTTACATGGAATCATCGATACCAGGCCCATAGTGTGGGTCTTCTACGGTCGACAGAATGTTCATAGCTTCTAAATCCTCGACCTCGAATGTCAAAGTCAACATGATCAACGGACGATGATTCCGATATGGAAGTGCTTTGGATCGTGGTATCTCCATTTTCTATACATTAGGAAAAGTTGGTGGAAAAAAAATGAAACTAAAGTCACCACTTCGTAGCACCAAAGAAATAATATCGAATTGCTGTTCATCTACAAGTGTCGTTGTGTGTTATCAATAACAGAATTGGGTATTTGTTTTAACGAGCGACATCTATCTAGGTGAGTCGGAAAATTGTATTTTCCAAAAATATTTTCATTCGATAGTATCAACTGTTAGCTATATTTAAAGGCGTTTTTCTCGAAACGGTGTTTTTAAAGTCGGATGACATCTCGAGAACGACTTGATGGATTTTTCCCAAATGTACAGGAAATACGATGAGAAACCTTTAAAGGTCGTTGACGAACTCACTTTTTAAAAATCAATCTTCATTTTTTAATAGTTACGTAAAAATTGCGACTTTTTTCATAGATTTTGCATGCTCAAGTTTCAATACGCCGCTACGTTGATTAAAAAAATGATTTTAAAAATCGACGATTGTCAACGACTCGTATTTATTGTTAACTTGAATAACCCGTTTGGTCTCTAGACTTTAGATTGACCGTTTAAGCTGGAGTGTACAATGCCAAACGTCGTGCAAAAATTTCTTCATCTGCCGGCGGTCATGTTCTTTTTGGTGTTTTTTTTTTTTTCGTAAAGGTTCTCAATATATGTACCTTTGTGTTTATAAAAATACGTTTCTTTTTTACCGACAAGTTCCCAGTAATAAAAATTCGGAATTTGGCAATTTTTCCTTAGTAGCCCCTTAAGTGCTTCTTTTTCATATTTCTATGGTACAGCGGGAGCGGCAATTTCCGCTAGACATAAAATGAGCAGTTTCGAACGTCTACCGAGGGTCAAGTATATTTTCTGAATTCCAACCCTTTCCAATTGGATCCCTTCCTATCACTCCCTGCCCGCACTTCGCCAATGTAATCCAACTTCCTTTGCGTCCATAGTCGTCTTAAGGAGATTGGAGCGTTAGCCACAACCCAAGCTTAAATTTAATAAAAAATACATGTTATTGTTTAGACTATACTGAGTCTTTACGAATTTGTTGAATTTTTTTCACCACCAAACACCAGAGATAAAAAATAGTTTAATGTATGTAATTTAACGTGCGGTTAGGTGGGCAATACTTTCACACTAAAGGTTGTGTAATTTTTTTTGTTATTTAGCACCAAGATAAACCATTTATAACAACGGATTAACGCAAACTGAAGCTTTTGTAAACATTTAGAAAAAAAATCCTCATCTTGCCCATCGTAAACCATGGGCCAATAATCGCGTGACGTAAATATGAATAGGCATAATTCTATATTACTCAAAATTTCATTGTGAATTGTATAAAACATTCGCTGTTGTAGTTTTTTCATAATAATCATTGATAATGTTATACTCTTTCGAGTCGGTAGTAACACAAAAAAATGTCTACTTTACGTAATAAAAATATTAAAATGCATCATTTTGCCCTGTAATTATATATTTAAAAAAGATTAGCATATACAGAATAAATCTACACCTCGTATGCATTTTTTTGAGATTCATTGAAAAAAAAATAATTAATAAACCGTCATTTGACTCAACTGAATGGCTCCAACCTCCTTAAGCAGCACTATAACGCATGTTCCAAGTGTACAGGGAAACTGTCGAAGACCTGTACCGGTATTCTTCGACCCCATATTCTTCTGATTCGCTGATACACAGACGTTTTACTCAAGTATCTTCACCAAGGTCTCCTAAGTACATTTAGAGTTCAGTAAGTTCTCTTCACTCAGTATGAATTGTTATAAATTCTGCCAAAAGTCCCACCCGTGCGAGAACTACTTTCCAAAGCTTTCAAGTAATTAAACGAACGGTTTGAAAAATGCAATTTAAAAAAATCACAAAGAAAACCACTACAGAGGAAACTTTTTGTAATGATAAATAAGTATTTCCAAAAATCAACTGTATCATTTCGTATGAAGAATCCTTTTTGCTGATTGCGCGTTGAACGATTAGCAGTTTAAAAAGCTTGTTAATTCTTGGCAATATTATTATTCGAGATTAATGTTCATATCATCCGATTGTTCTCAGAACACAAAGTATTGAAATTCTGATCGAATAAAATTATTGCCATGTACAAGTATCAATGATCGATCTTTGGAGATTCACTGTTACGTTTACTGACGCAAACAACGTAGTTTCACGAATCCACCTGTACTTGCGCCACTCTCAACAACGGTATTAACCAATTGCTTTGTGACCAGAATGAACAAAAAAAGAGAAAAAATTATGCCATTTCCGCAGAAGTATTTCGAAAAAACACATGGCGTCAGGAGTACGAATGGAAAATCTCTTTAATGTGTATTGTATACACGTTTCTTAAATGGCTCTCTAGTCCGGTCGTCCGACGTGAAAAATAAAAGCAGCGAGGTTCGACTCGCGTGCGTGTTCGTGCCGCCGATCGTGGAGGTTTCGTCGAGGTCGTGATGCAACGTTGATCGCGGAGCTTTCGAATCTACGAAGGTTTTACGAAGACGACCCAAACGACAAGGACAACACGGCAATCGGGAGGGGGGGGGGGGTGTCGAAAAATAGGCTCGTCGCTCGTATCGGAGGTCAGCGTGATTTTTTCCCCCTCGTACTCGATGCTCGATGGTGAATCTGCACTTGTGTACTTACAGCCCGACTCTGAGGAGCGGTTACCTGTTTTCACTGGGTCGTAGATTCGGTTGCTTCGTTCACTTTTTTGGTTGTAGATTCGGTCGGCCCTTCCGCTTGACCGCTGCTCTTGAATGGGTCGTTACTCACCGGATCGGGACGGTGATAGAACTCACGATTAAGTTTGCTGATGTGCAACGCCCTCAAGAATTCTGTGAGCCTTCTCCCCACGGGTACGGCCTCGAATTGCGGTACGAGATACATATGACAGTCAATTTCGACCACTATGAGCGGCAGGTCGATCGATTCCTTCCTCCAAAACGTGCAGGCGATAAGCAAACTTGTGATCGTCCGCAGGCAAAAAAGCACGTATTCTAAAGAAGAAATTTCCAAACGACAATAATAAAATTCAAGAAATTTTCATAATCGAGCATTACTCGATGACGAAACTAGTGGCGACGGGCTACACCCGGGGGAACGGGGTCTCAAGGCCTGGAAATGTTGGAATTACAAGAGTAGGGTAACATTGAGGGGTCTTCGCACTTTAGGCGCTAAAAAGGCTATTTTATAGGTTTATGTTATAGATATTGATATAAAACTTGTTACTCTTAATAAATACACTTTCGAAATACATTTAAAAAAAAATGTTATGTTCTTATGTAACCCAAACAAACTTTAAATGCGTTTTTCTCAAAACAACGTTTTTCGCCGGCTTGTTGATAAAATCTTCGAAACTACTGAACCGATCCTTATGAACTCTTGAATACATATTCTTTACAACTATAGCTGTAGCGCATATCAAGCATCTTTTTAATTTTTATATTTACTATTTTTTGCGAAAAACCGTGAAAAAACCCGTTCTTTTTGGTTTTTCGAAAAATGTCCGCCATTTTGTTATTTTTGCATATATCAAAAATCGTATGATATACGCTCTAGCCATTAAGGTAGTCCTATCACTTCACACTAGTCATACCACTGATCATACTTGAGACTTGTACAACTTATATTTTTAACATATGCAATAACAACATTTTTAATAACTATATTTTCCATGTTTAAACTGTTTAATGAATGTTCACATTTAATTAGAAAAATGAGAAAATAGTTATTCCAACCATTCGCGCAGTATTTCTAGGTTTGATATTTGGCAATATTGGTTCTATCTCCATCTCTATTTACTCAACCAGGCGAGTTTAACCTCCATGCTTTTCAACGTCGATCTGTCAAAACAATGTCAGGTGCGGGAAATATAAAGCATTGTATTCAGGTCACGGCTGATAAAAAGCGTGGAAAATTTTTGTCGGCGAAATACGTCGGATAAAAATGAAATATATGTGGAAATTCGAATGAGTGAGATGAGGTTAGGAGTACAGTTAGCCTTGCTGTCACGTCTCTTCATCGTAGCAAGTGATAATAAATCCAATACCGGAAGTTCAAATTAAACTTAATATGACACCAAAATTGGGTCAATAAGCGTATTTTTTTCTGAGAGCACTGAATTACTACAAGTGTTGAGTATGTAAATCTGATTATTCGTAAGAATCTGACGGATTCCCACTATTATATAAATTTTTGTAGCGGCCGGAAATTGGGTTTTTGCATGTCGTCTCTAAACCCTTCACAAAAACACGCAATTTTTTTTTCTCCGTAATTAGGTCGATCACCGACCCTGAAATTTTACAGACACGATCATTAATATATTTAGTGAAGTTTAAAAAAAAATGAAAATCCTATAGATCAAAGCCTGGCGATAGGATTACCTTAAAGTTTGTATTGCCGGTATATTTCTTTCAATGTCTTTCGGTGAAGGTAGTAACGCCCGTAATACATGTTCAATTTTAAAAAAAACCGATACAATATGTGAGAAACATTTCCATCTAATTTTCATAATCTCTATTTCAGCATGATTTTTCTTATTGCAGATTATAATTTACGCGTTAATTTTGAGAGGACTTCTTCCTTCCTGTAATCATAAAAATATAATTAAGGTATTCCTTTTGCGGAGGGTCGTATTACGTGAGGGCATAAGAAGGGCCCTTCTGAATCATTGTTTAAATTATAGTGGCGCTTAATAAAAATAAGTCACAATCCATTATCATATCTAACGAAAAACTGAAATAAAAAATTTCGCGCGAATTTAGTATATTTAGACATTTTTACATTTTATCTGAAAAGTCGCGGGCGCAAAAATTCTACTGCTAGTCACATTTTTTCAAGTTTTATCGTTAACAGCTTCTTTAAACATTCGGCGATCCCCTGGTTTTATTGTCGCTACGGGACTTTTAGATTTTTTTTACATATGCGAACAGTTTATATCAGGCATCTAGAATTATTTAGTTTATTCAACTATTAATTGATTTTCGTCTACAATCAAGAAAAAATGTTCGTATACTGGTAAAATGTCAAGCCAAGTTACCGAACTTTTAACGAAAAATGACGACTCTAAAAACGTCTAATTTATACGGCGCTTTATGGAGATAACGCGCTGGCCACTTTTCGATCTACTAATTTATACACTAAATAACATTAGATGCCAGATATAAACTGCTCACACCTGTAAAAAATTCGAAGGATTCCGTAACGACGAAAAAAAAACAGGCGTCACCGAATGTTCAACGAAATTATTTATGATTAAACTTAGGAGAATGTCACTAGCAGGAGAATTTCCGTAGCCGCGACTTTTCAGAGAAAATGTAAAAATGTGTGTATCAATCATTTTGGTCGTCAGTAAGCTTATTACTTGTCCGTTTGAATTTTTTTGTGTCCCCATCAAATATACGGGGGTAACGTCGACGGCGCATGCGCATCGATCAGGAGAGTGGGAGAGACAGACAGAAGCTATGCCTATTCTGTAACTCGTAACGACGACTGTCGTTATCGTTCGCTAGAGACAGCCAATAATAGGCTCCCTTTCTTCTGTAATCGTGCATGCGATTGGCTGTCGTTAATTAACGATAGCGAAAACTGTCGCTACCGAGTCACGTATACCGAATATTTCGAGTCACATATTTCTGAAATGAATTTTCAGTGAAAAATTTCGTTATAACTGCTCATAAAATGAAAAGTTTTCAATTAATCAGAAATTCCGTACGTACTTCTCTGCGAAATGCAATTAGGGACATAACTTTTAAATTTTAAGTAAATCGAGTGAAATTGTTGAAGTTATTTGTGAGTCCAATTAGAAAAAAGCTGTTTCGAGAAGTTCCGAGTAGTCGGCCATTTTGTACATCAAAAAAAAATATATTTTTTTTCTAACAGCTTAATATTCATACTAAATAGATGTGTAATTAATTTTATGAGTGAATTACTTTTTCATACGGAAAAAATTGTTAAATTCGCACATGATTTCATACCCGTTACTGTGGCCTAAGGCCTTCAAACTTTCGTTATTATTTTGTGTAAATCCACCAACGCATCTTTCTAAGAGTTATTTTTTCGACAAATCTTCGTAAATTGGATGAATAGCTTTCAAAACATCGGCAGGAAGAGCAGTGTAAGTGTGTTTGAAGGATGTTATTTCAGCCTTCTTATCTTTGGGCAGCGCTGCATAACCTCTCCGCCACTCATATCATGAATCGACTCCGGGCTGGCATTTTTCGTGTTGTGGATTTTTATCCGTCGAACTATAATGAAAGTATGTAGTCGAAATTTCATTTTCCATTTTTTCAGCAGATTCAGTGTATGTATACAACTGCTCCAAGTATATACGATGTGGAACCGTCGATCTCGTAGATACACAAGCTAGGTAGGTAGGGAATAAAAAAATTTCAAGGCCGTACACAATAATACAATAAAGCAGTGAGGTTTTAATTGCCTATTATGCGTATACCAAGCAGCTGCTGCTCGTCCGAGCAGCGCGCGGGACAGGCAGCTGCCCACGCCGGGCGGTCGTGCGGTTGAAATACCTATAACTGCGAATCTAATGCTCCGATCTTTATGAAATTTGGTGAGAATATTCTTAAGACATTGTACTTGAAAAATATACAATCAAAAAATTTCCATTTTTCCGACCATCACAGGTGTACATAAGGCCTTAAATTTCACGCCCCCCAAAAAATTGCCCCGTAAAAATGTACCCCCTAAAAAAACCCTTTCCATCTACCTTTCCCCTAAGTTTGGGGGGAAAACCCCCAAGTTGGCAACACTGACTGCCGTCGTCCGTCCGATCCATCGGGCGTCGCCAAGTTCAATGATGCGGCGCGGCGTGGCACGAGAGGCCTGTCGTGGCCTGTGTATGGGTGCGTCGGTTCTCGGTCATTTCGTTTGCGGCCGTACGATGGAGTGGACAAACGAGCGAACATTCGAGTTTTTAAGTCTTTACGAAAATGAACAGGCACTTTGGAATAGCTCGTCGCTTCAACATAAAAATAAGAACGACGTCCATGAAGCGTGGTTACGAATTAAAAGTAATTTAAAAGATGGAACAATATCCATCGCGGAATTGAAAAAGAAAAAAGAAAACTTGATGTCGACGTACAGGAAATTAAAAGGGAAAATCAAGGATTCCATGACGACGGGTAGTGGCACCGATATTTATAAACCGGAATGGCCATTCTACAACATTATGGCAAATTTTTTGGATGACATATATAAACCAAGAACTTCTAAAACTACAGTGGTGGTGAGTAAATTTTATTAATATGTGTCACATTGATATTATTTTATTACTTACTATTTATTTATTCATTTCATTTAAGTTGAAAACGTAATAATACCTAGGTATAATGATATCATCATTTGTACGTACATACATTATTATTTATACCTTGTTATACCGTTTGTTATAAAAAAAAATTAATAGTTACTCGGCCACAAACCTGCGCCATTCGTTACAAAGTATTCAGCAAAGTTATCTCTAACGGTATTAGCGGTAACGGCTGCTTTTCTTGGTAAAGCTCTCAGTGGTAGTAGGGAACTCATTTCTTCTTCATCATTTCGCCAATAGCCAGAGTGCATTACGCCTTCATTGTCAGTGTCGAAAATACCAACTGGTGTGCATATTGACCTTGATTTTTTCGATCTCCTCAGAAAGTTGTGTAAACAAACACAACTCATAACTATGTCGATCACCTTGTCGGGTTGTAACAGAATAGGTTTTCTCAGTACTCTGAAAACAGCAGACATAATTCCAAACAACCTAGAACTTAACCTAGAACAAAAAACAAAAATTCTCGTCAATCTACATTAGAATACCTAGAGAAGTACGTACGGAATTCAAAAAATATTGTTTTAATCAAACGTTGTATGTATCTGACCTTAAGAAATGAATTTTCAGTAAAAAAAAAATCGTTATAACTGATCATAAGCTACTCATAAAATGAAAAGTTTTCGATTAATCAGAAATTCCGTACGTACTTCTCTGCGAAATGCAATTAGAAACATAACTTTTAAATTTGAAGTAAATCGAGTGAAAATTGTTGAATTTATTTGCCACGCCAATTGGAAAGAAGCTGTTTACAGAAGTTTCGAGTAGTCGGCCATTTCGTAGATCGAAAAAAAATATATATATATTTTCTAACAGCTTGATATTCATACGAAATAGATGTGTAATTAATTTTATGAGTGAATCACTTTTTCATACGAAAAAAATGTCTTAAATTTGCACATGATTTTATACCCGTTACTGTGGCCTAAGGCCTTAAGCATTTATGTCCCAGATACAGGAAAGTTCCTTCATAATAATATATTTCGTTCTTGTTTCCTTCTAGATATCAGATGAGAGTGACGAAGATAGTAAGGAAGAAAGTAATGAAGCAACCGAAATTTTCGAAAGAAATGAAGAGCAGGGCGCTGCATTGAAAGCTCTGAAACTAATTCCAAAGAAAAAACGGAAACTCGATAAGACTGAAAGCCGTATGGATGAAGCGTACACTTATCTCAAACAATTAAGGCAAAAACCGCGGAAAGATATATCTTCGTTGTACTGTGATTTGTTAGCTGAAAAATTGAGGAGTCTCGACGAACACACACGAGACCTAGCTATGTTAGAAATAGACAAGGTGATGTACAATCTGAAACATTTAGGAAATTAACAACAACCCACAAGACATTATGATGCGCAGATGACACAAGTTGTTCATCAACCAGATCATTACATTGGAGCGACTGCCATCAGACCCTCGCGGCCCTTGGATCATAGCGCCTATCATTCGCAGCCATCACCACCTACTCATCATTTTTTTTACTCACAACCATCAAATTCTCAAACCCCTCCTAATCCGTAACAATCGCCAAGCGGAAGTGTGGTCTATCAGGCCACCCAAAAATCAACAGATACACTATCACTAAAGGACTTTTATGAGTGTCAAAAAGATGTTTCCTTTGAATAAATATTATTTTCAACGCAACAACTTACTTTTATTTCTTCCGATAATTCTTGTGTTAAGGATTTGCAGATCCTGTCAACGCATCTTGAAGCCGTTTGTTTTGAAACCTTAACGGAGACTTTGTCCTTGGAGTCCCATATTTCAGGTGTTTACATTTTATTTTTTTTAAAGGAAACGAGTAAAGCTTTTTGAGTGCGGTTTTTTTCTTGCTTTCACTCATGATATACAGAACGTTAAAAAAATTTTTTTTTTTAAAAAAAAACCAAAATGGCGGCCTTTGCAGCTCCGCGAAAACAGGTCCTCAAATCGCGGGAGGTAAACGGCTGACATCACTGCCCCCTCTTTGTTGATCTGAAACACAAATTCAAAGCATATTATCAATCTGTGACCCTTTGATCATGGAATGACGGATGGGTTTTTCGTTTAGTACAAATTTCGGAAAATGGCCGCAATTTAAAAAAAATCGAATTTTCGCGTTTTTTTTCGCATAAAAAGATAAATAATAAATGCAAAAATGTATCTATCGAAAAAACGATCCGTCATTCCGTGAAGACATATTTTCTGAGTATGCTCTCCAAATTTCAGGTCGATATGTTAATTACAGCGGTCAGGAGAATGTCGGCCATTTTTAAAAACGTGTTTTCGAGAAAAACGCGTTTAAAGTTTTGTAATGTGTTTACACAAATGTGTTTATAATTACCGCTAATCGGCAATGCCTGGTCCATAGAGGCATTCCTCCTCTTCTTCTAGCTGCTAATGTTGAGCCGCTAACATCTCCCGCTGCTCAATCCGGGACAAAGTCTCCCTTAAGTAAGTATGAAAGGCTTTTGTAGCTATCTCCAGTAGCCAGAAACCTGAGTGCTATAGCAAACCGTTCTTGAATTGGAATGCACTGTCTCATGTTCGTATCAATCTTTGAAATGTATGCGCCAATCCTATTTAGAAGGAACGTAAAGTAATCTTGAGACGTTCTGCAGAAATTTCCGGATGCGTTGCTAGGTTTCCGTACAAAATCGCTCAGCATATCAGTCGTCTTATATCTGTAAGTAATGAAGAAAAATACGATTCGATTGCTCGAGATCTGCATGCTATATAGGTTTAGTTAATATTAAGTTAAGTATAGGTTTAGGTTAAGTATATTAAGTTAAGTATAGGTTTAGTTGATATTACAAACCTTGATCGGTTCTTGTTGAATGACGACATCCACCAGCGTCGTTTCCTCTGCTTTCGTTTTGCTTGGTTTATTAATTGTTGACCACTGAATAAAACCACAGCGGCTGCACAAGCAGCCGTGCGCTCGGTATCGTTTGCCATGTTCGAATGGCGAAAACAACGGGCCAATTCGGCGACACACGCCGTGGGAATTACTCGGTGCGGGGCGCGATCGTTCGCGCAGGCCTCGACAGGTTTGCCAAGGTCTGGCGCGGCCTGTGATATGTCGGGCCGTGGGACCCCACCTTAAGCGTACCGACCATATCGTGGCCGTTTCCGGATCTGTATATAAGACCGTGGTCTGGAAACGAAGCCAGATTTCAATGAAGCCGTGAGGCACCGTGAAACGATCCACTTTTTTCCGCTCGCCGCCACTTGCGTCCTTTCCCGTGTTGTCATGCGAAACATAACCTCGGTTCGTGTATCATCCCATGCTCTCAAGAGCGCGTTAACTAGTTACAATTAATTACACGAGAGTTTGGATATTATTGCAGGTGGGGAAGGAGATTTGATGTTTCAGCGTCTGCGAAATAAACGCCGATAATACGTATGCAAAAAGAAAGTGACGAATAAATGCAACAAAAAATAGAATAGAAAGAAGTATTTAACGTATCTGAATTAATAAACACTTTTATTACCGGAAAATAAAAAAAATATTTGCAAGAATCTAATCCTGAAGCTTGGGGTTACAAAACTTGGCGGTAACCATTTAGCCAAACTACGATTTGATCGTTTGGAATAAAGATGGTTTATGTTCATCTCAGCTGCTTGGTTCTACGGAATTACGATGACACGCAGGTGACCGCAATTACGATGGTGCCTATGAATAATTTTGGTTCTCAGAATGCTTATTATTTAATCATTTGTTTTTTTTTCAACTCGGATCACTATCAAATGTACGATAAACTGGGTAGGGGTAAGGCCGACAGCGCATGCGCCTCGTTCAAGAGAGTGAGAGAGACAGACCCCATATTCTTCTGATTCTCTGATGCACAAACGTTTTACTCAAGTATCTACACCAAGCTCTCCTAAGTACATTTATAGTTCAGTAAGTTCTTTTCACTCAGTATGAATTGTAATAAATTCTGCCAAAAGTCCCACCCGTGCGAGAACTACTTCCCAAAACTTTCAAGTAATTGAACGAACGGTTTGAAAAATGCATTTTGAAAAAATCGCAAAGAAAACCACTACAGAAATTTTTTTTTGTAATGATTAACAAATATTTCTAAAAATCAACTGTATCATTTCGTATAAAAAAATATTTGTTACTGATTGCGCGTTAAACGATTAGCAGTTCAAAAAGCTTGTTAATTTTTGGCATAATTATTCGAGATTAATGTTCACATCATCCGATTGTTCTCAGAACGCAAAGTATTGAAATTCTGATCGAATAAAATTATTGCCATGTACAAGTATCATTGATCGATCTTTGGATATTCACTTTTACGTTTACTGACGCAAACAACGTAGTTTCACGAATCCACCTGTACTTGCGCCACTCTCAATAACGGTATTAACCACTTGCTTTGTGACCAGAATGAAAAGAAAGAGAAAAAATTATGCCATTTCCGCAGAAGTATTTCGAAAAAACACGTGACGTCAGGAGTACGAATAAAAAATCTCTTTAATGTGTATTATATACGCGTTTCTTGTATGGCTCTCTAGCATGGTCGTCCGACGTGAAAAATAGTGTTGTATGCATCTGAAAAAATATATATATTCTCAATATGTATGAGTATTCTGAGCACTGATAGCAGAATTAGTACTTAAACCAATTTTGTTACAAAATGGCGGCCTGTTAAACTTTGATTAACGATATTTCATACATTTTCGGGTATTCGACGAATTATAAAATGTGGGCAAAATTATTGTTCTACTCAATCCTGCTACCAGTCCTCAGAAAGAGGCTACCGAAGGTATGTGCAAAATTTGAGCTCGATCGGTCAATTAGTTATCGGGATATCGTGGGCGCCGATTTGAAAAACATAGTTCTGAGACAAACGCGTTCAAAGTTTTGATACCGTAGATGAGGTTTGCGCGCAGCTTACTTATAATTTCTATTACTCTGCGAATTTTTGAAATATCAATAAACGGTTTTCACAAGCGTGTTAAGAAAGGTCTAAGGAATAATAAAATGAAGAAAAAAAATCGATTTTGTCAAACTTCTAGGCTAGAGACTACTGCCTTTATGTGTATATATACACGTTTCTTCCATGGCTCTCTAGCCCGGTCGTCCGACGTGAAAAATAAAAGCAGCGACGTTTGACTCGCGTGCGTGTTCGTGCTGCTGAGCGTGGAGGTTTCGTCGAGGTCGTGATGCAACGTTGATCGCGAAGCTTTCGAATCGACGAACGTTCAACGAACCCGACCCCAACGACAAGGACAACACGACAAACGGGGGGGGGGGGGGGGGATGGAAAAATAGGCTCGTCGCTCGTATCGGAGGTCAGCGTGATTTTTTGTTTCTCTCGTCCTCGATGCTCGGAGGTGAATCTGCCCTTGTGTACTTACAGCTCGACTCTGAGGAGCGGTCACCTGGTTTCACTGGGTGGTAGATACGGTTGCTTCGTTCACTTTATTGGTGGTAGATTCGGTTGGTGTAGATTCAGTCAGCCCTTTCGCTTGACCGCCGCTCTCGGATGGGTCATCAGTCGCCGGAACGGGACGGTAGTAGAACTCACGATGAAATTTGCTCGTATGCAACGCCTCCAAGAACTCTATGAGCTTTCCTGCCACGGGTGCGGCCTCGAATTGCGGGACGAGACGCATATGACCGTCAAGTTGGCCCACTATGAGCGGCAGGTCGGTCGATTCCTTCCCCAAAAGGTGCAGGGGATAGGCAAACTTGTAACCGTCCGCAGTCAAAAAAAGCACGTTTTCTAGAGGAAAAAATGTCCAAAAGACAATAAGAAAATTCAAGAACTTTTCATAATCGAGCATTACTCGATGGCGAACCAAGTGGCTACGAGCTACACCTCGGGGGGTGGGTTTGATCCTCAAGGCCTGTTGAAGGGACAAGTGTGGGGTAACATTGAAGGGATCGCAACAGCCGACCAGGAGTTGCCAAGGATTATACAAAAGAAAAACAAGTCGCTTTTCAAAATGAGCTTCTCTCCGTAGGGAAAGCTTCATGCGCGAAAGTGATGAGGAAGAACTCACGTTTTTCACCGACCAGAGTCGTCGCAACGATGTCCTTGAAAAGGTTCACGCTCTCGAAATCGTCAGGCGCGTGGAAGAGAATAAGAAAGGGCAAGCCTTCCGTCGTAAGTTTCTCGGCATTCTCGAATGTCATTTCGCGGACGAGCGGTACACACTTCTCCTCCGCCCAAGTGTGAAACTCGTTGTAATTGTTCAAGCTTCCCGTGAATTTTTCATCCTCGTCATTGGACAATGCTTCGTCCGGTCTGAACACGGCGAGTGGTTCTCCTGACGGTCGCAGTGGCTGACTCGCGTTGCTGAGTTATAACACGAGGTTATTCAAATATCGCGGTGACGAAACTTAAAGCAAGATCTAGACTAGATTCTAGAGTAAGAATATAAAACAATTTTTAACTCTCACGCGGTTGAACATTATCGTTGGGTGTAAAAGAAAGACATGCCAAAGTGGAACTCTCTAAATCACGTCTGAACGATAGCGATGATGCGTCTTTGCTCGTTTGCTTTACTCGGACAACTTTGGTGTTTACGTTCAGACTGGAATAACTTGATAAGTAACTAACGAGCTCCATCTACCCAGGTGGGTCAATAAATTGCATTTTCCAAAAATATTTTTATTCGATAGGATCACCTTTTAGCTACGTTTCCTAAAATTTTCATTGACATATTCCTAAAATTGAATGAGCTATCATACTTCAAACTTCACACGCGTTTTTCTCGAAACACTTTTCAAAGTCGGTGGACATGATATCTGAAGAACCACTTGATGGATTATTTCCAAACTCACAGGAGATACGAAAAGAACCATTTGAATGTCGTTGACGATCACATTTTTTTTAAATCGATCTTCATTTTTTAATAGTTACGTAAAAATGACGTTTTTCCATAGATTTTGCATGCTCGAGTTTCAATTCGTCGCCGCGTTGTTAAAAAAATGATTTAAAAAATCGACGATCGTCAACGATTCGTATTTATTGTTAACTTAAATAACCCGTTTGGTTTCTAAATTTCAGATGAACCGTTCAAGGTGGAGAGTGTCCAACGCGAAACGTCGCGAAAAAAATTTAATCATCTGCCGGCGGCCATGTTTTTGTTGTTTTTCTGTATTTTTTGGTGATTTTTTACAAAGGCTCTCGATATATGTATCTTTGTGTTGAAAAAAAAGCGATTCTTTTCCACCAACCTTATGCCAGAAAAAAACGGAATTTGGCCTTTTTGGGCCTCTAGGTAGATACAGCATCTTAATAATCTTCGATTGGTCTAAATCGGTTACTTGTTCTGATGACGAAATCTTGGTAAATGTTTTTTTTACAATAATTTCGTATAGTTAAAATGTGTAAATCGAGCCCAGATCTTTTTGTCCAGTATCTATCACAGACTGCGAGAGAAAATTCTGAAAAAACATATATTTTCTGCCGTTCTGATATGAAGGAACGGCGAAACACGCTCAGTCGACAAAAACCTCGTTTCTATGAGAGTTGGGCGTAATTCTATTTATAAATACGAATACGAATTTATTTACATCGTGATTTTCATTTGAATATAAATACAAATTTATTCATACTTCACTTATTGTAAATACGAATACAAATAAATTCGCATTTACAAGTGGGAATACGAATTTATTTGTATTCACAAATATTCTGAACATACAAATAAATTCACAAAAAATGTGATTATTTACAAAAAATCCTGTGAATTAAAAAAAAATTCAAATAAAAATCTGTGAATGCAAATGTATTCACAAAAAATTGTAAATACGAAAAAATTCACAAAATAAGTTGTGAATTTTTTCGTATTTAAGACAAATTAAAGTCAAATTCACAATGATTAGATTCAAATTTACACCAAAAGTGAGTTCTTACTTGTTGAGTTCAACACAATGTTTTCTCTCAAAATACGTAAGGACCCACTTGTGGTGTCAATTTTAATATAATTGTCGTGCATTCGATTTTCATTTTCTTCAACTTGAGGAAATTCACAACTCATTTTGTGATTTTTTTCATATTTATAATGTAATATTTGAAACTCACAACTTTTTTGCAAAAATTTCTTTGCCTCGACGCAATGTTTTCTCTCAAAATACGTAAGAACTCACTTTTGGTGTAAATTTTAATATAATCATTGTGAATTTGATTTTAATTTGTTTTAAATACGAAAAAAAAACCACAACGTATTTTTTTATTTTTTTGGTATTCACAATTTTTTGTGAATACATTTACATTCACATATTTTGGAGTGAATTTTTTTGATTCACCGGATTTTTTGTAAATATTCACATTTTTTGTGAATATTCACAGTTTTTCTGTGAATTTATTTGTATATTCAAAGTATTTGTGAATACAATTGTATTGGTATGCATGCATGTGAATACAAATAAGTAAAGTATGAATAAATTTGTATTTATATTCACATGAAAATCACGATGTGAATAAATTCGTATTCGTATTTATACAAGAATTACGCCCAACTCTGGTTTCTAAAGCTTTTTCCCAATCGACGCTCACTTCAGATAAAAAAAGAATACTTTTATTCAGCTTTCAATAGGTTGCAATATCGTTATTTTCTTTTTACCGAAACGTTAGTTGTTCGAGTTTAAATTTTGAATCGTATTTCCAGCTATCTCTCTCGCACTCATTACGGCTGATGTTGAAGTTTGCTTCGTTGGAATGGCATAAAAATGACTTTTCTTTGATCACCCAGAGTGAGAAAATAACTCGAACGTTACTTTGGCATCCTCGTTAGAGATCAACAACGCGAAATTTTCTCCGTTTCGAAAACTTTGAGCATTATAATCTACCTCGACCAGCACGTAATGGCCGAACACAGGCATTTGAGTAATTCGTTTTAGAGAACTTGTTAGAGACATACTGGAAGCTAACGTAGAATTGGCAGTCGTCCTTGAGGGTGGTAGCAACGCGTCTGAACACTTCGTACTCAGGAACATCCTTTCTATCGAAGAGACCAATCACCATACGCCTCTTGTCATCCAGGTTTGTCAGTTCCCGAAGATCCCCGAACTCCTTTATCGGATCAATAAGTTGTTCCTTCACAAATTTGAAGAGCGCCTCCACCGAGCGTTGTCCCCTGTACTCTCTGTTGGTAGGTTGTCCGTTCCTTATGACCATGAGAGTTGGATACTTGTTAATGCGATATCTGGAGGCAACATCCCCTGCAAAGTTTTCAAATATTTCAACAATCGTTGCGGCAAAAGCCAAGAAAGGAACGAACAAAGCGAGTAACTAATTCGTCGGGTACGTACGCTCAGCCTCACAGTCCACTTTGCCCATTACCACTCTTCCAGCCTCGGGAAAATGTTTTCTGACTTTATCAGCTGCCTCGTCAAAGGCTGGAGCCAATCGCTTGCTAAATCTGCACCAGTCTACCCAGAAGTCAATAAATACTAATTCGTTGGAGGCTGAAATGTAAAAGGAAGGGGACGAGAAGCCTTGATTAGTCGAGTACATAAAATTTTATCTATAACTTTCTCTGCATTTCGCACAGCTACGTTACCCAATATCGTATCGATATTCTCAATTGTGAGCGGTACAGCCCCTCCATCTGCGTAACTGTGCACCATGAGGATCTGAAATGGAACAAGGAAAACTGTTCGTATTTGAGTTTTAGAAGAACATTGATCTCCAGCCGCAAGCACGAGGTGTTTACCAAAGGGATGATCAATTCAAGCATCTTGTATCGCCGTTCGAATAAACACGTTCGGGGTGTATAACACGAGAGAAGTCTGGTCAGCGTTACAACGAAACGACAGGGATCGCAGTGATGTTATGAGTGCGGTCTGATTGCGCCGGTGAGCGCAATTCCGATTGTGCTAGCGTGGAATTCATACACGGGTTTTTCCCGGCAGATTTATCCGCCGAGTTAACCCCGCAGGTCCGACAACGACGGTAGTGGGGGTATGCCCGCTAAACGGCTTTGTTTGAAGCCGTGATAAATATGAACAATTTTCGTAGAGGAAACCATGCTAAAAAGTTCACCTCTATTGCTATAGAAACACGATAAAAAAAATTGTCACGGGAAATTGCATAAGACCTCGTGATATATGCCAGTCCCCTGACACTGGCCTACTATTCTTATACGATAAACGGAAACGCGTTTTGTCCCGGCTTTTTAGTTCTTGAAATCGCCACTGCCCAGCGTTGGCTGTTGTGTGACAGCCTTCGGCTCTAATACTCCGATCAGCTGAACGATTCGATACTTTCATTGCTGTCACCTGTCATCGTTATGGCGACGTAATTCATTGTGTTCAAATGGAAAACCATTAGAACGGAAAATCATTCCAAATATATCAATAGACTTTATTCATGTAAGATATTCGAAACACCGGCGCAACATGCATGCCTGTCACACGACTACTAGCGCCACAGTGCGGCAAGGACATTTTGCGAATAGCATTTATCTACCAGTGTCATGCGTACAAATAAAGGTTATATTGATAATCGCGACACCAAACAAACGTAAATAACTCGGTTGAATAGCGTGCCAAGGGGGAAGCACCTCCCTTTGCTAATAGCGACGCGTAGCGGCGTCTAGGGGGTCGAATAGTGGAGACTACAAGCGTGCCTCGCCCACCTCGAAAATTTAGCTTCGTTTATGTAAGACCACGGTATGTGAGACCGTGCTCTTAGCCGATTGTTGGCACGCTCTTATTTAGTCCTGGAAACTCCGGCGTTTTTTAGTGGTGAGAAGCAGTGGATAGTGTCACGGCTGGGCCCGATTCCACAAACCTCGATTAACTCGGTTGACCGAGACTTCCCAGGTAGCAAAATGTTATCTATATGGCATCCGAAAGATATCGCGAAACGGATACGGATAACTTTTTGGTTGTCCAAAAAGACGCCGTTTTGTATTACAAAACGTATCACTTATGTCCGCTTGGCAGATAACTTATTTGTGTCCGATAGTTAACTATAGGGCAACTTTTAATGGTTAACAAAGTGTCGACAAAAGGTTAACTCTCTTCGGTTGTCGGTACGTTAGCGCAAAGTCATCAAATCGATATATCTTAAAGATATCTTCTTAAAGGCACAAAAATGCCAAGATGCGACTGCCATCTAAAAGTCGTCCAATAGGCATCCGAATGAGGCTAACAAAACGACATCTAAACGGTATCGAAGAGTACTATCGAAAAGATATCTATTTATTGGTGATATATAAGTATGACAATATCCTATCCATTTCTTTATAAGAAATAACCTATTAATAGTCTAGAATATTTAATACGGCTCAATAATCTAGACTATTAATAAGTTAATTTTTATCATGAAGAAATTGATACGATATTGTTATGTCGGTTTCGAAGTGGGCCAGGTCATTATAAATAAAACATCGATTAATTCATTATAAGTGAAATGTAATTTAATATTATAAAAATGGTACAGTCGTTATTAGACGTCTCTCCCGTTGAAGTCACGTCTTTTGGTGGTTGCCATGCTCCAAGCGATCCCGTGGATAACCTCAAAAGCAGACATACGCTTTTAGAATAAAAAGATAGTACATTAAACACATATATGTACTCACAGAGGCGGAAAGAATAGTAGGATAAAGGGCACTTACGTATATGCCTTTCAACACCTTTATTTCTTCAACTACTTGTTGTTATACACAATTTTTTTGCCGGTCAAATGAAATATGACACGCTACATTCGCACTATGATAAAAGTGATCCGTTGGATGTGATCTTTAGGACAACATTTGGATGACTTTTTACTATTTCCCGCCAATTCCAAATATCTTAAAAGACAGCATATTACCGATATCTGAAAGATGTCATGAAAAAGACGTCTTATGTAATTCGTCTTTATGACATCCTTTGGATAACGTTGAACTAGATACAATAGACAACAGTAAATAGATATCTTTTTGATAACTTAAAAAAGTCATCAATTGGATAATAATTTGGGATACCTTTTAGACATCCATTTTCATCGCCGAAAGATATCATAAAAAAGGTAACGTTACGGCAGCATTATACGGGATGTCATTTGAAAGATGTCGAATAGTTATCTTACGGTCATGTCGTAAAGGTAACCTGACAACGGTAACTTATCGATGTCAATTGGACATTTATGCTGCCTGGGTGGTTCCACAACCCAGGCAGCATAAATGTCCAATTGACGTCGATAAGTTGCCGTTCTCAGGTTGTCTTTAAGATATGACCGTAAGATAACTATTCGACATCTTTCAAATGACATCCCGTATAATGCTGCCGTAAAGTTATCTATTTTATGATATCTTTCGGCGATGAAAACGGATGTCTAAAAGGTATCCCAAATTATTATCCAATTGGTGACATTTCTAAGTTATCAAAAAGTTATCGCTTTATGGTTATCTATTGTATCTAGTTGAATGTTGTCCGAAGGATATCATAAAGACGAATTACATAAGACGTCTTTTCCATGACATCTTTCAGATATCGGTAAAATGCTGCCTTTTAAGATATTTGGTATTGGCGGAAACAGTAAAAAGTCATCCAAATGTTGTCCTAAAGATGACATCGAACGGATCACTTTTGTCATAGTGCGAATATAAGTGTGTCATACCGTTTCATTTCGCCGGCAAAAATTCCGTGTAACGATACTTAATCGAGTAAATATAGCTGTTGAAATATATATACGCGAGTGTCTTTCGTTCTATTATTCTTTTTTCCTATGCATATATTTAATGTACAGTGTTTTTATTCTAGAAGCGTACGTCTACTTTTTAGGTTAGCCAAGGGATTGTTTGAAGTAGGATATACTTCGAGTATCGACTTAAAAGTTCGAGTAAGTACAATATTCTACTCTTTTATAGTTTGCTTTCCTATGCACGTATCAAAGCCACGGTCTTACATACAGGTCTTGCAACTGAATCAAATATTGGTGGTGGGGGTGGTCGTCTTACTGTCGGCTCGTTAATTTCCTTGACCGCCGCTCGCATCGCTTCAATCAAATCATAGTCGAAACAGCGGAAGACGCATGTGGCAACACAACCTCACTTAATCGGCTACTATAAAGTTTTACATAACCGTTATTTAAAAAATCACGTGTTTTTTATGACGGTGATATCGTGCGGATTTTTACATAATAATGACGACTAATTCGTGTGCGGTTCCAACGTGTGAACTGGACGTCAGTTAGTAAAGGAAAAACGTTCGGTGTTTCGGGTTCCGTCGAATATCGAACGTCGTCAAAAATGGATCACTGCAATTCCAGGAATTTCTCAGCTCATGCCTTCGCAATTCGTGTGTGAGAAACATTTTCTCCAACGATACATTCTAAGAAAGTGGGTAAAACATGACTTAAACGGTCGAGTTATCGCAGAGGTAAGTTGATTTTATCTTTTTTTATTTATGTCTATTTACTTGTCTAGCCGCTATGACAAGTTCGCAGCGCCGCTCTTGTGGCTATAAGCCAAAGCTTATTGCCGACATTAAGCGTACCACCCCCACCACCATCGTTGCAAGACCTGTATGTAAGACCGTGATCAAAGCTCTCGTCAAACCTAACCTACGAAGTGCGCTGTGTCACCAATTTTACTGTGCCGTAAAAAACCTCGTCCGATCCTAATTCAGGATTGTCGATTTGCATTGCAGAATCGTTAAAAAATAGCTGCTTCCCAGATATGTGTTTAGTACATATACATATTTAATTAATTTCCATTCGATTCTAAAAGCGTATGTTTCCTTTTCAGGATATTCAAGGGATCGTTTGGAGCAGACGTTTTTGGCGGAGGACTGGAAAATTTAAGTAAGTATGCTTTTTTCTACTTTATATTTTCATATAATCAAATATATTATAAACGTTTAAAAGATAGTTTATTCATATAAAAATGATGGGTCCCCCGCTGAAGCCGTTTCTTGAACTGTCACAAAGACAGCAAAGGCGGAGAGTTTCTATTGCATTAGAAAGTGACCTGAATTCGGTATATCGTGTAGATTTAAATCCTAATGCTGTTGTGCCAAATCCTGCCGAACCTCGCCGGTCACCACCAAGAGCTTGCATTGTTCAATAACTGTAGGATATTATATGGATGTCGATTATATCTTCTTATTTTGGGATCACTGAACCAGAAGCATTTAAACGAAAGGCGGTAGCTTTATTAGAATTTACGAACGATACAATAATTAATTCAGCTTGGGCGTACTGTGAACCGAAACTCGTCTTTGCTACGACTGCCCGAAACATGTATCCTTGGAAGGCGTTTCGGTTGTTTAAAAACATCGCCTCTCAGTCATGGCCGGTTTACTTGCACATACATTAACAATATAATCCGGAGATAGAATATCCGATCACTAGGGTGGGATTGATTTCACACCCTACATAACTGATGAGGTATTCCAGAAGTAAAAAAATTTAAAAATGAAAATACAAAATATAATTGTAATTGTTTTCTTCTTATTTAGATCTTCATGTAATTGATCTTTCATTTTTCAGCTGAATGTCGTGATGAGCGGCTGTTTACTAATTTAATTATAAAATTGTATGTTCTAGAGACAAAAAATCCAAGAAATTGGAGGAAAAACAGTCCAAAAGATCGTCAAGCATTCGTTGGACGCTCTCATCGATGACGAATTGACGCAGAGAGTCGTATGGGTTCTTGGGACGGAGGACAAGCCGAAAATATCGAAATTTCATTTTCCTCGCATTATTATTGGTACGTATAATGTGTGCGCATGTATGAATAGATAGGATATTATTTCAATATTTTGTGAAGTACAGTAGAACCTCGATTATCCGAACTAGTCTCGGTCCCAATTAGTTCGGATAATCAAAAGTTCGGATAATCGAACCGTGGGTTTTTTGGGACGAGATCATAAACAACAATGCTGTTTATGATCTCGTCCCAAAAAACCCACGTTTCGATTATTTGAACTTTTGATTATCCGAGCTAATTGGGACCGAGACTAGTTCGGATAATCGAGGTTCTACTGTAGTTCGCTGTATAGAAGTCGTCAAACGTTGAATAATATCTTATTGATAATATTTGGTTATTTTCTTTTCCAGATGTCGTAGGAAGCGTTTTTGCTGACGCAAAGTTGAAGGAGATCGAAGCTCGCATCGCCGACTGGCTTCGCCGTGGGGGGACCGCATAAAAGCGGTAAACATCGCAACCACCAAAAGGCGTAATCGCAACAGCGAAGTCCAATGACGATTGTACCGGAATTTTTTAAAAATATTTTAACATTAAATTTATGTTTATAACATTTAATTATATTTCACTTATAATTATTAGTTGATGTTTTATTTATAATGACCAAGCCCACTTCTGAACCGACATGACAATATCTTATTAATTTCTTTATTATAAAAATTAACTTATTAACAGTCTAGAATATTTAATATCGCTTAATAATATCCATTTTGATTATTATATGGTAAGCATAGTTGATGAAAGTTTTTTTTGCAATCCGAACGAGTATATATATATATACGCAAGTTCATATAGAAAGTAACAAAAAATTGGATCATCTTTGCTTATCATATAATAATTGAAAATCGGCAATATTGAGCTATATTAAATATTCTAGACTATTAACAAGTTAATTTTTATGAAGAAATGGATAGGATATATATATATATATATATATATCCATATATGGCCAATAAATAGATAACCTTTCGATAGTACTCTTCGATGCCATTTTGTCAACCTTATTCGGATGCCTATTAGACGACTTTTAGATGGCAGTGGTATCTTGGCATTTTTGTGCCTTTAAGAGGACATCTTTCGGATATATCGATTTGGTGACTTTACGCTAACTTACCGACAACTGATAAGAGTTAACCTTTTGTTGACATTTTGGTAACCATTAAAAGTTGTCGTATAGTTAACTATCGGACACGAATAAGTTATCTGCCAAGCGGACATAAGTGATACGTTTTGTAATACAAAACGGCGTCTTTTTGGACAACCAAAAAGTTATCCGTATCCGTTTCGCATATCTTTCGGATGCCATATGGATAACATTTTGCTACCTGGGTTAGTTCCTCGTCTATCCTCTTTAGCTCCCTTGCCGCCGGTCCACTGAAAATTTCAAAAAATCGGAAGCAAGCAAGACTTGAAGAAATCGACGATGATGAGCAATCAGAAGCGATTTTGTACGGTGCAGGAATTGCCGATTGAGTTTAGGTAAGAGTTTTTCATAGTATAAACTTCAAACGCGTTTTAATCTAATAAACTAAACTAATAAACCGATAAAACAAATAAACCGATTCTCTTTAAATTTCAACCACATATTGTAAACATGATTCGCAACGAGATGACCCTCGATGGTTTTAAAATTTTTATTTTTAATCTTTTTTTGCGAAAAACTGCTGCAAAAATGCGTTTTTTAATACCTTTTTTCGTTTTTCATCTGCCATTTTTTTATTTTTTGATAAAACTTTATATCTGAGGGTCATTTTGTAGCTGGTTTCATACTGAATGTAATGGACTTTGATTTTTTTGTTTCAGAGTTGCCGAGTTGTGAAGGAGCTACCTAGCCCACCTGTTTTCGAGGCGTTACGTTAAACTATAGTTTTTGGACTTAAAAATGAATAAAAATGAATGAAAACATTATTTTTAATGTATTTTAAGACTTTATTTATCAAGCCCCACAACTATTATATTCATATATTTTATATAATCCTCAAAAAAATCGCGAAAATAGCCTTTTTATCGTGGTTCCAAAGTGGACTGGCCCCTTAAAAGGTATCACCTTTTAGCTATACTCCCCGAAAATTTTATTGAAACATTCCTAAAATTGGATGAGCTACAGCTTTTAACAGTCGGTCGGGCGAGCGGTAGCAGTACCGTACTTCAAATTTTAAACGCGTTTTTCTCGAAACACTGTTTTCAAAGTCGTTGGATATGATATCGCGAGAACCACTGGATGGATTCTTCTCAAATTTACATCAGATACGATGCGAAACATTTAAAGGTCGTTGACGATCTTACATTAATTTTTAATCGATCTTCATTTTTTAATAGTTGCGTTAAAATGACGACTTTTCATAGATTTTGTACGCTCGAGTTTCAATTCGTCGCCACGTTGTTAAAAAAACGATTTTTAAAATCAACGATCGTCAACGACTCGTATTTATTGTTGTCTTAAATAATCCGTAAGGGTTTTAAATTTCGGATGGACCGTTTAAGGGGAGATATAGACCTAGGAGCCGGAAAAAGGTCATTTCTGTGAATTTTTTCAACGAAAACTATTTGAAATTCCGGATTGGGGTTTTAATTATCCAAAGTATATACATTCAAAAATATGTTTAATTTTCTTTATTTGAAAATATCAAAAATATACAAGGATACTGTACGATCCGTGGAGCGTCGTAAAAAAAATCTGCGTATACGGTGCCTACTGGCGTTTCTTCAACAATCATCTGAAAAACAAACCAAAAAGATTATTCAATTAGATACTATAATCTAGTACTTGTCATAGCCGATTTTAAAAATATCGATTTATAACAAAATGGTGGAAATTTTGGGCACCGATTTGAAAAACGTGGTTTTGAGAAAAACGCGTTTAAAAATGTGGGAATGAATGAATCATGAAATTTGTCAACTTACATGGAATCATCGATACCAGGCCCATAGTGTAGGTCTTCTACGGTCGACAGAATGTTCATAGCTTATAAATCCTCCACCTCGACCATCTAGGTGTATATCTCTCCTTAAACTGGAGAATGTCCACCGCCAAACGTCGCGAAAAAAAAGTCTCATCAGCTGGCGACCATGTTTTTGTTGGTTTTCTATCATTTTTGGTGACTTTTTTCAAGGCTCTCAATATATGTACCTACGTGTTAAAAATAAATGCGTTTCTTATTCACCAAACGTTTCCCACAAAGAAAATCGGGAGTATCGGCCATGCGCAACGCTGCTTAACTCGAAGTATCGCCGGCGCCCGCCCATCCATCGGTGTGGGTTTAACCGCGGTCAAGTACAATGGGCTTCATTGGGACGCAGGGTTATTGGAAAAGCCACAGTATCCACGTTTCCAAATATGCAAGTTCGATGTACAGTTGGGGAAAAAATGATGACAAAAAAAGGCCCTCCCGCATGAGTGAGGTCATGCATACCACAGGATACCTTGTATCCTGTCTTGTGGGCATGTTTGCAAGAGAAAACTGTACAGTCAAAAGCGTATCCAGAATCTAAGCTCAGGGGGGGGGGGGCGCATATCAGTTTCGAGGAAAAGGGGGGGATTACAAATATATTTTATTTTTTCTGCACCTTGCAGATCGTCACCTCATTTTTGTCAATTTCAGTGCAGCTGATTTGTCTTTTGAACACATTGAATTCGCTCATTACATTTGTTCGAGTGACCATTTTATTGCTATACATATTATTTTACAAATACACCCAAAAACCTGAATTCAAAACCTCAATTAAAATTACTACGATCCTTCATTCGGTTTCCTAACGTGAATTGCGCATAATTCGTCCGAAGTGTCAACATCACTTCGTTTTCTATGTTCCAATAACGAATCATTGCAATTTATCGAAAATGTTCCATGCTACTCGTTTTTGTGCTCGTTTCTCTTGTCTCGTCGTCGTCACCTCCTCAACCCTGACTTTATAGTACTCTCGTTACAGCTGTATTGCACTTTAACAAGCATTGCATCAGTCGACTATTGATTGTCCTCTTTATCACTGGCGCTTGAAAAACTATCAATTTACGGTGCATTCTCACGAATCGCGGGGCCTCAAAGGTCTGGAAACTGGGGCTGATTTTCTGATGCGTGATCGTTTTCGAAATCTTGGCGATTTCGACTCGCGGTTATGTCATCGTGCTGTGTGAATAAATCCCTAAAGTATCCGGAGACCGTGGATTCAACGAGATTCCAATGGCAGAGAATGAACTTTTTTACGTTACTCCAATATTATCAGTGCTATGTACAAGAACGTGGCAATAAACTTTCTACAAAGGCAGAATACACTGACCGATAGCGGTGTCGTTTGTGACTTAAGGGGTTGGCCTACTGTGAAAATGACGAGAACTCGTTTGTCGCTTGATGCAACACAAATTGAAGATGGTTCAACATATGGTGCACGAATCGCAGATTGAAGGTAAACTCATTATTACAACGGTAGAACTGCTGGTAAAACATTGAGGACTTCGGACACAGTAACGGGTATAAAATCATGTGCGAGTTTAACAATTTTTTTTTCGTATGAAAAAGTGATTCACTCATAAAACATCTTTTTTTATGTACAAAATGGCCGACTACTCGAAACTTCTCGAAACGGCGTTTTTTCCAATTGGCGTGACAAATAATTTTCACTCGATTTACTTCAAATTTAAAAGTTATGTTCCTAATTGGAATTCGCAGAGAAGTACGTACAGAATTTCTGATTAATCGAAAACTTTTCATTTTATGAGCAGTTTATGACCAGTTATAACGAAATTTTTCACTGAAAATTAATTTCGTAAGTTCAAATACCTACAACTTTTGAATAAAACAATATTTTTTTAAATTTCGTACGTACTTCTCTGGGTATTCTAATGTAGATCGACAAGAATTTTTGTTTTTTGTTCTAGGTCAAAAATTGTGGATGCTAAATGTCACGCCGCGGAGCACCTAAAAAGAAGATAACAAAAGAAAATATTAGTAGTCGGTCATTTTGTACATGAAAAAAAAATATATATATATTTTTTCTAACAGCTTGATATTCATATTAGATGTGTAGTTAATTATATGAGTGAATCACTTTTTCATACGACAAAAAATTGTTAAATTCACACATGATTTTATACCCGTTACTGTGGCCTGAGGCCTTAAACGCGTTTTTATCGGAACTTTTTTTTCAAAACGGTGTACATGATTTCTCGACATCTGATGAACGAATTGACTTGAAATTTGGTACACTTATTCAGTGTAATAGTAGTTTAGTCTCGACCGACGTTTTTCTTAATCTTTTTTTTCGTTACTTATTAACAATAACGATGTAATTTTTTCTCGAAAAATCGACAAAATTTTTTTTTTGGTGATTGAAACACGCTAACAAGAAAAATCTCGGCCACGTTTTAGCCAATATTATCTATTTTGAGAAAAAAGTTTTTTTTTTTTGTTTCAGATTAACCGGGTGGCCAAAATCAAGTACACCGTTGAGCCCCTCACGTTCAAAGGTCCTTCGCGAGATTATTTATAACTTTTTCAATTATTAATATTTTTACGAAATTTGGTACACAACGTTGTTAATGTACATGTAAATAAATGTCCAAAGAATTTTTCAATCATCTTACTTATTCCATCAAATTGAATTATTTCAAGTAACCCGGATTTTCGGGACGTCACCATAGGCTAACCCCTTAAATTCTCGCTCGGGCGAAGGAACCAGCCCCAACGATAGAGTTTCCAGAACTGTAGGTAAGGCCGTGCCACGAATACTGGCGCTACAGTGACTCGTTTATCCAATTCAATAGCATCTAATTATTACCAAGTGCTAATTGTCTCTTGTGATTCACTATCGTAACAGCGTCGATCGAGCGCGTGTCCGCGCATCCACTGACACCGCAAGTCCTCTCTTTCATTTCGATTGTGCGAAGAAATGACGAAACGATGAACGACAGCTGTCAGGTGCGCGTACTCCGGCCTTTGGCTCGACTGCCAGCCGAGTTATTCGAGTCGATTCTTCTCGGATGGAGTAAAGGAGCCAAATCGGTAATCGTAAAGATAAACGTGACGATCTGTCGCGAGGGTGTCGTCGGATTCTTGATCTTTTTCGTCACTCGGCGGCAAGACGCTTTTCCACGTCTTCTCATATCGCTTGGTATATTCTTAATTACCAAAAAATCATTTCGTTTGGACAAAAATAAATTAATCTCACAGAGACTCGAAACCGAATAAGATTCGTCACCTTGATCGTTGGAAAATACGGTGTATATTTGTTGGCGACTAGGCGAGGAGCCTTGGAACAATTATTCTTAGGTATGCGTGAAGTTTATGCGATTTCGTAGTCTAGAAAGAAAAAAATAGCTTCTTCGAGGATGTATCGTGAATGCCCGCCAGAAATTTTATTTCGTTAGACTTTGGATATTTCGAGGGTCGCCGAAAATCGGAGAAAATTCGGATACGTTGAAGCTCATCATGAATAACGATTTCGAATAATAATGCTAAAAAGTGACTACTAAATTGTTGAAATAAAGAATTGTTTTTGGGGTTTCTGACTTCATTGGTTTTTTTTTAATACCTGCGATTTTTTTTGGAGTCTTCTCTTTTTGAAATTGTTGTTTTGGAAATTCTGAACGGTAGATAGGCATTGAGATTGTCAATTTTTTATTTGCGCAACTGTGACACTTTAGCATCAAGGCGTTAGGCTACTGTGAAAACGTCAAACACTCGCTGGTCATTTGAGGCAGAGTTGGGCGTAATTCTATTTATAAATATGAATACGAATTTATTCATATCGTGATTTTCATATGAATATAAATACAAATTTATTCATATTTTACTTATTTGTATTCATATGCATGCATACAAATACAATTGTATTCACTAATATTCAGAACATACAAATAAATTCACAGAAAAAATTGTGAATATTTACAAAAAATCCTGTGAATTAAAAAATATTCACATCAAAATCTGTGAATGCAAATGTATTCACAAAAAAATTGTATATACAACAAAATTCACAAAATAAGTTGTGATTTTTTTTCGTATTTAAGACGAATTAAAATCAAATTCACAATGATTAGATTAAAATTTACTCCAAAAGTGGGTTCTTACGTATGAGAGCAAACATTGCGTCGAGGCAAAGAAATGTTAGCAAAAAAAGTTGTGAGATTCAAATATTACATTATAAATATGAAAAAATTCACAAAATGAGTTGTGAATATCCTCAAGTTGAAGAAAATAAAAATTGAATTCACGACAAATATATTAAAATTTGTGAGTCCTTACGTATTTTGAGAGAAAACATTGTGATGAACTCAATAAGTAAGAACTCAATTTTGGTGTAAATTTTGATCTAATCATTGCGAATTTGATTTTAATTTGTCTTAAATACGAAAAAATTCACAACTTATTTTGTGAATTTTTTCGTATTTTTTGTGAATACATTTGCATTCACAGATTTTTATGTGAATTTTTTTAATTCACAGGATTTTTTTGTAAATATTCACATTTTTTGTGAATATTCGCAATTTTTTCTGTGAATTTAGTTGTATGTTCAGAATATTTGTTAATACAATTGTATTTGTATGCATGCATGCGAATAAAAATAAGTGTAGTATGAATAAATTTGTATTCATGAAAATCGCCATGAGAATAAATTCGTATTCGTATTTATAAATAGAATTACGCCGAACTCTGATTTGAGGCAACTCAAATTGAAGAGCAAGGCTCAACATATGGTGCAGGAATTGCAGCTTGAAGATAAACTTATGATTACAACGATAGAACTGCTAGTAAAACTTTAAACGCGTTTTTCTCCAACTTATACTTTTTTAAACGGTGTACACGATTTCTCGACATCTAATGAACGGATTGACTTGAAATTTAGTACACTTATTCAGTATAATAGTAGTTTAGTCTTGACCGACGTTTTTCTTCTTAATATTTTGTTTCATGAGTTATTAACAATAATGTCATTTTTCCTCGAAAAATCGTAAAAAGTTGATTTTTTAAATGACTGAAACACGCTAACAAAAAAAAAGCTCGGTCAAGTCTTAGCCAATGTTATCTATTTTGAGAAAGAAAGCTCGGTTTTTTGTTTCAGATCAACCAGGTGGCAAAAATCAAGTACACCGTTCAGTCCCTGCGACCTCAAGTCCACGAGATTGTTTAAAACTTCTTTGCCCCTAGAACGGTACACTCTTTTGTGCCTTCTAAAGGCACACTGGGGCACAAATGTATCCCACGCGTTGGACCCGATAATCGGGGTTATAAATAATGAATAAAATGTTTGGAAGCACATGATTCTCTTCGTCTTTTAACGAGGAAGACGATGGTACCATTTAAAAATTTCAGAAAATTCGAAAAGTGCGTCAAAGTTTGATGCGAAGGGAAAAGAAAATTTTAAATTGGTGAAATTAAATACTTTTACAAAATTCGTGGGGCACGAATATATTGTGCCATTGTGCCAATCTAGGGTTAATTATTAATATTTATCAACGAAATTTCGTACACAACTTTGTTAGTGTACATATAAATAAATGTCCAAACGATATTTCAATCATCTAGCACATTGCTTCGAAATATTTTCATTAACCCTGATTTTCGGGTCGTCACAGTAGCCTAACCCCTTAAAGTAGTTTTCGAATTACAATGGCGTAAAAATATTTTCCTCGTGACACAACAAATATAGGTACAAATAGAAGTTCTGCGTTGAATTTTTGAAAAGTGACCAACTTTGATATCTGATATCTCGAATTACGAAAAGTAAAGTTGCTTAAAATATCCCGAAAAGATATTGCAGTCCCTTTCGCTCAGTATGAATTTTAATAAATTCTGCGAGAAGACCCACCCGTGCGGGACCTACCCTTCAGAAGCTTCCAAGTCATTAAACGAACAGTTCAAACAATTGCACAGAGAAACCACGAAAAAGAAAAAAAATTAAACACTTAATAAATGTTCCCAAAAATCATCCCTGCATTATTTAAGGACTTAGGCCACAGTAACGGGTATAAACTCATGTGCTCATAAAATTAATTGCAACTCTATTTAGTATGAATATCAAGCTGTTAGAAAATATATTTTTTTTTTCAATGTACAAAATGGCCGAATACTCGAAACTTCTCGAAACAGCTTTTTTCCAATTAGCGTGACAAATAACTTTAACAATTTTCACTCGATTTACTTCAAATGTAAAAGTTATGTTCCTAATTGCATTTCGCAGAGAAGTACGTACGGAATTTCTGATTTATCGAAAACTTTTCCTTTTATGAGCTGTTTATGAGCAGTTATAACGAAATTTTTCACTGAAAATTCATTTCTTAAGTTCAAATACCTACAACTTTTGAGTAAAACAATATTTTTTAAATTCCGTACATACTTCTCTGGGTATTATAATGTAGATCGACAAGAATTTTTGTTTTTTGTTCTAGGTCAAAAATTGTGGATGCTAAATGTCACGCCGCGGAGCGCCTAAAAAAAGGATAACAAATGAAAATATTAATAGTCGGGCATTTTGTACATCGAAAAAAAAAAATTTCTAACAGCTTGATATTCATAATAAATAGATGTGTAATTAATTTTATGAGTGAATCACTTTTTCATGCGAAAAAAAATTCTTAAATTCGCACATGATTATACCCGTTACTGTGGCCTAAGGCCTTAATCTGAAAATCATTTTTATTGATTGCCCATTGAATAACTAGCAGTTTGAAAAGCTTGTTAATTCTTGGCATCATCATTATTCGGAATCAATGTCATCACGACCACAAGTTCCGATTTTTCTCAAACCGCAAAATATTAAAATTGCAATCAAGCAAGTTTCAGCGATTGATCTTTGGAGATTCGCTCATACTGACGCATACAACGTTGTTTCGCGAATCCACTTGTACTCGCGCGGCTCTCAATAACGGTATTAACCCCTTGCTTCGTTACCGGAAAGAAAATTAAAAAAAAAACAAAAAACAAAAAACAAAAAACAAAAAAAAACAGAAAAACCATTAAGCCATCTCCACGAAAGTATTTCGAAAAAACACGTGACGTCAAGAGTACGAATAGCAAATCTCTTTAATGTGTATATATACACGTTTCTTACACGGCTCTCTAGCCTGATCGTCCGACATGAAAAAAAAAAGAGCTGCGACGTTTGACCCGTGCGCGTGTTCGTGTCGCCGATCGTGGAAGTTTTGCTCGAGTTCGCGACGTTGATCGCGGAGCTTTCGAATCGACGAGGGTGCAACGAAGCCGACCCCAACGCCAACGACACACACGGCAATCGAGGGATGGAAAAATAGGCTCGTCGCTCGTATCGGACGTCTGCGTGAATTTTCTTTTCGCTCCCTCGTCCTCGATGCTCGAAGGTGAAGGCTGCACTGGTGTAACGGCTTTAAAGCTCGTCTCTGAGGAGCGTGTACCTGTTTTTACTGGGCGCGAGCTTTTTGAAGGTTGATTCGGGCGGTGTCGTGGGCGTTCTCGCTTGACCGCTGATCTCGGACGGGTCGTTGCTCGCCGGATCCGGACCGTAATGGAACTCGCGATGAAGCTTGCCCGTGTGCAAATCCCTCAAGAAAGCCTTCAGCTTTCCCTCGACGTGTATGTCCTCGAATTTCGGGAACAGATACATATGGCGGAAACTGTCGATCGCTATGAGCGGCAGATCTGACGATTTCTTCTCCAAATGGTGCAACGGATGGGCGAACTTGTGACCGTCCGCAGTCAAGAAATTCACGTTCTCTGGAGACGAAATGCAAACGAGGCAAGGAACATTTCAGATGATTTCAAAATTAGCTTCTTCGCAATGAAAACCTTCCTGTTTTTGCGCATTATTGGCTTAACATTTTTTGACTTTTCGAAATTTTCTCCAAATGAACCCCAATAAAGATCATAATTGTTTTGGTAATTATTTAGATAAGTGACTTTTCCGAAAAATGAGCCTATATTTTTTTGCCAATTTCTCATTTATTGGGTTGTAAATTATATTCAGTCGGAGGAAGCTGAAATTCACCCCCCCCCCCCCCCCCCCTCCATAAAGAGTTATGGGGTTTTGAAGTTCGCGGAAACACGTGATAAAATAGGGAATTTTTGAACATTTCGCCGCCTATATTGGCTTTGTTTGGCTCCCGAAACCAAAACATAATTATTTTTTGCCTGTAATAATTATTCGTCGAACAGTCACTCATCTAAAGAATTATCAATTAGTTAAGGTAATCCTATCGCTTCACACTAGTCATACCACTGATCGTACTTGAGACTTGTACAAGTTGTATTTTTAACGTATACAAAAAAAAAATAATTTGTAATAACTACAATTTTCCATGTGTAAACTGTTGAACGAATGTTCACATTTAATTGGAAATTTGAAAAAAATTGTTATTCGAACGATCCGCGCGGTATTTCTAGGTTTGATATTTGGCAACATTGGTTCTATCTGCATCTTTTTTTACTCAACCAGGCGAGTTTAACCTCCATGCTTTTCAACGTCGATCTGTCAAAACAATGCCAGGTGCGGGAAATATAAAGCATTGTATTCGGGCCACGACTGGTAAAAAGCGTGGAAAATTTGTGTCGGCGAAATATGTCGGTTAAAAATGAAATACGTGTGGAAATTCGAATGAGTGAGATGAGGTTAGGACTACAGTCAGCTGTTGCCTTGCTGTCACGTCTCTTTATGGTAGCAAGTGGTGATAAATCCAATAACGGAAGTTCAAATTAAACTTGATATTACATAAAAATTAGGTCAATAAACGTTATTTTTTCTGAGAGCATTGGATTATTACAAGTGTTAAGTATGTAAATCTGATTATTTTTAAGAATCTGACGAATTCCCACCATTACATACACTTTTCTAGCGACCGGAAATTGAGTTTTTGTATGTCGTCTCGGAATTCCTTCACAAAAATACGCAACTTTAATATTTTTTTTTCCTCTGCAATTAGATCGATACCGAACCCTGAAATTTTACAGAGACGATTATTCATATATTTAGTAAAACTCGACAAAAAAATGAAAATCCTATGGATTGAAGCCTGGCGATAGGACTACCTTAAACACTGTACCGTAAAAAATACCGTAAAAGCAAATACAGAACCTGTTCTTTATTGTAAACAGAATTTTGTTATGTCGTTGCCAATAAATAGAAATAATTATAAACACTTATCTACGACAATAATTGTGTGGTTGTGTATCGACAAATCAAATGCAAATGCATAGAGCTTTAGAGTAAATTAGTTTTTAGTTTTTGAAATTTTTAATATTCGGCACTGACAAATTTTTTATTGTATGTAATGAAGAAAAATATAAATATTAAAATAGTAGAAAAATATTTCTTTTTCCACCTTTCGATTTTGTTTTTCAAGTCGTTTTCATTTTTCGTGATTCTTGCAAAAAGTAAATTCTGGAGAAATTCCAGAGAATTTTCCAATTTCCTAAGTTTTCCCGCTTTTTTCTGTCCTCCATACGCGTAAGAGCAAAGGAGTACTCACGTTTTTCATCGATCAGACTCTTCGCGACGATGTCCTTGTAAAGCTTCACGCTCTCGGAATCGTTAGGCGCGTGGAAGAGAATAAGGAAGGGCAGGCCTTCCTCCGTAAGTTCCTCGGCGTTCTCAAACGTGATTTCGCGGACGAGCGGTACACACTTCTCCTGCGCCCAAATGTTAAACTCGTCGTAATTGTTCAAGCTTCCCGTGAACGTTTCGTCTTCGTCGTTGGACAATGCTTTGTCCGATCTGAACACCGCGAGGCGCTCCCCTGGCGGCCGCAGTGGCTGACTCGCGTTACTGAGAGAATACACGAGGTTATTTAAATATGACTGTGTTGAAAAAAAAAAAGTAAGATCCGGAGTAGATTGGGGCGGAAAAAAATACAATTTTCAACTCTGATATCGTCAAATGTTATTATATGGTGTAAAAGGGATGACGTTTAAATTTGCATCGGTGAAATGCAACGATTTCTTTCCCATTTTTTATTTCTTTATTTATGTCGTTATCGAAAACATTTTTCTTTGCAAATTGTCATCGTAAGTCTCTAATCGAAATACGTAGAATATTTCAGTGATTTTTATAGCGTACATCGGCCAAGAAGAAATTTCATCAACTGAAAAGAATTACGATGTTGAAGTTTGCATCCTTGGAATGCAACGAATATTTGTTTTGATTTTTTTTATTTTCATCCTCCATAATCTTATCCAACGAATTTGAGCTTCAAATTTCTTACGAAGATCTTAAAAAAAGATTTGAGTGATTTTCGTAGCCTAAATTTGCCAAAAAAAATTAGGCCACTGAACTTTCGTTGCGTTCCAACAATGCAAACGTCGAGATTCATAACAGAGGCACGTCAAATTGGAGCTCTCTGAATCACTGCGGTAGCAGTGATTCTTTTTTCCTTGTTTTGTTTTACTCGGAAAATTCGATATTTACGTTCAGACTGAAATAACTCGATAACTAATTGATATTTTTGAAAAGGAATTGGAATGGGGCCAGGTTGAAATTCCGAACTTTGAATGCTCCGACCTCTTAAAATTCCGAATTTTAATGTTCCGATATTCAAGATGGGGCCGGGTTGAAATTTCGAACTTTGAATGGTCAGAACGCTCAAAACTCCGAAAGAATAGTACCTCGAAAGATCAAAACTCCGAAAGAATTTTACACGAAAGACCGAAACTCCGAAAATCTTAACACCGTCAAAATAATTCGACTATGGAAGTTTTAAAAGTTTCAAAATTTTCAATAAATCGACGAATTATTTCAAGATTTTTTTTTTTTTCAATGAGCAGCAATTTTGCGTCAGTTTTGAAATTTTTCTAGACAATGTTATACGTTCTACATAATTTACAGACAACTGTGTAGACTTTCGCTGGCATGATCTTGACATGAGGGCCGGGTTGAAATTTCGAACTTTGAATTCGCCGACGGTTTAACATTCCTAATTTTAATGTTCCGAAATTACAAGGTTCGTCAAGTTTACGCCAGCGAAAGTCTACACAATTGACTGTAAATTATGTAGAACGTATAACATTGTCTAGACGAATTTCAAAATTGCCGTAAAATAACTTCTTAATAAAAAAAAATTCTTGAAATTATTCGTTGATTTATTGAAAACTTTGAAACTTTTAAAACTTCCATAGCCGAATTATTTTGACGGTGTTAAGATTTTCGGTGTTTTGGTCTTTCGTGTAAAATTCTTTCGGAGTTTTGATCTTTCGAGGTACTATTCTTTCGGAGTTTTGAGCGTTCTGATAATTCAAAGTTCGGAATTTCAAACCGGCTCCGTTAGAATACTCAGCAAGCTGACTTTCACAGCTATATAAAGCTTTTTTTTTAAATCTCGATATGATTATGTTGTCACAAATTAGACCTACTTTAAAAAGGCACCTACTTGTGTTGAAATTAAAAAGGGTATTTTTAAAAAGACAGAGATTTCGAACGACCCGAGGATAAGAGAAAGGACAAAATAAAGTAAAAAACGACGTGGTCAAGGAAAGCATCGGGACGACTTCGGTCGAAGTATAATATCGAATATAGGAAGCTTAACTCACGGAATGGTTATTTTGTTACTTACAACAATTTAACATACTGCCCGATATCACATTTCGCGTCAGTGCAAGTACTTGTTGAAATGAAATAAACACCTGTTACAAATGTATAATCGAGTGGTAACGAATTACGCGGATCATTGGGGTAAGGGGGATTAATTTTTTTTTAATTATTATTACGGCAACCAATTTGGAGGCGTTCAAGGACATCTACAGTGAAATAGAGCCTTAAACACTCCTGAAAAAATTTCGGAAAATCGATTTTTCCTTCAAATCTTCATTCTAACAAGGGGACATCGCCATAGCCGGTAAACGGATTTAAAGGAGGCTTTTACCTATTATAGTACTCCACTAGAAATGTGTTTTAGCTAAGCCATACGATGCTCAGCCGTTTACGAAAAGAATTAGAGGAAACATTTGTTTTTATTATAAAATAGAGATAGATTTTTAATTATAAAAAAGAATAAGTTTTTAAAAATTGGAAATAGAATACCCGGAAAATGCTCCCTGCTCTGCCAGCCATGTGACGTATATTTTTATCGCCAGGTGAAAAATGTGATAAAACGCCCATAAAACTGTCATACTTTGTTAGAAGAAGGTAGATCAATATTAGGTTGAGAAGACGCATTGTAAATCCATTCTTTTGTCTACCATCAATTACGGGATCATCACAGTGAAAAATGTTCACAAAATCGTTTTTTTTTTGCATTATCCGATAGTATAGACGGTTATAAACATGGACCTGGCATCGCCGATTGATGGTAAGCAGGCAATTTATATGAAAATTCCGCACTCGAAACTTTAAGGGGCCAGACACTTTGAAAATTTCAAAAAATCCAAAGCAAGCAAGACTTGAAGAAATCGACGATGATGAGCAATCAGAAGGGATTTTGTACGGTGCAGGAAATGCCGATTGAGTTTAGGTAAGAGTTTTTCATAGTATAAACTTCAAACGCGTTTTTCTCGAAACAACGTTTTCAAAATCTCGCTCCATCGTATCTCTAAAACTAATAAACCGATTCTCTTGAAATTTGAACCACATATTGTAATCATGATTCGCAACAAGATGACCCTCGATGGTTTAAAATTTTCGATTTTTACTCTTTTTTTGCGAAAAACTGCGAAAAAAATTATTTTTATAAAACTTTATATCCGAAGGTCATTTTGTAGCTGGTGTCATCCTGAATCTAATGGACTTTGATTTTTTTTGTTTCAGACAAGCCCTTGCCGAGTTGTGATGGAGCTACCTAGCCCACCTATTTTTGAGGCGTTACGTTAAGCTATAGTTTTTGTACTTAAAAATGAATAAAAATGCATTAATTTTTTTAAAATGTATTTCAAGACTTTATTTATCAAGTCCAACAACTTTTATATTCATCTTTTATAAAATCCTCAACAAAAAAAAACGCGAAAATAGCCTTTTTCCGTGGCTTCAAAGTGGACTGGCCCCGTAAACGCGTTTTTCTCGGAATGTCGTTTTTCAAAATGGTGTACACTCTCAAACGAAAAGTTTTCAAGCTATATGCATTTCAAATTTTGACACAACATTCTTCACGCCATTCTTTGTCTTGCTATGGAAGCTTTTTTTTAAATCTTCATCTTTTTTTTAACAAAAAACTGTCAAAAACATAGGTTAATTTCGATACTTTTGTTCAAACCGCCGCCCTTATGACAATATTGATTTAAAAAAAAAACATCTATAGCAAGATAGGGGCTTTCGTACTGATTAATAATTTGTTTACAAATTTTTGTTTCTGATAATATTCACGGCCACCCGTGTACACAGCGAGGACTCTTTTTTTCGGAACATTTTAAACCGTTTAGAAAATGTAAAAAAAATGAAAATAACCGTTCAAAAATGTATTTTCTGTTCATGAGTGCTTTGAATTGACACAAAAAAATCAGACTGATTAGCGCCTTTTAACCGTCGAAAAAAGATCGCGTAAATCAGTTATTTTTCGAACCGTTACACTGTGATGATCCCTTAAGGGATAACACCACTCTAGGATTTTGGAAAAATCGTTTTAGTTATTAATTAGTATTTTTGCTTAAAAATACTAATTATCTTAATTTTTTTTAATATACCAATTAATACTAATTAATTATCGATTTTACCGCAGCACCTCGGACTTCTTTCAGACGCTTCGTACAACTTTAAACGCATTTTTCTCGAAACCACATTTTTCAAACTGGGAGGACGGATTACTCGAACACCCGTGCATGGATCGATTTGAAATTTTGATAGTAGCTTCATAATTACATTCTCTATGGGAGTACGTAGCCGTTTTTTGATTAAATGTAAACTTTTTTTATAAACAATTAACTGTTTATTTTTTAGGCAAAAAATCGATTTATTTCTTTCAACGTGCGCCATTTTTTTCAAAATTTGATATAAAAAAAATTCCCTACGTAGTCCCATAGCTAATAATATATAGATTATAATTTTTTCGGTTTTTGTTCCAGGTCTTACACTTAACGAGAAAATCGTCCTCCCGTGAAGCTATTTGTAAAAAACATGTTTTTCAAGATGTGCTCTGCCGCTGCCATTTTGCACGAAAATTATAATAACACATTTTTTTTATACTTTCATATGTGTTAAATAAACCCTCTCAAAAGAAATCCTATTCCTTTTTTCATACTCCCGAAATAAATTGTCAAAGTTAGGCCTTCTTTTTGCGGCTAGAGTGGTGTTATCCCTTAAGCGCATCTAACTTTGAAAAATGATAATATATGCTTGGTGTGCATCCAAACTGACTGAAGACAGACCGATTTTTGCGAACGTCATTAAAATCTGTTTCCCTCTGGAGCTTTTGAAGCACAATAAAGTGTTTTAAATGCTTTTACGATGAATATCATCCAAAAATCTGCCAAACACTCAGCAGAACGATATTGACCATGAATCCGACTATTAATATTAGCAATATTGTGACGATTAATTATGACATTAATAATAAAAAAATATAATTTTTATGGGGAATATGGTTGTTTTTTTACTATTTCCCATTTTTTTAAAACTTACTCTTACAATATAAACTACAACTTTTCGATCAAAATCAGCCTATCTATATTTTGTATTCAAAGCAAAAATATCTATATATTTCGATCGGGACTTCAACACGGACCACCCGCGCGCCTGTTACATCCTAGCGAATGTGCCTTCTCTCGGTTATTCCCAATATCCTCATTTGCCGTTATAAGCTTATTATTAAATGTATAAGTCTAGTAATAAGACGAATAATCGCGTAAAAAGGAAAGTGCGTACGTTTCGCACGCATATTCAACCCACAGCGATATACGCACGATAGCAGCACCGCCAGTTATCGACTCTTCCTATGCCATTGGCCGTCAACAAGAACAAGATCTCAGGCGCATATTCCAAGAAGAGCTGTCCAACGAAAAACGAACCATCAGCTCGATCAACAGACTCCAAAAATCCTACGCCGGCCCAACCGCATTAGAACCAAGAAAGCCTCGACCCTAAATTATTTAAACACAACATAAACTAGACGGCTCCGACGAACTTATAACTCCGACTACTAATAAGACATCCGGTCTCGTAGCGCAGTCCGATATATAAACCTCTCGATATGAGAAGTCACCATAGCTATAAATTCACATAACACAAACCATGCGAAAGCTTAGGTCTCCGATATCGAACTCTATATCCCATGCGCTTTTTCGCCGAAACACGAGACAAAGGTCTCCTTCTCTTCATACGCATATTAGTCAGAACCGATGCCCTGAAATAAGGCCACGCACGTGCCTAACGAATCTGTAAAGTATTCGCACACCGTACCGCGACCAATCACGCTAATCAACCGATATCTTCACGACCAATGGTCCAATCACTAAAGAACTAGATGACCAAGACCACACTCTCTCTAAGGTTTCTTCTCCCACTACTGAACCTCTCCTAATTTTCATATCAAGAAAGACTTCCTTCCTGAAGTCAGTCTCCCGTCAACCACCATCACATCAAGTTCTTCTATCGAGTCTCAATCCCAGTCTCCCGTCAAATACCATCGACTCAAGTTCTTCTATCGAATCTCTATCCCAGTCTCCCGTCAACCACCATCACATCAAGTTCTTCTATCGAGTCTCAATCCCAGTCTCCCGACATTCTTCATCAAATTCAGAATTTAGTCTTCCGTCAACCAATATTTCCGTCAACCGAATCATTCCTTATATCAAGACTTAACCCAGTAGCCTAACGAATATCTCCGATTATCCTTCATACGAACTGTCTTCATTTTTCGAGTCACAAAAGTTTTATTTTACACTTGTATAATTTCTATCATCGGTCCGTGAATATCAATCCCAATTCATCGACCTTGCGCGCAGTTCATATTTCTATCTACGCGTAGTGCCCGTCGTAGTAAACACGTCGAGTATACACACGTCCAGCGTAAAATCCTCCGAGCGTCTTACCAGCTATTGTACCAGCGAACGCACCGGGCCAAGAGCAAAGGCCCTTGTAACGCGAGCGACAACAAATATCTACGCAAGCGAGCGAGCGACCGACCGACCGTCAAACACAACCAATGTAAGCTAACCATACCTTTTCCTTTTCTGTATTCATTCTTCAATATTCAATATTCAACTTGCCATATTCTACATTTATCATATGCCTGATCGCTTTCACCCGTCTAGTAATCTTATAATAAATAACATATTGTCAATCGTACACCAATTCTGTCGAATTATTCCTCAATACCGAAATATCGCGTCAATTCCTTAATTCTATTCTTTCCCATGCACTACCCCTTTTTACCCTCATCCCGTGCTATTGCGCTAGGCTTAGGCAACAAAGAGGGAATAAAAAAATATATGCCCACGTCCCTTCCGGACGTGACACGCCGCCTTGGTGCGAAACGGATAACTGAAATGGCACATGAACTGCATCGAATTTTTATCGTAAACGGCTGAGCGTTGCATCGTATGGCTTTGCTATAACACATTTCTGATGGAGTACTATGATAGGTAAAAGCCTCGTCCAAATCCGTTTCCCGACTATGGCGATGTCCCCTTGTAAAATATCTCAAGAATATTGAGTGCAAATGTCACGTATTAATTCCGAGTTGTTTGGATATAGCAGGCACGTGGACCTCAGTAGATGTTATCAACGTGATATCGCATAAAAAATAAACTTTAACCGCATTTTCCTTGAAACGATGTATTAAAAACGGTTGACACGATAACTGCTACAATTATTAACGGCTTACACCATGTTAAAAACAATTTAATTTCGATTTTGGTTTACGGTGGATTCTCAAAATAATCTGCAAGTTTGCAGTCGAGCCTTTCGAGATTAAGGAACTTATGAGCGTTTACACGACGGTTTACAAGCGAACTTTAAAGGCGTTTTTTTCAAAATGAATTTTTCAAAATCGGTGACCACAATATCTCGAGAATCGCTGCACCGATCAACTTCGTATTTGACAAGCTTCTTTTGCATATCAAAAAGCAGTGCATGAACGAAGAAATTCTTTTTTCGACGCATGGTTTTTTTTATCAGCGAAAGTAGATTGTTTTATTTTTTGACGTGACAACGTCTTATAATTCGATGGAGCCGGCTGCACGCACGAAAAAGCATGACTCATCGCCGTTACCTCGCTCTGAGGCGTTCCATTTAAGGCTTGAAGTGTAAGCGAGAGCGCGGAACGAGCGACAAAGAGGTACAATCGGCCTCCGCGTTCGGCAGCGTTCGGCAGCGTTCGACATTTGTCTCTCTCCTACTTGAGTGATGGCCTCTGTACACTGCGAGCGACGAGCGACGAGCGATCAGCGATATCCAATGGCAACGTCACTCTCATAGAGCATTTCCGTCATACTCGAGCTCTCATTGGATATCGCTCATCGCTTGTCGCCCATCGCGCGCAGTGTGCAGAAGCCATGAGCGATGCGTCCGCGTGGACAGCTGCTATACAATAATACATGTACATGTTGTCGTCAAGTATGAAGTGCAGTGAAAAGTGAATGTGGTGTGAATTGTTTATAGCAACGATAATTGCGGCGATAAAGGTAATGATTCTTTCGATATTAAATATATGTTCAGTGATATATTGTCGAATATTCGTGCTTTCATCATTAAAATAAATAGCATCGGTCCGCTAGTGCAGCGATTGTAGGTTATGCTATAATTGACAAAACTATAACAATAAGTTAACAGAACTATTTCACGATGAGTAAAAATCAATTGCTTTACTATTCGATCGAAATAATTATCGAGCGTAGCTATGATTTCAAAAAATTAAAACATAAATGTTAAATCTTCCACATATCATAACAACGTGTCTGAAATGACAGGTTGGACCAGCCAGCCGTCAAAGGGAACAATTTTCTCCTATATCAAACACATTGCGGCGGGCTTTTTAAAAGCTAGAGTTACAAAAATGTTAATGATGTTTCCAATTTTTAAATTTTAAATTTAAGATTTATGAACAATAATTTAATCACAGTTTATTCTTATAATAAATTATTCAAAATTATTACTTTTTTACAATAAATTACAATTCAATTTGCAAAAATAATTAAGTAACTAATTGAACAACAACTTTTATTCAGTTCACTTGCTGAAAGAAATAATGTCAATACAAAATTTATTATTATAAAATAATAAAATCAAAAATTAAATTTTAACAGTCGAGTAGAAATTTAAACAATAAATTTTATTCAAGTTTTTTGCAAATTTAAAATGATTTTCTGAACGAAGAATTTTATGAAAAAATAAAAGTTGTAAAACAATTGCTCAAACACATTCATACTTGTAAAAAATATGTACATTGTAAAAAAAATAAATAAAAATTGACATAATTGTATTTATGCGTACAAATAAATGTAACTTGATCAATTCAATTGTGATTTCCATTTACCTCCTTCTCTATATCCATACAAAATATCTATCAAACAAACAAAATTAAAATTTTCTTTTGAAAAATGAAACCATTCCATCAGTATTTTCTTATGACGTTGTCACGTTCAACTATCGTCAGCAAACCGACTTTATTTTTACCGAAAAACGATACTTTCACTTTGGAATGCGGCCATTTTTCAAAAATCAATATTTTATTCAATCATCCAAGCACTAGGCAATTTCACGCAAGGACTAAATGCGTTTGATTTCACCACGAAGGACGTATCAAACAGCGATCTACACAAATCATTGTATCTACTACTTACATTTATAAATATTTTCCAGTACAAAAATAATAAAAGATATTTGAAAGCGTACTCATCAATGTAAAAAACAAACCGAAAACCTGCACCGATTCACCCAGAAAAAAAGATGTCCGATGAAAATGGATTTTGAAAATTCTTTCTCCATTCTCCGTCTAATGGTAATCGTTATCGAGTGCACAACAATTATCAATCTTTAGCCACCCGACGTTTTCTTACAAAGATACGTGCCAATAAGGCGTTTTTTTTAACTTTACGTTCAAAACTTGCTAGAATATTCACCAAATTCGTTTTTTGAATTGACTGTAGTTCATGCGATAGCCTTATATATATATGTGTGTGTGTGTGTGTGTGTGTGTGTGTGTGTGTGTGTGTGTACGTGTGCGTGTGCGTGTGCGTGTGCGTGCGCGTGCGCGCGTGTGTGTGTGTGTGTGTGTGTGTGTGTGTGTATGAGGTATTCCACGTGAATCCGGTGGACTTTTTCCGTGTCAAACCGTGTCAAAAAAAAATCTCCGATAAAAAACGCCCTGATTTAAAAATCTGAAAAAACTCCCAAAAATGCGTGATTATATGTAAACATTTTCAAGCTATCACCCGCAGTGGAAGTATGATTTTTTCTGTGCTTTGTGAGCGATTAACTTTAAAAAAATCCGAAAAATTGACTGTTAACTGTTCAAGGTCCATGATTGTGATTTGGTTATTCAAAAATGGTCAAACAAATTCATTGCAGGTATGGAAATATTTAAGTATCCGCCCGAAGTAAGCGGTTCTTGAATTTTTCGGATTTTTTTTTAACGTCAATCACTCAGAAAGCACAGAAAAAATCATGCTCCCACTGCGGGTGACAGCTTGAATTATTTTACATATAATCACGCATTTTTGAGAATTCTTTTAGATTTTTAAATGGGGCGTTTTGTTTCGAAAAATGTAAAAAAAATTCAGGGTGTCTTTTCGAGTTAATGGAATCAGATAAAAATAAATAAATAGAATTGGCGGAGGTCTGGAAAAAAGTCCACCGGATTCACGTGGAATACCTTATATATATATATATATATATATATATATATATATATATATATAAGGTAACTTTATATATAAAGTATATTTATATATAAAGGTACATATATATAAATATAATATACCTTATATATATATATATATATATATATATATATATATATATATATATATATATATATATATATATAATCTTCTTCAATTTGTTCAAAACGATTAATTGTTCTGATAACAAGAGCTCGATAAATGTTTTTTTTTCTCATAATCACATTATATAGTTGAAACGTGTAAATTGAATCCGGACCTTTTCTCCAAAATCTAGTATAGAGTGTGAGAAAGAATTCTGAAGAAAAAAAAAAACAGGTATTTTTCGGCCGTTCTGATGTGAAGATAATTCAATGTAAAACCCGTTCACTCGACAAAAATCTCGTTCTTCAAGCTTTCTCCCAACCGACGCTTATTTCAGATAAAGAAAGAAGACTTTTATTCGGCTTCCAATAGGCTGTAATATCATTCTTCTCTTTTCACCGAAACGTGAGTCGTTCAAGATTAAATTTGTAAACAAATTTCCAGTTATCTCTCTCGAACCCATTACGGCTGATATTGGAGTTTGCATTGTTGGAATGAAATGAAAATGATTCTTTTTTAATCGCCCAAATTATTTTTCGTCACATTAAGGATGCGAAAGTCACTCAAACGTTTTTTTAGCATCCTCGTTAGGGATCAACAACCCGAAATCTTCTCGTTTTTGAAAACTTAAGTGCCGTAATTTCACCATAGTCCACCTCCAACAGCGCAGGATGGCCAAACCGAGGAATTTGTGTAAATCAATTGAAAAAACTTGTTAGAAACATACTCGAAGCCAACATGGAATTGGCAGTCGTCCTTGAGGTTGGTTGCGACGCGTCGAAAAATGTCGTACTCAGGTACGTCCTTTCTATCGAAGAGACCGATCACCATACGCTTCTTGTCATCCAGATCCCTCAGTTCCTGAAGATCACTGAACTCCTTTATCGGATCGGTCAGTTGTTTCTTAACGAATTCGACGAAGGCCTCGACGGAGCGTTGTCCCCTGTACTCTCGCTTGGTCGGTTGCCCGTTCCTTATGACCTTGAGGGTGGGATACTTGGTAATGTGATATCTGGACGCGACGGAGGCTGCAAAGTTTGCAAATATCTCAAGGATTGTCACGGCGAAAGGCAAAAATGGAACAAACTAGGCGAGTAACGGATTCGTCGGGTACGTACACTCCGTGTCGCAGTCCACTTTGCCCATTACTACTCGCCCGGGCTCGGGAAAATGTTCTCTCACTTTATCGGCCGCTTCGTCGAAGACGGGAGCCAATATGTTGCTAAATCTGCACCATTCCGTGTAGAAGTTAATAAATACTAATTCGTTGGAGGCTGAAACGTAAACATAAAGGGATAAGAAGCGCTGATGATGGAAATAGATAAGATTCGATCTCTGACTTTCTCAGTGTTTATCACAGCTGTCTCACCTAACGTCATATCAACGTTCTTGATTGTGAGCGGTACAGCACCTCCATCTACGTAACTGTGCGCTATGACGATCTGAAACGAAACAAGGAAAACCGCTCGTATTTGAGCTTTCCAAGAAACTGATCTCTGTTCACAAGCGTGAGGAGTTTACCACTGGAATAATTGATCAGAGCGTCTCGTATCGCCATCTGAATAAACACGTGCGACGTGCGCAGTGCAAGGCAAGCCTCATCACCGTTACAACTAAATGATAATGATTGCAGTGATAATATAACGCCGGACAACAACGAAGCACTCGACACAGTCGAACTTGTAATCGAGTATGAACATTTTGAATGATCACCTGACAAGCATTCAGAGAAAATGCTAGAGCAGTGATTTCTTTAACTGAACTTTCCAGTACAAAGTTTGCTTTGCATCTTTGTCAATATTTAACTTTGTTGCGATAAGGTCAGAATCTCAGTGCGGCGTGATAAATTATTCGACAATTATGTAGCACACGATTGTGGGATGTTCAAAAAGCTTCTTATGCACAAATCATCCAGGTGAAAATGTAAAACATTCTGAGTCGACTATTCCGCTAAACTTATTCTTATACTATCCGCGTCGAACGTCCTGTAAGAATGCAAGCAACTCTGTGAGTAAAGTATTACAATTCGGCAAGGAGTTAGCACTTGGATGTCAAATTTTGAAAACGGGCTCTGAACAAACGGAGAAATAATACTCCAAATTTTATCTCCTTGGCAAGATTTTCCCCGACGACCGCACGCCCTTGAGACGATGCAGATGAGCCGCGTCCAATACATGATACACGGAGCACAACGAACATGTTTCCTGTTGGAGTACTATCGCAAATCGAGCGGATATCCGTTTGCGCGTCGGAAGAGGTAAACGGTAGACGGCAATTTTGAGGTTAAACTCCCAATATGTTCAAGTGTCATATCGATTTTTTCTTTCGGGAAACGCGAGATTTGCGAGGGTGAAATTTTTTCGGCGGGATCGGCGAACTCTGACGAGCCGATGGTCGATTCGAATAAGCGACAAGGCTTTTCGTAACTCATAGAGAACTGAACGATGCAACGCCGACACGAATGACACCTCAACGAGCCAAAAAAGAACATCGCTCGATGGAATTGAAACAAATATTTATTTTAAAAAAGCGAAAGAATGAAGATCGCGGGTACTCACCAGAATACAAGCAACGATCGTAGATCTAGAGTGAAAAATATCACAGAGGCACAACATCTTGTGATCATTAATTAATCACACGCGAAATATTTGAACAAACATCGGCGAACGAACGAAGGTTGCGTCGTCAGTCGCACTGTGGCGAGAACAGTTGTGAATTTAGTTGAACGTGAAAAATAATCGACAATCGAAAGATAAGCGGCTACTCGAGGTGGGACAACCTCGATAGTTGAATAGGCACGTTTCTCGATGTGATTCGAGGAAATGAAATTACGGCGGACCAATCACGCGCGAGGCATAGATTGGAGTTACGAAGATCGCCGGACACGGAGGCCCCGATGGTGTGTGGAAGAGACGCGTAGCGGCCAACTCGAGTAGCACTGTGACATACTCGGTCGATACAGCGGATTGAACCGCTCGCTCTGCTGCCTGGATTGTTGGGAGACGTGGTGGGGGAAAGGTCCCGCCGCTCCGTTGCGCAAGGCAGGAAGAACAAGGAGCAGCAGCGTTTTAGTTACCAATGGGCTGCGGTCAGATGCTGTTTTATACGATTCCAGTCGAATACATGAAGTTTTTGCGTAATCTCGGCGTATTTTTTTCTTTACAGACTTCCTTGCGTTATTTATACCTGGAAAATTGGAAATCAGATCAAAATTACGATAATTACGTTCGGATATTGAAAAATTAGGGACGATGCGAGTTATTTCCTATTATAGAATCTTAAAAACATTTTTCATTTAGATGTCAGGTATGATTAACGCGTCAGTGTTTTACCAGAGATCGCATCGTTACCCCAGTCCGTTACGGCATTGAGCGCAAGGGAGATGGAGCTAGAAAGATCGTGGCATCACCCCACACGGCGGTTACGGGCGCAAGAGAAACAGAGCCCATGGAGGGGAGCTCGCAGCGTTACCCCAGTCGCCTATTGGTTGGAGGAGAAAGCGGGGCGGACCAACCGATAGAGCGAGAAAGGCCCCAGCGTGCGGTTACCGGCGCAAGTGCGACTGAGGAAGGTAGCTCGCAGTATTATCCCAGTCGCCTATTGGTCGCAGGCGTAGGAGGGGCGGACGAACCGAGCGAGAGCGACCCAACGCACTTGGGCTACAGAACGAAGAAAGATCAAGCGAAAGGCGGAGTCTACGCTTGCACACCGCGCGACACTGCTGACGCCCCACTAGTATGCGTGGTATTGAGAGCGTCCATCGACACATGCGAGCGCCTCTAGCTACTGGGGTACCAAACTACCTCAAGCACCCCAGTGAAAAACGGAAAGTCGAAGATCTTCTTACGCAAGTGCGAGTTCCTTGTCTTCGGTTGTCTAGTCGCCATGGCGTTTTCGCACGGTTTTTGGCGGAGCGAGCGGAGCAGCGCGCGTCGGCGCCTGGTGGCGAGTGAACCGCGAACCTTGCGTGGCTCGTGAGAAAAGTGTGCGCGCGTCGTGTTGCGCGTGTGTGTACCATTCTGCTCTTCAATAAAACGTAGCGCTCGGTGGTGTACTCCTGTTCGTATGCGTGCGCGTAACTGGACATACAGTATATATACACACATATAGATATATATTCACGCGAGTTCACGTATTATATATACGTATATACATATATAAAACAGTCGATGTCAAACATGCGGCGAAGAATAACGCGCCCTGATTCTGTCAACGAAAAGAAGCAGCGGCGTGTCAGCGCGATTGTTCGTCAGTGAAGTTGAAGTGTATAAAAAACGCGAGTGCCGATGAGCGCGTATTTATGGCGGCGCGGGTGCTTTTGCTCGGCATCTTGTTTACGGAAGTGCTCGAGCCCGTTTGCGCCGCAGGTGCGTTACGTTTACTCCTATTTTTCTTTTCGCACACCCGCAAAACGCGTATCGATGCCTCGCCGAAGCTCAGCCTTTTCCTCTTGTCCTCGATGATTATACTCTTTACACGTGCCATTGCTTTTTCGGGGCATTCTTTTTTTTTTGCGATATTTCGGGCAATCGAGAGACACCGGTGTCGACGAACTTTTCGCGAACGTAATTCACAGGTTATAGCTATAGGTATTTTTTTTTCTTGCGTCATGAAAGCACGGCGAGCAGCGACACGACGATCGATCGGAAAATATTGCCACGAGAATATTATCGCGTAACAATGAGTAGAACGTTTCTTTTTTTTCCGACCGATAATCCCAACCCTCCTTCTCCCCACTCCTCTCACCGCGCAATCATATCGATCGATCGACTCTCTTACGCTCTTGTTCGAATAATTAATATCCTACGGTCTATTATATAGATATCGGGTGCGTGCTTTCGAGTGTTTACCGAGAGTTAACGCACATGGCAGAGAGTCACGAGGGCCCGTCGATCGTGTAACGTCGAAACTGTATGGTGTAACACTTGCCGTACACGTTTTTTTTTAAATTACGTGTTCGCCAATGTATTTGTTTTGCCGCGTGATGAAAAAATCGGCGAATTAAAATTGAACCCTGATACTGAGTTTTTCGGGATTAATTTTCTGAACAGTCGAATCGAATTTATTTAATTAATTAATCTGCCGAATTATTACGATATTCGTAGTAGTATTTTAATATAGTTTTTTTAACCAACATTAGCATATTGTGCCAAAGATGATTTTTTTTCCTTTAATTTTGATCATATAGATGAAAAAAAAAAAATCTTTTTTTTACGGTATGATGGAAAAACGCGGTGTATTTTGGTACCAACTAATGAATTAGAAACTCGACGATGATTTTCCAAATTTGTCAGGTGTCAGAGGATCGAGCGGCGTTTACGGAGTCAAAAATGGTTCAAAAATTGACGGTTTGGATCTCGGCTTGACGAAAGGTTCGGAAGCTGGTCCGGAGATAGAGCCAGGAGGGAACGTCCTTCTGGGGAAGAGAGGCGTCACTCTTAGTTGCCTGTCGTCCGGCAGCAATCAGGATATATCCTGGCTGTACAATGGAGTGCCGGCTCCTCCTTGCGGAATCGCACGTTGCGGCTTGTTGTACAACGGATATCTGCACTTTTTCAAAGTAAGAGATCGAGCGGTACTGGTGAGAGAAACACAATGTTACGGATGATACATTGTGTTGGTTGCATAGTCAAGTTTTCGCTACCTGTACTCGCCCCTAGACATCTTCCCTTATGCCTATTTGTAGCATAGAAAATACGTTGAGGCGTTAAGCTAATGTGACGACCCGATAATCAGTGTTATTCAAAATATTAATTTCAAAGGAATTAGTAAGATTTTTAAAAACATTGTTTGGACATTTATTTGTACGCAGGGTAGCAAAAATTTGAGCTCGTTTTTTTTCCTTTTTGTCACCATTCGATTAGGTTCTTAAAAAAAAAAAATTGTTGCCAAAGCTGTAAGTGGTCAAAAAATATTCAGAGGTCACTCAACCCTCCCAAAAAATCAAACTTTCGTTAAATAATCAATTTTTTTTCCACCCACTTCTCAGCCATGAATTTTACGCTTTATAATTTTTTAATTAACCTCACGAAAGCTCTAGCCGACCGATAGTTAGTGGTCGTTCAAGGTTTGCGAAATTTACGATTTGCGCCAAAAAACAAATCTCGCATGCACTATAATTCCTTGAAGCATAAAAACAAAATAAACAGCAAAGTGTTACATTTTCTGGATAATTTATTATAATAATTTGTAAAAAAACACCGATTAGATGATATGTGTTATGTATTATCATGTATTATTGTATTATGGCGTCGCTCGTCACAGAGTACAGCTACGATTGGTCCTAGTTTGACTAACGAGACCAATTGTGGGACGCATTACGATGCGCGGAAAACAGCTGCCATTTTAGTTTTAAGAGTAAAACGACCTATAATTTTCTTTACGGACGAGGGCTTTGAAGAATTATTTTATGAGAACAAAGATTATATTTCTTGGGTAAGAAGTGTGAGGAAAATTTGAAAAATCTGTTTATTAAGAAAAAAGGTTTAATTGTTTTGAAAATTTTTCCAAGCGTCAAATGGATGAGTGCGAAGAGTAAAATAAAAATTGGCCAAAATGAGAAATTTCGAAGCTTTTAATTTAAAAATTATAAAGCATAACATTCATGGGTGAGAAGTGGACAAAAAAAATCGATTTTTTAACGAAAATTTGAATTATTTGGAGACTTGAGCGACCGCTAAATATTTTTGGATCGCTTGCAGCTTTTGCGACAATTTTTTTTTTTCTTTAAAGAAAATTGGATGGTAAGAAAAAGGGAAATGAATAGAGCTCAAATTTGTGTCACCCTATTGTACGTACATTAACAAAGTTGCGTACCAAATTTTATCAAAAAATAGTAATAATTGAAGAAGTTTTAAATAACCTCGTGAAGGACCTTCAAACTGATCGAAAACAAAAAAAAAACGAGTTTTTTTTTGTCTTAAAATAGATTATATTGGCTAACAAGGAACATCACTTAAGTGCCTGCTTTCGATTTTGCTCAAACTCATACATGTGAAGTCATTGGAAACTCTTAGACACGTATGTTTTTTTATCGGCGGAAAAAACGTTTCAGGGGGGAAAACCACCCCTCAAAGAAAGGCGTGTCAGAGGGGTGATTTTGCAGTTTCACCCACAAGCTGTCCACCGATCTGAAAGAAACAAAAACCAAAATTCTTCTAATGTTAAGCAAGGAACAATCCCTACAGTAGTATTGAAAAAGATCATTATCGAAGTATTTAAAAAAAACTACAATAAGAGATGACACGCCTTTCACCAAAGGGCGGTTCCCCCCCCTTAAAACTGTTTTTCCGCCGTTTAAAAAAAAGTATTTAATAGTTTTCAGTGCTTTATCTCATATATAAGTTTTAACAAAATCGAAAGCGGACACTTAAGTGAAGTTAGTTGTAAGTCTTGATTGAGCTTTTTTTTTGTTATCATGGTTTCGATCATGAAAAAATTTAATTTTTCTTCGTTTTTTTCGAATAAAAATTCACATCATTATTGTCAATAACTAATTACTAAATGGTCTAAACTAAATTACTTTGCAAATTTTAAGTCAATCCGTTCATTAGATCTCGAAAAATCGTGTACACCGTTTTGAAAAACATAATTTCGAAAAAAAAAACGCGTTTAAAGTTTTACTAGCAGTTCTATCGATGCAATAATAACTGTACCTTCAATCCGCGATTCCAGCACCATATATATTGGACCTTCCTCTTTAATTTAAGCTGCCTTAAACGACGAACGAGTGTACGTTATTTTCACAGTAGCTTAACCCCTTAATGCCAAGGATGAATTTGTCAGTGTTTCCAATGTATACGATAAAACAATGAGTATTGTCGCATGCACGAGAATAACGATATCGAAGTTCGCATCGTTGGAACGCAACTAAACTTATGTGAATTTCTAAGAACTACAGCCACTCCAGCTCTTAAATAAATAGTCTAATTTCGAGATTTTTTTAAACGAGTATAATGATAGCAGTGATAAATTGAATTGGAAACCTTTATTATAATACTTATTATATAAGTTATTATTAAACTTATTAATATATACTTATTATATGTGCGCTATTAATATACTTTATTAGAATTAACTTTATTATAAATAGCTTTATCTCTAGTGCAAAGTGTTCAGTGGCCGGAAGGATTTATTCTGTACTTTTCAACCAAGAACAAAAAACCAAAAAAAATCTTCAACATACAGGGCGTCTTGTTATGAATGCATAATCCTGCAACTGTCAATAGGTCAGATTATCTCCTACTATATGCTGGAATTTCAGTTTAGTAAAAGTCCCACGGTTTTCGACATAAAAATCATCTGCTTTTGGTTTTTCGCATGCCATTTCTACAAACGATAACTTTTTTGATCCGGTTAAAAAAAAATACTGTTGGCTATTTGTTTTATCTATAAAAGTCTCCTTTTTAACCTGAAATTGTTAAGGAAACTTTATGAAAAACGATCTTATGCAGAATTTTCATACAAAGCAATTTTGAACATCTGACTTTAAGGGACCACTTTGGAGCCACGAAAAAAAAGGCTATTTTCGCGATTTCTTTTTGAGGATTTTATACAAGATATGAATATAAAAGTTGTTGGGCTTGATAAATAAAGTCTTAAAATACATTTAAAAAAAATTGAATTCATTTTAATTAATTTTTAAGTACAACAACTATAGTTTAACGTAACGCCTCAAAAATAGGTGGGCTAGGTAGCTCCATCACAACTCGGCAACGGCTTTTCTGAAACAAAAAAATCAAAGTCCATTAGATTCAGTATGACCCTCGGGTATAAAGTTTTATCAAAAAATAAAAAAATGCCAGATGAAAAACGAAAAAAGTAATAAAAAAAACGCGTTTTTTCTGCAGTTTACCGCAAAAAAAGAGTAAAAATCGAAATTTTTAAACCATCGAGGGTCATCTTGTTGCCAATCATGTTTACAATATGTGGTTCAAATTTTAAGAGAATCAGTTTATTAGTTTTAGATATACGATAGAGCTAGATTTTGAAAACGTTGTTTCGAGAAAAACGCGTTTGAAGATTATACTATGGAAAACTCTTACCTAAACTCAATCGGCAATTCCTGCACCATACAAAATCCCTTCTGACTGCTCATCATCGTTGATTTCTTCAAGTCTTGCTTGCTTTTGATTTTTTGAAATTTTCAAAGTGGACTGGCCCCTTAATAACCTGCGGTGTAAAGAAAATGTACTACTCATATCGTGCCAATTACTTTTAAAAAGTTGCTTAGTTATCGTCGATTCATATCATTTGTAGAAATGTCATGCGAAAAAACAAAAGCAGATGATTTAAAAAAAAAAAATAACCTAAAGCCCGAAACCTCGAAAACGGTGGGACTTTTACTAAACTGAAATTCCAGCGTATAGTAGGACATGCTCTGACCTATCGACAGTTGCAGGATTATCCATTCATGACAGGACACCCTGTATGTACAAATGTTATGGAACTGCGTACAGAAGTAAGAAAATACCGTTTTTTTACAAAGGTAGTGCAGATTTGAATGAAAATGTTCATTTGTGAGCAAATAATTACACAAATAATTGTGTATATGAAGAAAGTGAATAACAGATGGCAAATTCCGTATTCAGTTCCACGGAGAATGCATTTGAGAAGATACGTGCAGAATTTCAAGTGAATCAGTGCATATTTTGCTGAGTTACGTTTCCGGCCTGTTTAGAAAACAGTTTCGAGAAAAACGCATTCAAACTTTGAACTAACATTTAGCAATAGAAATTTCCTATTTGTCTTCAATGATTTAAATAATTAACAAATAATTGGCAAAATTAACATTCTCCTATTCCTTTTTTTTGTGAAAATTTGAAAATCCTCTGTTTTTAGAAAACAGTTTCGAGAAAAACGCATTCAAACTTTGAACTAACATTTAGCAATAGAAATTTCCTATTTGTCTTCAATGATTTAAATAATTAACAAATAATTGACAAAATTAACATTCTCCTATTCCTTTTTTTTTGTGAAAATTTGAAAATCCTCGAGTGGCTTCACCCGTTTTGAACAGTTCCATTTTGTTAGGAACAGTTTTCAGGATTCTCATAGAAGATTTTTGCGACCGAAATATGCGAAAAATATTTCGATCAATGATAAAAGCCAAGAAATAATAAAATCAGAAAGAATATTCGTTGCGTTCCAATGCAAACTTCAAGACGATCGAGTGTACGGCGTATTCTTTTTTCTTCAATTCTAAAAGACGTCTTAAATAACGATGATCCTTCAATCGTGCAGAAACAGAATCTACAATTGACGCCAAAATCGAAAGGACGCGAGGGTGCTTCGTCCTCAGTTGCCAAAATCTCAAAGAAGCACGAATACAGATGCGTAGCGCGAACGAGTTCCGGAGGATTTTTGCGATCGTCACCGACGTTCGTTCGAGTTGCCGGTGAGTTTGAGAGGCTGCTGTGTTGATTAGAATGCGCCAACATCACGATAATACGCGCGTAAATTTGTTCGCAGAGCTGTCACACAATTTCAAAGAATCACCCGAGGACATGACAGTAGGCGAGGGAGAAATAGCAAGATTTTCGTGTCTCATCGACAGCGTACCATTCCCGGCAAACATAACGTGGCAGCACAACGGCCAAGCTGTCACACTTGATCCTACCAGCGCTAAGTACGAATCGTATCGCCTTTCACGTTATACGATCCGGACGCTATCGGAGAAGAATTTGAATAGCTCTTCCGTGGTGTCTCTGGATCAGCGGAAGTTTTAAACGCTGAGATTAAACGCGAGATAACTCTCGGAGCATTGTAGCAATCTTGCTAAAATGGACGTTACACAAATTTCTCATCCGTAATTCGTCGTTGTTTCATTTACAGATATTATTTGGTACCACCAGGTGTTCTCTACATAAGCGCAACGAAGCTTTCCGATGCCGGTTCATATAGGTAATATTTCCAAGTATACCTTTGATGGGTGTACAAAGAGGGCACTCTTTGTACATTGATACCCTTTTACAAGTTTCCTTCTTTTTTATTGGTAACATTTGTCTTTCGTCCTTTTTCTCGCTTACCGGAGGGTAGGAGTTTCAGCGTGAAAAAAAAAACACTTTTGCGATTTTTTTTCATCTATATGGATAGATTAAGTTCATTGAAACCTTTTGTACATTGTTAAGTGTCATTTTAAGAAAATTCCGTGAAATTTGTACGCGAAAATATCCACAAACAAGCCGGTGACAAAGCTTTTCCAAGAACGCCGTTGGAAAAACACGATTTGCGGTGTTCACTGTATCTCAGCTAGAAATTATCTGAAATCAAGTACCATTAAAATTTAGTCAAAGTATCATCAAATCCTCCTCCCAACGGTCTTTGATAATTTTTTTTTTTCATTTCTACATTTTTGGTGGTCATGTAAGGTGAAAAGTGCTATTTTTCACGAAAAATTCCGCCATTTTGGGGGTGGAAAACTCCCTTAGTGTAAAAAAATCTCAAACTAACCGTTGGGGGGATGTATTTTATATGTAGAAAGTGTGTACCAAGTTTGAAATAAATCGGTCATGTAGTTTTCAAATGGCAGTGAATACGGACTTTGAAAAAGCGATTTTGAGAAAAACGTGGCAACGGCTTGTTTGTGGATATTTTCGCGTACAAATTTCACGGAATGTTCTTGAAATGACACTCAACAATGTACAAAAGGTTTCAATAAATTTACTCTTTCCATATAAATAAAAAACATTCGCAAAAAACTGGTTTTTTCACGCTGAAACTCCTACCCTCCCCTTTATGCTTTCTTCCTTACTGTGCACTCAAAGGCTCGCACATTCTCGCACAATTCCTTGGTCGGTTTCTCTTTCACTTCTTTATTAAGAGACTACATTTACCTAGAGGCCCGAAAAAATGGCCAAATAAGCATTTTTTTCTGGGCAACGGTTGGTGAAAACGAAAAGCATTTTGCTAAAGGTAATCTTATCGCTTCACACTAGTCATCCCACTGATCACACTTGAGACTTGTACAATTTATATTTTTAACATATACAAAGAAAATAATTTGTAATAACTACAATTTTCCATGGGTAAACTGTTTAATGAACGTTCACATTTAATTAGAAAAATGAAAAAAAGATGTTATTTTTATTTCAAATAATTGATATTTGGCAACATTGGTTCCATCTCCGTCTCTTTTTACTCAACCAGGCGAGTTTAACCTCCATGCTTTTCAACGTCGATCTGTCAAAACAATGTCAGGTGCGGGAAATATAAAGCATTGTATTCGGGCCACGACGGGTAAAAAGCGTGGAAAATTTGTGTCGGCGAAAAATGTCGGTTAAAAGTGAAATATGTGTGGAAATTCGAATGAGTGAGATGAGGTTAGGACTACAGTCAGCTGTTGCCTTGCTGTCACGTCTCTTTATCGTAGCAAGTGGTGATAAATCCAATACCGGAAGTTCAAATTAAACTTGATGTTGTATAAAAATTAGGTCAATAAGCGTAATTTTTTCTGAGAGCATTGGATTACTACAAGTGTTAAGTATGTGAATCTGATTATTTTTTAGAATCTGACGGATTCCCACTATTATATACACTTTTGTAGCGACCGGAAATTGGGTTTTTTTATGTCGTCTCGGAATTCCTTCACAAAAACACGCAATTTTAATTTTTGTCTCTGTAATTAAGTCGATAATCGACCCTGACATTTTACAGAGACGATTATTAATATATTTAGTAAAGCTTAAAAAAAGAATTATGAAAATCCTATGGATTGAAGCCTGGCGATAGGATTACCTTAACACAAAGATACATATGAGGTGCTGGCGATCAAAACCGGACTTGTCCACACTACGTCAATTTTTTAAATTTTTCGTGTTTTTCAAGCACACCTTGATTAGCTTCCGAAATATTTTGAATCAAATCCGGCCTAAGAATGGCCCTTAAGGGTTGAATTTCGAAAACCCCTTCTTAGTGGGTGCTTACGTCACAAAAGCAACCTACTGTCCAAATTTCGTGTAATTAGCTGAAGTAATTTCGGCTTGGCGTTGATGCTTCAGTCAGGACATGTTCTTTTGTACGTATAGATAATATTTTGACCAATATCCCCAATGCCTGCAGTTTACAAAAGCGAATAAAAACAATAAAATATCGCTCGTTCGACAGTACTGGATTGACACGGGAGACGACGATTCTCTGATTTCAGATGTATAGCGACGAATGATTTTATCAGAAAGACCAAAAAGAGCAAAGAGGCAAAACTAACGGTGAACGCGGGACGGCGAACGAACGAGCCGGCCATCCCGACTTCGCTTTTTCCCCAAGTATACTACAGTCACCGACTGATAAACGGTTCGAATATTAGCCTGGCGTGTGCAGGAACGGGATATCCATCGCCCACCGTCACATGGACATTTTATCCACAATACTCGGGCAAGTTACGGAAATCTTTGCCTCCCTTCGTATTTTTCCATAATACTTCGTATTTTCCTCGTATTTTTCCATAATACTTCGCATTTTCGTCATATTTTTCCTTAATACTTTCATTCTTTTTTACAACACGGTTCGTAACGTGTCATTTTAACACTAGATGGTACCGCAGCCCAACGAATTCTTTTGAACTCGACCAAGGGTATTGCGATTCTCGACCTGTGCAACGTGAGTCCCGCCAATGCCGGCCTCTACTCGTGTTCAGCGAGAAACTCCAACGGGCCGAAAGTACAAAATATCACGCTTGACGTTACGGTACCACCGAGCTTCTTGAAGAAGCCGACGAGCCAGAACTTGCCGAACGGACGTACGGCGAGATTCGAGTGCCAGGCACAGGGAACTCCGACACCGGAGATTTATTGGCTTAAGGATTCGGAAAATATAACGATAAACGGTACGTCAATTCGTGATTGTTCTTCGACGATCTGTGCTTTAATTTTATCCGTAATAGATCGAAAATGCATACCCATGTATCGGGGAATTGACCAGTTGCATTAGTTGGCCAGAATTTGTTTCTGAGGGGGGGGGGGGCTGACAAAAAAGTAGTTTTCTTCACAATCTTTTATTATAATAAAATTTACATAGTCGATAATCACGACACAAACAAGTAATATGAAGCTTTAATCACATGTTCGTGTTAGCATTAATGTCAAACTCTTGCAGTACCTTAAAAAAGAATCAACTAATTTTTCATCATTCTTCGATCCAATTACCAGTCTGCAAACTTTACTTTCAGCAGGTACTCAATTAAGGTATTCCTTTCACAAACTCGGATATTTAACAATTAACTGATTTTCGTTTGGACTCACGTAAAAATACATTCCAACTGGTAAAATTTCAAGCCAAGTTACCTAACTTTAACGAACTATTACGAGTCTAAAAATCGTTTTATTTATACGGAGCATTGTGGAGACGACACACTGGCCACATTTCTATCTAATGATTTATACACTAGATAACTCTAGATGCCTCATAAAAACTGCTCATGCGTGTAGAAAAAGTAAGGGATTTGAACAGGGGGTTTTTTACAAATCTTTTTACAAGGGGTCACCGAATGTTTAGAGAAAATATTAAGGGGCAAAATCCCTTTAGACGCCCGAAAAAGAGTCATTTTTCATGATTTTTTTTTTAAAGTGATAAAATAATCGCATTCTAAAATGTTGACATTATTAAGATTGAAAAAAAAAAACGGCGGCTTTATAAGGTACTCGGTTAGGCGTTTCTTGAAAAACTGCTCTTGTTATAGCTCAAAAAGTTATTGATCGGTCTGGCTGAAAATTTGTGAGGTTTCGCACTATAAGATTATTGGAAGGTGTCCCTATAAAAATATTTTTAAAAGTATAAAATTAAAAATTAAGTAGGCATTGTAATCAAATTTTCATATTTCTGGCCATATTCTCAACAATGTTCACCCCAAAAACGTAATTTATTGACGCGATAACCTTAAAACTTTAGGTATATAATTTCAACAATGTTATAGCGAGAAACCTCCCAAAATTTCGGCCGGATCGATCAATAACTTTTTGAGCTGTAAAATAAACTATAAAATAAAAACAAGAGCAGTTTTTCGAAATACGTAAAGGAATACCTTATAACGCCGCCATTTTGTTTAAAAAAAAAACCCTTTTTTTTAACACTTGAAAGTCGTAATAGATAATGTCAAAATTTTTAAATGATTCGATTATTTTATCACCTTTAAAAAAATTCATGAAAAATTACTCATTTTTGAGCGTCCAAAGATGCCTGCTCCTGGCTACGCTAATGGTTGCAAAAGCAAGGGTATTGAAAAGAAACCTCCAAAACAAAAGTCCAGCGTTGCTTTTTGAAGTACTTTGTACAAACTGCGATAATTATTAATATCCTTGTCCGACCTAACGAAATTAAAGGTCGACGAACGACGTACGTGAAGGAGCAGAACAAAATGGAATTGGCTATATCAGCGACAGTGCCATCGGATTCCGGGATTTATCAGTGCGTGGCGGTGAACGAGGCCGGTGAAATTTGGGCCGCTGGACGGCTGCAACTTAACACATCGAGGCACAGCCCGGCAGCGCCGACTTCCCTCAAATGTCACGCTTCTTCGCCCGTTAAAATATTCATTTCTTGGGAACCACCAAAGTCTTTGCCGCCTACCAGTATTACAGCTTATACCGTCCATTATAGTCCCGAAGGTAAACGATCAACGAAGAAGAACGTGAGGAGACGTAGACTTATTAGGACGTTGAATAAGTTCTCGCTGTTTTTCCCACAAATGGCGTTACCAGAACTGCGTTCGCGTAGCTTAAGATGGTAACGCACCTATAAAGAAGTATTGTTAGCAAGCTTGAAATTCCGTGTATGGCATCTCGCCGAAGTATAAAAAACTTTTCTTTTCCACAGTATCAAACATGTCAAATTTCGTGTCAAAAAATAATATTTTCGGGAAATTTAACTGCATTACTTTATTTTTTAAAGTCTGCGGCTGACACGCAGAGATTTCTTGTTGAGATGTACGGCGACGATGCTCTGTTGGAAACAACATGCAGAGATTGATTTAGATGATTAAATAATAATGATTTTGACGTGTTGAATTGGAGGAGTCACTTCATGAAGACTCATATTAGACACTAGCTGAACTTCCAGAATCCTTAGGAGTTGATCATACGACAGGTTCGAAACGTTTGAAAGCGTTAGGAATGATTTTAAAAAATGAAGCAATAATTTTCACGAAAGACGGGGGAACTTATTCAACATCCCAATATTTTGCTTCGATGAACACGCACCAAAGGGCCCGACTGATTAATTACATACTTTCTCGATCGAAAGAAGGTGGCAAGGAGGAAGTTACGCCACCGGAGCCAGGAAATTCCACGTCCGTTGAGGTCACGAAACTTCTCGAACCATTCACCAATTATTCGTTCTACGTCAGAGTGTGGAACAATCACGGGGCGAGCGATCAGTCGGCTGCGATCGTTTGTTCAACCGCTCCGAGTGGTGAGAATCCAGAAAAAATTATATGTAAAAAAACATTTTTTAAAAACAAGCTTTTATTTTATCTACTAAAAAGTGGAACATTTTTTTACAACGTCACCTATATGTGACTATAAATAGAAACTTGGGCGCTTAACTTTTTAAATGTTTAATAAATATTATCAATTGAGACATTATTATCACACGTTTATACTCAGTTTCAGGATTTTTATTTAAGAAATTTAAGGTTGTTTTACAGTAAATTAAATAGAGTTGATATGTTAACGGATTTATGTAAATTAAATATTATACAGGGTGTCCCAAAACTCAACGATAATCTGAGACCGGATGAAAGACCAAGTTATGCCAGTTCTGGGAAAAATAAAAAAAAATCCATATCACTCAGTTCAGCGATAATAGACATTTAAAAAAAAAAAGTCGAAATTCGACACCCTTGGTCGCATTTTCAAGTCCTGTGATTACCAATGTCACAATTTCGCTGTGATTTTTTTAATTTCGTGATCTTCATTAACGATGCTATTAATCGCAACTACAAATTAATGCAAAAAACATTGTTAATTTAACAAAATAAGTTACGTTTTAGTGAGTCATGGTTCACAAAAATATTGTTGGTTAACTTTGACACTTCATTTTGAAAAAAAAATGTACTACACTACCCTTGGCAAGTTGTTTCAAAAGATGGCGCATTTAATCAAGATTTCAAAATGGTGCAACACTTGCCACTTTTCTTGCCATTAAACATTTTATTTCTTATTTTTTTCAAATTGAGCTCATTTTGAACAACACAACATTAGGATTTTTTGTTACTAAAATTTGTTATTTTTTGTTTCTGGTCTGAAATAAAATTATTATTTTTAGTAAAGAGGTAATTGAGTCAGTTAATAACCAATTTTTATTGTAAAAAACATATGTTTTTTACAATAAAGATTGGTTATTAACTGACTCAATTACCAATTTTTATTGTAAAAAACATATGTTTTTTACAATAAAAATTGGTTATTAACTGACTCAATTACCTCTTTACTAAAAATAATAGTTATTTCAAAAGATGGCGCATTTAATCAAGATTTCAAAATGGTGCAACACTTGCCACTTTTCTTGCCATTAAAAATGTTATGTCTTATTTTTTTCAAATTGAGCTCATTTTGAACAACTCAACATTAGGAATTTTTGTTACTAAAATTTGTTATTTTTTGTTTCTGGTCTGAAATAAAATTATTATTTTTAGTAAAGAGGTAATTGAGTCAGTTAATAACCAATTACCTCTTTACTAAAAATAATAATTTTATTTCAGACCAGAAACAAAAAATAACAAATTTTAGTAACAAAAAATCCTAATGTTGAGTTGTTCAAAATGAGCTCAATTTGAAAAAAATAAGAAATAAAATTTTTAATGGCAAGAAAAGTGGCAAGTGTTGCACCATTTTGAAATCTTGATTAAACAACTTGCCAAGGGTAGTGTAGTACATTTTTTTTTTCAAAATGAAGTGTCAAAGTTAACCAACAATATTTTTGTGAACCATGACTCACTAAAACTTAACTTATTTTATTAAATTAACAATGTTTTTTGCATTAATTTGTAGTTGCGATTAATAGCATCGTTAATGAAGATCACGAAATTAAAAAAATCACAGCGAAATTGTGACATTGGTAATCACAGGACTTGAAAATGCGACCAAGGGGGTCGAATTTCAACTTTTTTTTTTAAATGTCTATTATCGCTGAACTGAGTGATATGGATTTTTATTTTATTTTTCCCAGAACTGGTATAACTTGGCCTTTCATCCGGTCTCAGATTATCGTTGAGTTTTGGGACACCCTGTATATCTTAATTTTGAGCGCCCCAAGCTTTTATTTCTAGTCACATATAGGTGACTTGGTAAAACAAATTATTTTATGCTTTGTAGTACATCAAATAAAACCTTGTTTTTTTTTTATTTTCACATATAAATTAGATTTAGATTTATTTATTCCACATGTCTTGCGATTGCTATGACATTAACCAGCTTACATTTTTTTACATTTTTGCATTCCGCATAAAATATATGAGACTATAACTACTAGCACTATATCGAGCACATATAAATTATTTTCTACTTTTTAGTCTTTAATTGATTGTACTAGAGCTCTGAAATTATTGTAAAGAGAGATTAATCCTATACTGTGAAGTTAGTGTTATTAAAGGTGTTGAAAACCCCGTTATATAGGCCCATCAAAGATATTTTATTATGGATATTTAAAAAAAAATGTATCATGCCATGTCACCTCTTAGGTCCATGTTTGCGAAATTTCAGAGCTCTAAGTAGTCGGGAAGTGGGTAAAATGTCGATTTTCCATTTTGTATCGCACACGAAGTCAAGTTAAGATAGTCCTATAGGCAGGCTTCAATCCATAGGATTTTCATAATTTTTTTTGAGCTTCACTAGATATATTAATAATCTTCTCTGTAAAATTTCAGGGTCGTTTATCAACCTAATTACAGAGAAAAGAAATATTAAATATGCGTATTTTTGTGAAGGAATTCCGAGACGACATACAAAAACCCAATTTCCCGTCGCTACAAAAGTGTATATAATAGTGGGTATCCGTCAGATTCTTAAAAATAATCAGATTTACATACTTAACACTCGTAGTAATCCAGTGCGCTCTGAAAAAAATTACGCTTACTGACCTAATTTCTATGTAATATCAAGTTTAATTTGAACTTCCGGTATTGGATTTATTACCACTTGCTACGATAAAGAGACGTGACAGCAAGGATAAAGCTGACTGTAGTCCTAACTTCATCTCACTCATTCGAATTTCCACACATATTTCATTTTTAACCGATATATTTCGCCGACCCAAATATTCCACGCTTTTTACCAGTCGTGGCCCGAATACAATGCTTTACATTCCCCGCACCTGCCGTTGTTTTGACAGATCGACGTTGAAAAGCACGGAGGTTAAACTCGCCTGGTTGAGTAGAAAGAGACGGAGATAGAACCAATATTGCCAAATATCAAACCTAGAAATACTGCGCGAATCGTTGGAATAACTATTTTTTCATTTTTCTAATCAAATGTGAACATTCATTGAACAGTTTACACATGGAAAATTTAGTTATGACAAATTTTTTTTCTATATGTTAAAAATATAAATTGCACAAGTCTCAAGTATGATCAGTGGTATGACTAGTGTGAAGCGATAGGATTACCTTAAATAAAAGCTCGTAAAAAGTCAAATGCCTGCGCTATTTCGACAACGTCACGAAAATGTCCTATCGTCGTTGCAGTTCCGAAGGCTGTGCCGGAAATACGTGTGCATCCACTCGGCAGTACGAAGATCAATGTCAGCTGGACACCTCTGTCGAAGAAGGAAGCCCAAGGTATCGTCGAGGAGTACAAGCTACAGTGGAGACTTCACGACAAGCCAGCTTCGCGAGTACATATCATGCCCGCGACTGTTCGACACTACGTACTTACCGACTTGCTCCCTGGGGCACAGTACGACTTTCGCGTATTGGCGAGAACGCGACAGGGCTGGCCGAACATAAGTGAAACTCTGTTGGGCTGGACGAGCGTCGTCTTGCCACCGTTGGAAACTGACAAGTCCGATGTGCGCAACTTCGTTTACGTTCAGACTCTTCGGTTCAACGTTTCGGCCATCAAAATGAGATGGAATTGGAAGGAAACGGCGAAAAATCAGATGCCACGATTGAATATCGACTCGTGGAAAATTCACGCCGAAAACAGCAATGGCGATAGACTCGTCACTGTCACGCTGCCGATCAATACGACGGAATATTTATTTACGAAATTAGGTAAGTCGTTGAAGATTGCGAGAGTGGGGCATTTTTTTGAGGGACCATTCCAGTGTGACTCGCTTGAAAATAGCTAATTTTCATTGTTTTTTTTTTCTCATATTAAACTCGATAATCAGTCCGATTTTTTTTTCGTTTATTCAAATTACTTATGTTGTATATAAAAATATTTTTAAATGTTTAAATTTTATTTTTTATGTAATTTTTTTGGCCACTGCAAAATGATGCCTAAAAAATAGCGCCTGACAATAGAAAGTCCTGTTTCTGTAAAAAAATTCCGAAAGAAGAAAAAAAAACGAAACATATTATCAATCAGTATGAAAAACTCTAGAGACGTACGAGGATTAAAAGAAATGAAAGTTAACAAAATGGTGGCCATTTTTAAATTAAGTGTCAAATTAGGCCTTTTTCGACAGTTAATCGTTAAAAACATGTGAAATTTTCGAAAAAAAATTAGGCAAAATTTGAGGCTGGAGCGACCGGAATAAAACGAATTTCGCGACCAAAATTTAACAGCATGTTAATGAAAACCTATTATTTAGATAAACTATTTAAAAAAATGTTACACTGTAATGTTCCCTTAAGGGGCCTTCTCACTTTAGACGCTAAAGAGGCTACTTTCATGATTTTTTATTGATAGGTTTATATTATAGATATAAAAGTTGTTACACTTAATAAATATAGTTTCGAAATACATTTAAAAAAAATTTTAATTAATTTAAGTCACTATAGACGAAAATGGTAGTTAAAAAAATGTCTTAAAAAATGGTAGGTCTGCGCTGTTGATGAAATCTCGGAGACGGATCATCAAAAACGAAAAAATCAAATGGTTTTAGATTCAGTATGTTAAGGTCTATAGCGCATATCATACGATTTTTTATATATGCAAAAATAACAAAATGGCGGACTTTTTTTCGAAAAACAAAAAAAAACGTTTTTTCACCGGCAAAAAAGATAGTAAATATCAAAATTTAAAAAAAATCCTTGATACGCGCTATAGCTATAGTTGTAAAGAATATGTGGTTAAAATTTCACGAGGATCGGTTCGGTAATTTAGAAGATTTCATCAACAAGCAGTTGAAAAACGTTGTTTCGAGATAAACGGGTTTAAAGTTTGTTTGGGTTAAATAAATTCATTTAAGTTTTTTTTAATGTATACCGAAAGTGTATTCATTAAGTGCAACAACCTTTATATCAATATCTATAATATAAATTTATAAAAAAACATCATGAAAATAGCCTTTTTTAGCGTCTAAAGAGAGAAGTCCCCTTAACAAGCCATTTTTTCCTAATGAAGATTCATTGTTTCGTTTTACGGTTCAGGTTCGAAAAGATAAGTTTAGATACGATCGGAATTTGTGTACGTTGCAACCATCTAAGTGATGGTTCTTCTTATGCAGGAGAATCTGTAAAAGTAACCCAAACAATATTGAATTCATTCGCAGAGTCCAATGTTTCCTATACTATGGGTCTGTGTATGATCGATTCGGGTATTGAGATCGATTGCTTGACTGAAACTATCGAATCGACTCAAATCGCTCCCGGTAAGAATCAATCTCGTTCTCTCCGATACATGCTTCTATCAATTTAAGGGGTTAGGCTACTGTGACAACCCGAAAATCAAGGGTATTCAAAAAACTAATTCTACCGGAACAAGTAAAATGATTGAAAAATCCTTCGGACATTTATTTTTATATATATTGACAAAGTTGTGTATGAAATTTCATAAAAAAGATATTTATAATTAAAGAAGGTGTAAACAATTTCGTAAAGGACCTTTAAACGTGAGGCGCTCAATGGTGTACTTATCTGAAAAAAAAACAAGTTTTTCCTTAAAATAGATGATTTTGGCAACGGTTGATCTGAACGAAAAAGAAACGAGTTGTTCTGAAAATAGATAATATCGGCTAAGAGTTGACGGAGATTTTTTTGTTATCGTCTTTTAATCGCCAAAGAAAAATGTTGACTTTTTTTCTCGATTTTTCGAGGAAAAATGAGATTGTTAATAACTTATAAAACATGTTGAGAAGAGAAACGTCCGTCAAGACTAAACTACTATTACTATAAATAAGTTTACCAAATTTCAAGTCAATCGGTTAATTGGTTGCCATATACACCGTTTGAAAAACATAATTTTAAGAAAAACGCGTCTAAAGTTGCACTAACCGTTCTGTCGTTGTAATCATGAGTTTGCCTTCAATCTGCGATTCCTGCACCATACGTTGGACCTTCCACTTCAATTTGAGTTGTCGCAAGCGCGCGAACGAGAGTTTTGACATTTTCACAGTAGCCTAGTCCCTTAATGAATAACGTTATTGAATCCGAAACGTACCTGCATCAGACAACGTTCCGAGTTCACTGCAAGCGTCGCAAATTTCTTCGACCAAGATTCTACTCACCTGGACAGTGCCCAATACCAATGAGGCCCAGACTTTCGAAGTTTGCTACCAGCCGGTTTACGAAGCCGATCCTGAAAGAACAAAGTGCATCCTCGCGTGAGTTTCTGCAATTCAATATTATTTTCCTAAGGTGCAAACCCGGGGTAGACCGCTGAATCGATAGATTTCAATATTGTTTCTGAGTCGGAAATCACCCCAAACTCTTTTCAAACTCGAAAGCATATGTTTTTCTACATTCGAAATATGTCATATAATTTTTTCAATGTAAAATAATTATACTTGATATGTTAAAAACAAAACAAGTTTTTATTCAATGTACTAAAAAGTAGAAAATAATGTTTTTTAACAAGTCCCCTATATGTGACTATAAATAAAAGCTTGGGGCGCTCAACTTTCTAAATGTTTGATAAATTTGTTCAATTCAGTTTCATTAACCGTATTTAATTTGGCACAATAGTATTTAGAGAAATTACTATCACGCGTTTATACCACCGTTTCAGGATTTTCATTCAAGAAATTTAAGATTGTTTTACAGTAAATTAAATGCAGTTGATAGGTTAACGGATTTATGTGGATTAAAGATTATATGTCTACATTTTAAGCGCCCCAAGCTTTTATCTATAGACACATATAGGTGACTTGGCAAAAAAAAATATTTCCTACTTTTTAGTACACTAAGGTGGGATATACATTTAGACAGGAAAAAAATAAGCAATATTGAGCAATTTTTTAAACAAAGAAATAATTATTCTACAATTATCAAACTTTCAGTATACTTTAATGGTATATCAAGAGACGCGGCAGCGTTTTGACGCCGGGTATGAAAAAAAAAAAATCGTCACCACTGACAACGCCACCAAACTCGACGCCACTGACGAACTGACGACACGCCGCGATTCTTTATACAGTAAGATGGCCTTTTAGCAGACGACTTTTAACGTTGTCTCGACATTACGCGAAAACGCGGCAACAAATCGAAAATCTAATGACAGTTTACCAATGTTTAAGTATACGAAACAATTTGTTAAAATGAATTCTTCATCAAAATGGCGCAGCTGTGGTAGAGTGTTACAGCAAGGTCGCCGCGGGAGTTGCGAATCGGCGTGCAGTCTAGCCTCCCGTAGACTGTAATTTGCAAAAAAGTTCAAACATTTTTTCAGTTAGAATATGTATAGGTTCTATGTGACGGTACTTAAAATGAAAAAAAATGCAAATATGAGAAAATGGTACGCATTTACAAAAAAAATCAACATTTCACGCAACATTTCTGTAAAATGTGAATTAAAAAGGTTTTTAGTTTTAAGGCTTTCACGGCTCTTTATGTAATGAGAAGAGTATGTGGCTTCCGGATGGAGGCCGTGTTGAGGATCAGCGTTGTGCCGACGTTTCGCAAACGTTACAGTCTGCATCATCAGATGATGATGATGCAGACTGTAACGTTTGCGAAACTTCGGCACAACGCTGATCCTCAACACGGCCTCCATCCGGAAGCCACATACTCTTCTCATTAATTAAAAAGGTTGTTTTTTTTTCAATGTTTCAAAAACAATTTTCGTCAAGTAGAAGGTACCAATATTATCAATATTTCTGCCAAGTTTCAACTCAATCGACTTAATAGTTTTCGAGTAATCCTGCACGCCAATTTCGATAATACAGTTTTGAGAAAAACGCGTTCGAAGTTCACGCCCGCTTCGAATTCGAGCGGTGAGGCACAGCGTTGACGGGCTGTAACGTTTGAAGTTTTTCGAATTTTGCTTTGAAACTTTGGAAAAATATTCTACATATATAGTTCTATCGTTTAAAGAAGAAAAAAAAGAAAACGATTTTTTGATCGTTGTAAATGTATATCGCGCCTTAAATGAAAGCCTGTTAAAAGAAAATTACATATAAATGATGTACTACTTTTTAGTCTCAAATTGATTTTACTACAGCTCTAGAATTTTTGCAAAGAGGGATTAATCCTTCCAAACGAACTGGTGTTATTATTGATTGATTGTCAGGGGAAATCCTGGAGAACTGTGGTAGGTGGCTTCTATTGGACCTTACCTTTAAACCTATTTTACCTATTGGACCCCTTTAGCGATCAAAGAGCACTTAGAGCCGATCCATATTTTCTCATGCACTTTCCATGTAGTTTAGCTCTATTCTCTGTTTCTCATTCTGTTCATTTCTACTAACGCTTCATTATTGCGAGGTCTCTTTCCTGTTAGCTTTTCGCCCTGCAATTATTTTTTTTAAGTCGATTCATGCATTGTCACCTCTAAGATGCATGTTTGCATAATTTCAGAGCTCCAAGTAGTCGGGAAGTGGGTGAAATATCGATTTTCCGTTTTGCATCTCACAGAAAGTGGCGTTAATTAAAAGCTCGTAAAATGGAGCGTCTACCCTCGTATAAATTTGTGCGGAGAAACAAATCATCGTCACTCGTCGTAAAATACGTTTTTTTGCGAATTTCAGACACGAGAGCAAATTAATTGTCGTCGACGGTCTGAAGCCGTTCACGATGTATCAATTCAAGGTGCGAACGTTGACGAACGACACGAACGAAGCTAACGAATTCAGCGAGGGCATAGAGTGCTACACGAGCGAGGATGTGCCCGGTAAGCCCGAGGATGTCCAATGGTTCGTGGGCAACGCTACGAACGCGAAGATAGCGTGGAAAGAGCCGTCCGTGACGAACGGTGTTATACAAAATTATTTAGTCTCGTACACGACCGACTTGACGGAATCGACGTTGACGTGGGGCAACGTTACCGTGCCGGGCAACAAAACATCGGTGACCCTCACCGGTCTTGTTGCCGGCAGACATTACGACGTTATCGTGCAGGCATCCACCAAAGCAGGATACGGACGTCCCTCGGATCCGACGTTCGTCATCACCGGAGGTGGTAGCAGCCCTTCCAAGGGCCCAACCAAGACGGACGAACAAAAGCCACCCCAAAAAACAAAGCCTGATCAGAGTCTCGGTGAGCAAACACGGATAAAAAGGAAATTCACGGAGAACTTATGCGGGAGAAAGATTTTCAAGGGATCAACACCGTGTAACGGGTCGAAAAATACCTGATTTTCGCGATTGTTTTTTATGGTTAAAATACGCTGATCAGTCTCATTTTTTTTATGGCAAATCAAAGTACTTATGTAAAACAGAAAATACATTTTTTCATGCTTATTTTCCTTTTTTCAACGGGTGAAAATTTATTCGAAAAAAGGAGTCCTCACGGTGTACACGCTTGTGGCCGTGAATATTATCTCGAATAAAAGGCCATAGCCGGGTAAGTAGGGAAAAATTGCCCCCGCATTTTTTCCAGCGAAATTTGGAGTATATTCTGAGGTATAAACAAAACAAATTTTCTGAAAATTTCATCCCCGTCAACGCAATGGTTTTAGAAAAATGAATTTTTTTTAAATATCAAAAAAAGAGAATTCCGAAAACGGTACAGTGGTTCGATTTTTTTTTTTGGTACTTGTTCCGATCAAATGTGTTACGAAATAAAATTATAGAACATCTTGCGAAAGATTAAGGTTTGAAAAAAAAATAATGTTCCTTGTTTTATTATTTTTTACTATAATCCACTTGGGGTACAATAGCGAACATTTTTTCATATAATCTTTGGGCACCTTATTATATTATATAATTTTTTCAAAATGATCGGTTTGGTACGCCACAGTGAAAAAAAAGAAACACTTTACTGATATATTTTAGTTATATAGATATATAACTAAAATATATCAATAAAGTCTGTTTCTTTTTTTTCACTGTGGCGTACCAGACCGATCATTTTCAAAAAATTATATAATCTAATAAGGTGCCCAAAGATTATATGGAAAAAATTTCGTTATTGTACCCCAAGTGGATTATAGTAAAAAAATAATAAAACAAGGAACATTATTTTTTTTCAAACCTTAATCTTTCGCAAGATGTTCTATAATTTTATTTCGTAACACGTTTGATCGGAACAAGTACCAAAAAAAAAAAAAAAATCAAATCGATCCACTGTACCGTTTCCGGAATTTTTTTTTTGATAATTAAAAAAATTCATTCTTCTAAAACCATTGCGTTGACGGGCATGACATTTTCAGAAAATTTGTTTTATTTATACCTCAGAATATACTCCAAATTTCGCTGGAAAAAATGCAGGGACAATTTTTCCCTATTTACCCGGCTATGGCCTTTGTAAAAAGATTACTAATCAGTATGAAAGCCGCTATCTTGTTATGGAGGTTTTTTTAAAATCAAAATTGACAAAATGGCAGTGGTTTAGAAAAAAAAGTGTCGAATTTAGCCTTATTTTTCGTTAAAAAAAATGAAGATTAAGAAGAAAAAAGCTGATTCTTTAGATAAGTGACTTTTCCGAAAAAATGTTTTTGCTATTTTATCCTCTATTAGGTTATAAATGATGATATTCAGTCGGGGGAGGCTGAAATTTTTAATCAACAATTTTTTTACAAGCAAAAAATCGTTTAAAATAATTTTGAATTTTGCCAAAAACCCAATATAGGTGCCGAAATGTTCAAAAATGGCCCACTTTATCACGTGTTCCTGCGAACTTCAAAACCCCATCACTTTTTACGGGGGGTGGATTTCAGCTACCCCTGACTGAATATCATCATTTATAACCCAAAAATAAGAAAATAGCAAAAAACAATGTTAGGCTCACTTTTCGGAAAAGTCACTGATCTAGGGAATTACCGGAATATCGAAAGAAAATAGTTTTTTTTTTAAATCTTACACCGTGATAAACCCTTAATGAAAAAATCTGCATCGCTAGATATCCAGAATACGGACAGATGGCAATGTTGATGCTCAATATTGCGTTTCCGTCCCCTCTTTTCCAGGAATAATAATCGGCGTGAGTATAAGCATCTGCTGCATAACCGTGTGCCTGTGCAGTATGTATTGCCGCAGAAGGTGCGAGAATTCACGCTCGTTGAGGGAAAGCTCGCAGTCGCAAAAGAGTCGGGCGCTGATGAGAACGAGCAACGGCTGCTGCGTCGAGAGATCGATGACACCGATGAGCCAACAAATGACTCCTCAAGTCGCTTGCAACGAGATCGAGTTGGCCGAGCTTTGTCCTTCCTCTCCCACCTCGACTAATCTGCAGTGCGACACGAAGGTGAGCCCAGTATTCGTTAAGGGGTTAGGCTACTGCGACGAGCCGAGAATCGGGTTTCGAAAATTAATTTTGAAGGATCAATATGATTGAAATATCGCTTGGACATTTATTTATTTCTATGTACATTAAGGGGAGAACCTCCTCCAGACAACAGGTTTTTCAATAATTTTTTTACAAAAAATGGAAGCGTTTATTGCAATTGATTGAATTATAAAATAATATTGACGTTCGAATGAAAACAAAAAAATGTCAGGAGTGAAAAAAAAACAAAATGGCGGCGGAGTTTGCGCCGTGAAACGCCTAGGTCCTTGTAGTTAACTAAAATCAAGGAAACAATTTTTTCTCGTTAAAATAAGTCATTCCGCTTTGCATGAACCTGAATTTAGCAAAAAATTGAAAATTTGAGGACAAAAAGAAGAAGAAAACACTTTTTTTTGTAAAGAAATTGTTAAAAACAATATTTATTAAAACAATTTATACGAAATTTTAGGTTTGTGCAAAAGCCGATAAGTTAAAGAATATTTGTACAAAATTTTAAATTGATTGGTTCATTACTTTTTGAGTTACATTCCACTGCACGGAAAAAAACACGTTTCGAGAAAAACTCGATTGAAGTTTTCGTTCTTAAAAAGTAGAGTTTAGAGTGATTTATAATTACTCAAGCTTAATCTGCGATGCCAAAGCCATAAAGCGAGCCTTCTAGGATATCACTAATCTGGGCTGCATTTTTCTCTTTTTGTGTGAACTGTTTGTGTGACAACGAAAAACGACGGTTACACAAGCCGTATTTTTCTTTACAATCGTCGGAAGTGCAAAAGTAAACTAGCAAACTTGTTTGGCTAAGAAATTAAAAAGGAGAGGCCACAAAGGGCGCGCGCTCGTTTACCTACTCTCGGTACTTTTGAAGGGCATCACTTCGGTCACTTCCTACCCAGGTAGCAATTTCAAAATAGTTGTCTATTAGTTGTCCAAATGCGTACCAAATGTCCGCTTGGAAGATACCTATAAGTTATCATGTGTCCAACAGTTATCTTTTTGGATGGTTGTTGACTTTAAGATAACTTCCGGGCGGACATTTGGCACCCTTTTAGTCGACTTTTGGACAACGTTTTGAAAATTGCTACCTGGGTAGGGACCTTTAGGACTTTCGGTTGTGCTTGAAACTTTGGGAATATATTCTTCAGATACTAAATGAATTTTTAAAGCCATAAAAAAAATTGATATCAGGAGGACGTTCCCCCCTTAAGGAAAACCACCACTCTAGCGGTAGAAAACAAGGCCTAACTTCGACAATTTATTTTGAGAGTATGAAAAGAGGAATAGGATTTATTTAACACATATTACAGCATTAAAAAAATTCATACAAAATGGCGACGACAGAGCCCATCTTGAAAAAGGTTATTTTACAAATGGCTTCACGGAAGGACGGTTTTCTCGTAAAGTATTTATACGACCTTGAACAAAAACAAAAAAATTATAATCTATATATTAATAGCTATGGGACTACGTAGAGATTTTATATCAAATTTTTAAAAAATGTCACACTTTGAAAGAAATAAACCGATTTTCTGTCCAAAATATAAACAGTAAATTGTTTATTAAAAAGAGTTTACATTTAATCAAAAAATGGCTACGTACTCCCATAGAAAATGTAATTGTGAAGCTACTGTCAAAATTTCAAATCGATCCATGCAAAGGTACTCGAGTAATCCGTCCTCCTAGTTTGAAAAAAGTGATTTCTAGAAAAACGCGTTCAAAATTGGACGAGGCGCCTGACAGAAGTCCGAGGCGCTGCGGCAAAATCAATAATTGAACCTTTCAAAAAAATCGCTACAGGACCAATTGAATATTGTTTTTACGACGCCAAAGTACTTTTTAAGCCAAAAAAGATACGATTTTTCCAAAATCCTAGAGTGGTGTGATCCCTTAACAAAGTTGCGTACCAAATTTCATTGAAAAATAATAGTCAGAGAAATTCTAAGCAATCTTTGCACGTGAGGCTTAACGGTGAACTTGATTTTGACCATACAGTTGAAATGAAACAAAAAAACAACGAATTTTTCCTTAAAATAGACAATACTGGCTAAGACCTGACGGAGCTTTTTTTGTTATCGTGTTTGGTTCATTAAAATCAAATTTTTGAAGTCTTTTTTCGATTTTGCGCTGATAAATAACATTGTTAGTAAGTAATGAAAAAAAATGTTACGAACAGTCTCGAAACATAGTTTCAAAAAAAAACGCGTTGAAAATTTTACTAACAGTTATATCTTATAAGTATAAGTATAATATTACCTTCAATATGCGATTCCTGCACCTTATGTTGAACGTTCCTCTTCACTTTGACTTGCCTCAAGTGACGAAAGAGCGTTCGTCATTTTTACAGTAGTCTAACTCCTCAAATACACTCTATGCGACAAAGCCCTTTTTCTCGTGCACTTTTCTCAATCAGAGATCCGAATATTCGTTATAATTATCATTGAGGCAGTTCCCCTAAGGGCGTGTTCGGAACTTCCGGTACAATATTGATTTCGTCGCATTTTTTGCGCATTTCGAAGCTTTACGGAATATTGAAGGGTGGGACGGAAATCAGCCAGTTTCGCGACGTCATTGATCGACCGATAATACCACGGGAAATGTCACCTCGTTGTTTCAGGGGACGCACGCGAATGGCGTTCTCGAAAATTGCGTGAAAGAGCCTCTACTGACGGCCTGGGACTTCCACGACGAGTCTAAGGACCTGCGAATCACGGAGAATCCACAGGTATGACTCATAATGCGGAGAGTTAAATGTGATTAAGCTTGTCTTGACGGAAACTGAGCGTTTCACCGATCAATGTTGGAGAATATTTATTTTATTTTC